>VYXB01003484.1:79329-109865 GCA_013397135.1 Pachyramphus minor | reverse complement strand
CCCTCGCCTGCCGCCCCGCCCGCCCCGCCGGCGGAGCGGAGCTGCGCTGCGCTGCCGTGAGCTGCCAGCTAAAAATAAAACACACGGGCGAAGCCGCTTTGCCTTCAGCCCATGCAAATGCCCGCGCCGCCGCCTCCCCGCCGCGAGCATCGCATCGCGGGCGGCGCTGCGACCGGGGGGCGGGGGGGCAGGCGGGGAGTCGGGCACCCCGGGGGGGGACGGGCACCGTGATGGCAAGGCATCCGCTGCTTGGGAAAGAGGCTCCTGGGGCGGGGGGGTCGACCCGGTGGCAAGTCCCCCACCCGCACCCCCGGAGGGCATCGAGCCGCACGCGGCGAATCACTGTTGGAGGCTGCTGCCTTAAACACCTCATTAATCGGTGTTGCTGCACGGAGCACCCAAGAATCTCTAGTCCCAGCGGCGGGAAGGGGAGCTGCTCCTCGTCCCACCTTCTACCACCTGCTGAGGGGCCGGGGGCTTCTGCCCCAGGAGTGAAGCACGGCAGGTGCCTCTCACGGCAGTGCGGACGTCAACCCCGGCTTGCAAAAACGTGTGAGGGTCGGCACAGAGCGAGAACGGCGTTAGTTTTCCTTCAAAAACAGAGCAGGCATCAAGGTGTGCTTTAAAAAATATACCATGGGTGAACACTCTCTTATTTTTCTCTGTATGCAGAGGAAGAAATCCATCTCTGTCCTGCTGAGACTTACATGGTGTGAGTAGTCCTAGCTCAAACAGAAGCTATGGTTAACCATAGAAGTTTCTAGAAACAGAAGGAATTTTTTTCACCAGGCCTTTTAAAAGCCAAATCCTAAAAATCTCCACTCGTAAGTGTTGGAAAGATGAGCCACAGTTACTTGTTTATATTTATGCAAGCATAGGAAGGTGTCCGTGTGCTGGAAATACAGGTGTGTGAAGATTAACTCTTACTACTAAGGTCTTTTTGAAAAGGGTTGTAACTGGCTGCTTTTTCAGTTGTCAACAAATTTTGATGAGAAGAAAACTGTAGGATCTACTTTTCAACATGCCCTTAGTTTAGGCCTGAGTTTGCCTCAGTTGGGATTTTGAATTTTGTTTATTGTTATAGTCAAGAAAAAAATACCAACTCTTCAGATATGCATGAAAGTGCATATATTTATTTCTCTATTTCCTAGGAATCTATATCCTAGGAATTTGTCTTTATTGTTCTCTACCTTTTGTTTTGGTCTTTGTTTATTGTTTCAAACTTGCTGGAGTAACAAAGGGCCTAAAAACAGGATATAAGGTTTATAGGAATTTTTCTGAGAACTGCAACAAGACAAAAACTAGATGAATTGCAGTCTAATCTCAAACATTTAAAGATAAATAAGTGTAGTTTGAAATACTTATACTAACACAAGCTATTTTCTGATTCTTGTAATATTCAAATAACTTTGATGTTTATCAGACAATTACATTTTTTCTCCTCGGGCAGTGGAAAACTAACAATTTAAAATAATTATCCTACCTTTTTTTTTTTTATTACTGTGCAGAATCAAATGTTTGATTTTGCTGTCTGGTGACCTCAACATCATCTCTCGAAGACCTAGAAGAGCTGGATTGGGCTGGGGCAAGCGTCATACTGCACAAAGCAGCTGTTCAAAACAAAGACCACCACCCCAGACCTCATCTTAAAGTGAAAGGTGAACATTCACTTCACATTTATGCAGTATTTTTCATAGATCACTAAAGAAAGTGTACTTGTATGGACACTCCTATTCACACACATTCAAGCTTACACAACTTTTTAAATTTATTAAATCCTCGTAGAGACACATGGATGGATATAGAGCTAGTGCAGTCTTTAAAGAGCCCTGTCATGCATTTAGGAGTTCAAAAGACACCCTGAATGGCAGCAGGAATCTGGCCACTTCTTTCCTAATCCTAATCCTGAACCAGCTTCCCATTTGGTCAAGCACAAGGCAGCATCCCTAACTCTCTGTTCCCATGGAAACACACTTGTAGCATCAGCCCAGCTTGTGTTTTTTTTTTTAAGCCACCATCTGCCTGGGGAGTTTCAGGGCTTGCTCTGAGTCCCTTGAATAGCAGTTGTAGATTTTTCAATGGTTTTTCTTTCCCTATTACAACCACCACAGGAACTAAAATATGAAAACTAGCATGTTAGAAAATCCAGCATGGTTTTCCTGTTGCTCTGTTGCTCCCAACTAGAAACGTAGTGATGGAACTTGTAGCAGCAACGAAATCAGATTTTTTTCTTGTTGCTCTCTGCAAAACTGTCTTGTTTTAAAACAAATGCTTCAGTTTAGCTTCTATGCTTTTCTTTCCAGTAAAACTCAAGCTAGAGTGTCAGCAATCCTTATCAATATATGTGCATCTGTAACCTGTGGAGGTGCAGGTGTCAGTGTCCAGATGCAGGCAGCCTTCCCAAAAGCAGACTATGCCTATGTAGAAGTAAAGTAACAGCGGAAAAATGCTTAATATAGTGGTTATAGGAGAAGGCAGAAGCAGAGAAAGAGGGTCTTCTCTGGTTGTCAGGGATATTTCTGCGGCTATACACAAAAGGAAAAATAGAGGCTTTTAAGAAGATACAGTTTTAGGTAGAGGAATGGTTCAGCTTGTATTAATTGGTTTGGTCTTCTACCCAGTTTAGTTTTCTCTGCTGGGAAGAGGAATTCTCCCGTTCTTTTTTGTCTTCAACCTAACATCTAAAATCTTAAAGCCTCTTGAGTGGCAGGAGAAGAGGTTTAATAAGGCCTGACTGCTGTTATGGCAGGCCTGATCTTATCCCATGGCAGCGATGAACAGCTTGCACCAAGGAAGCTGTGTCCTGGCAGTTTCTGCCACTATGTTCTATCTCCTTGAATGAACAGGTCTGGTGTTCAAGACAAGTTCTCAGCAAAACTGCTCCTAGATGACATCTTTGTGCTCTCACTACTTTTTCTGATTATATTAGCCTGACAATAAACCATTTTCTTCAAAACCAGTTTGACACAAATACATCCTTCATGTGAAAAAAATTACTTTTATCAAAAAGCATGGCACAGAAAGCAAATGGGTGAAAGACCCAAGGATCTCCTATTTCTATTTTATTTTACCTTGCTTATTAATCTTTTCTTTGTGAGCTTTTATAAATATGCCTTAAACCAGCAAAGCCTCTGGGCTGGTTAAGAAGGGAAGTTATCCTGCTGGCACCAGAGCTTTTCTGTCTCCTTATCTCCTTCACAATCTGCCAGTTCTGGCTGAAATTCTCTGAGCAGTGCTTCTTTTTTCCCCAGACCATAATGATCATACTTTGCACAGTCCTGGGCCAGATCTTGTAGAAATCTGAGTTGAGCCATAAGCAGACTGTTTTGGCTAAATATCATCTTTGTTGTTTGTTCAAGGATTTTTATACATTTCTTTAGTTTGCTTGTCTTTTTTGTACCTTTAACAAACTACTGAATGTCACACTGAGAACTTGAGGCTGTGTGGTACTTACTCTAAAAATTCTGCTTGGAATTCTTTCATTTTCTAAAGTATAAGGTAGGCCTACCCACATCCAGCACAGCTCTGTATAACTTCCAGATTATTTCAGAGCTGCAGCATCTGAGCTGCCATGGAACTCAGGCTGTTGCAAAGAGCAGTGTGATTGCCTGGGGGTGCTGTGGGAGTTGGACAGCTCTGGCATAAAGACATTGGTATTAATACTTCTAAACAGGTACTAATCCTGCTGGAGAGCATTTGGAGGTTTTTAACTGACTACCGAAGGCAGGTTGTGCACTTTCACAGCCTGTCATGGTGAAAGGGTGAGCTGAGACCTGAGCTGAGAGAGCAGATGGGAAGAGCCCTGGCAGCAGCCTTTATCAAGGTGAAGGAGACTGTTACCCAGAGCTTAGCATTTTCTTCCTCGATAAAACTAGACTCAAAGACAGTTCAACTCTCAATGACATGCAGCCATGCAGAAGACTGCTAAAGATATCCACTCAGAAGCAAAACATAAAAAATCCGTACTTTTGAAAAATGACTCCTTAAATGAGCTTTAGTTATTTTTATTTCTCATGAAAAATCAATGAATCTGTGACCATGAGAGCATGTTGATTTTTTTCAATCACTCAGACAAATGTTGTGACTTCACATTTTATTTAATCAGGGCATCTGCTGTGGTGCATTTACAGTGTTCAGCACTTGGCTGACAGCACCTGTTTGTTTATCCCAACCATGCCATCTTCTATCATAGTCACTTTCTTTCTGGTACCACTCATTCAGCAACATATTGTCAGGCTTGGCATTGATGTTTTGTGTTGTTCTGGGAATTACAGGAGTAGATGGAACATTTGAATTTGCGCTTTCCTGGGAGGAAAACAGTATTATCCTTTCTCACCTTGTTGTGGAAAAATGTCAAGCTCTTTTGTGAAGCAGTTTTCGTCTGTTTGGGGTTTTGTACTGATTTTTGTCCCCTAATAGCTGAGTACCATTTGACACTTCCCTGTTTTCCTGTATTTGCGTTTAATTAAATTTTTAGATTTTAAAAGCTATTGACTATCCAGGATTGGATATACCACCACATAGGTTGCTATTTAATAAACTATAACCTAATGAATCAGAATTATTCAAAATGAGAGCTCATGATGCATAAATGCATGTAAATATTCAGTGTCACAGGCATAATTTGGGGGGGTTTCACCATCCTCTCCGTTCCCTGCATAACAAATCCCTGATCAATATCTCTTTATTTTAAGTGCTACCATGCCTTTAGTTATGAGGTTTTGCTGCCTGGCCTTCCTTTCGGGCTTTGAGACTTCCTTCTGCCTCTCTTGGAGGCTTCCAGATCCCAGGCTGATAGCTCTGCTAATTGCACAGAACCTGGCTCAGCTTGTCCTTTAATCTACAGCCATGGTACTTACCCAAACAACCATTTCCTTCCTTCTTTATATTGTTCTCATCAAGACCTGCCTTTCCTCTGGTATAGGAAATTCCTATATCCAGCCTCCTCTTTAACAAGCATGGTTTTTTTTCTTCACCAGCCTGCTTAACTTTGTCCCAGCCTGCCATAATCTCCTGTCTTTCACCCCCATTCTCTCTCTCTTCAGTCTCAGATACTTCTTACTTTCTCTTGTTCATACATAGTAGGTGGAGGGAAAACACAATACATATAAACCATGACAACTACTGGGAAAGAAAAGCAAAAAGAAGGCCAGCAAAAGGAGAAATATCACAAGTACATGATAAAAAGTTACACAAGCTTAAAAAGACATAAATTGGGTTGACTAATAAACAATAACATAAAAAAGAAGTGGAGGAGCAACGAAACGGAAGTGAAGCAACCCAAAATATGTAGGTACCAAGGTAAAGAAAATAAGAGCACAAAACTAGTGAACTTGTCAGGCCAGAGAGCATTCTTTCATTCTGCATTCATAGCTGTCAAGCATTGCAAGGTCCAGGTCCATACATGTTTTTTCTAGGTCCTCCCATAAAATATATACCAGATTACAAGGAGAAAACATCCACGCGCACAGACCAGCAATGGAAAGAGTACTCTGAAGGAATGTGTGGCTCTTCCACCTTACCCTCTCTTCCCAGAGCTGCACAGCATCATCCTATTGACAGGTCAAACTGGGAAAACCATGTGGCAGGACAATGGGTCTTTCGACAGCTGTTATAAAGGATCTTTTTAGCCCATTAAAACAAGAATGCATTTTGTTTTAATGCAAAATGGGGAGTCGATGGTTATAGGTTTGTGTATCTGCCAATATGACCTCCCATTTCTTTAATGTAGAGACAACAAGTGGCCTTCACTTCTCTGCTGAGCTGGAAGTGGCACAGGAGCTCAAAATGGTATTTTTGCCCCAGTTTTCTTCTGAGCTTGACTGCTTTCATTCCCTTTCTTACAATCTGCTTCATTAAAGACTGGAAGTAAAAGTGGGGTGTCCTTTCAGACACAGTCTGGTCCAGAGCAGGACTTTACACTTCTAGTATGTATCTGCAATAATCTGCCAGCTGATTTTGCACTCTGCTCGTTTAAATGCAGCATCTTCCCCTGCTGCCACACACAGAGTATACATCTTACCCCATTTTGCCATCCAGAGTAAATTTTCAAGCACACAGAGTTAGTCAAATTTTTCTCAGTGAGGAACATGGTAGCGTGGTTTTAGTACCCTCAGATGTTCCTCAACAGCTCTTTCATAGTGTCATCACCTAGGAAGGGGGTCTTTTAAGTCAGCTAACATGCTCGGAGAGCCCATGGCAGCTGTAAATTCCATAAGTGCAGCAGAGTCTGTCTAGGCTCAGTACCTGAAAAGACATGGAGCCAGAGCAGGTATTTCAGTGGTCTACATAACTTTGCAGCAAGCTGTAGCTTCGAACAAGTGCTATAGAGTTGTGGTATTTGGGGGAAGAGAGAGTCTGTCATGTATAAGACAGAATGCAATGAAGTCAGTTAGAAACTTTTGCCAAACTTGTGAAAAATGGGATGAAAATAAAAAACTATATTTGGAAAAAAAGATGATTTGGAAACAAGTCCTAGCTTCCAAAGTAAATTCCTGAGTTCTTCTGTTTATTTCTTTACTGTGTAACAAATTTTATGTAGTGGTGGCATAACCATGTAGTTCACCAAACCACATTATTTTTATTAAATGTGAAAAAGAAATAGCAAAAGCCCCTCATACTGGTTTTAGAACAGCTATTTGCTAGGTAGCTGCTTGGGAAAGTTTAAGAAATCTGGGAAAAGCTACATCACATTCAGCGTTTAATTTTAGCAGTGACTTGCATCATCGAGCAAAGAACTGGTGAACAGTGTCTTCCCTTTTCTTTTCTTTTCTTTTCTTTTCTTTTCTTTTCTTTTCTTTTCTTTTCTTTTCTTTTCTTTTCTTTTCTTTTCTTTTCTTTTCTTTTCTTTTCTTTTCTATTCTTGTCTTGTCTTTTCTTTTCTTTTCTTTTCTTTTCTTTTCTTTTCTTTTCTTTTCTTTTCTTTTCTTTTCTTTTCTTTTCTTTTCTTTTCTTTTCTTTTCTTTTCTTTTCTTTTCTTTTCTTCTTTTCTTTTCTTAGTTAATATCCCTGTGGAGGAGATCAAAAGGGAAAACCTGTACCTGTAATTAACACTGGGCTTCATCCAAATTTGTCTGGAGTATTAGCTGGTTCACAGTGAACTGGAATATTCATTTACTCAAGATAAGGATATAGGCAACCAAAAGTGGAAAATGGAAAGGAAAGAAAGAAGCAGGGGCAGAAAACAAGGGGGGGAAAAAAAGATAAAAGACTGCCTCTGTGCAGTAGGACAACAGCATATCTTATTTAGCAACATTAGTTCCATAACACAGGAATATTAGAGATGGGGTTTTTTCTCCTTTGAATTTTTAAAGGACAATATTTAGCGGAGGATTATATTCAATAGAAGCAAGAGAAAGCAGTGTAATGTAAGGTATAGGTGAGTTTATTCTTCCAAAGCATGCTCTTTTGCTCAGCAATCTCCCATGGCATGACAGTCCTTGTGGAACAAGACACTCATCAAAGACTATGAAAGTCCTTCGAAGCAACCAATACCATTTCTGGGACAGATGGCATCTGCCATGCCATTGCAGACATGGATGATCAAGGTGTCAAAATCAACCATCAATCTAAACTCAAAATGAAGTCTATTATGTTTTCTTTATTTTGTTCTACCAACCATTTCAAAGGATGAAGTATCATTTGCAACCCTGCTGAAATAACTGTGAGCTATGAGGGGCAGTGGACATCTCCCCAGGTAGCAGCAACCTTACAATTCCCTAAACTGCAAGTATCAAAAGGTTGATATGTCTTGGCAATACTATTTCACCACTTACATGCATATACCAGCTAAAAACTCATTCACTGGAGCCACTGATGGTGGAAAATGTAACTCTAAGTGTGACCACAGATATGGAATTCTTCTTAATATATGTGTCTGACACTTATTGATAAAGAAACAAGCAGTAATGTGAAGATCTGTTGGACCTTCCTAAAAGCTTTCAGTGTTTCTAGAGAATAACTTCCCCTGCTTTCTTCTGGACCTTTTGGGGATCAAACGTCACTGAAATCCCCAGAAACTTTACTGAAGTCAGAGACCCTATCCTGCAAGAGTGTGGATCCATCAGAGCTTTCCACACTTCTCAGTGCTGGAAGGGTTCATATAAGTTCTCCACTATGCTCTTTTGAACCCAGACATAAGTTCATTCAGCTCCCAGCTGGTCAGACATGAGCCAGCTCCAAACCAGTAGCACCATTACTGTACCACTGACTCTGGTGGCTTAACAAACTGGGCTTTTTCACTCAAGCCCAAGTATCGTGGAGGACATTTTGGAGCAGAGTTGGCTCTCTTCCAGCCTGCTTTAGGACTGGATGTAATGATGTAGGTCTGCCTGTTGGGCCATAGCCCATGTTGACAAGCTGTCAGGGAAGAGAAGGATATTACACTTTGTTGAATCACTGTCTGAACTCCTAAATGATTTATTATATGAGGGCTGCCCACACATGTGAAAGTGGAGGTAACAAGATTGCCAAAAAATCACTGCTATTGAGGGTACAGCCAAAAAGGTTAATGACCACAACCCTTACAATAGCGAAATTAGGGGGGGGGGGAGGAATTCCTTTAAAGTTATTTTCATAACTTTCTTTTATTATTACTTCTTTAATTATGTCTTTCTGTCTGGCTAGCAAAAGTGCCTGGAGTTTTTCCGAGTTTAGAGGCCCCAATACTCTTCTGTGGGCCTCCAAAAGAAGCCCAAAGGTCAAGAAAACCTCAACTGATCACTCAAGAGAACAGAAAATGCTTTCTGATAATCCATGTTACTAATACTTGCTGATACCTGCTAACTCTTATTCTCAGGCACTTTTTGCCTGCTGGTGGGATTGCCTGTCACATGAGCTCCTGATCTAGACAGAGGAAAGGACAGGTAGAGGTTGCAGAACTCTCATACTTGTAGCTGATACAAGCCATCATTTTGTACTATGCCTATGTTTTTTGATTAATCATTGCTTTTTAAAAGGGCCATATTTTCTGAGTGTTTTTTCTCCTTGAAATACAGTATTCATTGAATGCATCCTCATTGTGGTGATGGACCATGCCCAGGAAACTGGATAGGGATTTTCATAAGGAATTGGAAGCTCAAATCTCATCAAAATTAGTAGTGTCAAGCACCTAAGTCCCATCTATGCCTTAAAAAATTCCAGTCCTTAGACACTGGTGACGCCATGTTTCCTTGGCCTGCTAGTAGGTGAGGAAAAGATCAAATTATGGTGTGCCTCTAAGAGACTGGAGCATTAGCATTAAAGAAACATTTTAGAAATCATGACTGTAAGCTCAGGTCAGACAGCACAGGGAACACTAGGGTAATTCATCATTTGACAGACTTCTGCATTAAGGTTTTTTAAGGGACAAGGGGCCTTCAGCTAACTTTAGACACTCTGCAGAATGATGTTTCTCTGAAAATGAGTATTTTAATTAGTTTTCAGTGCTGAATTAGAATATGCCAAATTTGTGTCTATCCGCTACTTCCAGACTTTTCGGTCAAGCGTCATTGCAAACCCTTCTCTTTATAGACCACTTTGTAACCACAATGTAGCAAAGATTGTTGTGCAGGAAGAGATGATCAGCTTCTGAAGCACCTTCTGAGACTGGTCAACATCTTACATGCCTCAATGAAATTGGGAAATCATGAGCCTGTCAGGAATAAAGACTCTCAAACCTTGCTGACAATCAAGACCAGTGTGTAAGCGAAGTCACTCAAATGGCTCCACAGCGTGGAAGATTTTCCAGCAGTGCAGGGTGACTGGGCTATCAGCTGTGGGAGCTCTTGTAACATGAAACTAATTGTATTTTGAGGTAGCTGATGTCAACATGGCACTCAAGTATTCATGATCTAAACTTAGAGGAGGGAGACACACGCTTCAAGAAGGCAAATGGAGTCTTGAGTAGAGAGTAAGACATCTTAGAGGAACAGTGGTTCTTCAAGGCATGTGCTGTGGCAATCTCTGGGTATGTCGCAGCATCATCGGGTGGCTACAGACTTCCCTTCCACTTTCTACAGCAGTTACTTTCTTCAGCTGCTGAAATGCTGTGAAAACTATTGAGTACAGTGCGCAGAAAGTGGCCGAAGGAATTCCCAGCATAGGAGAATCCAGCTGGAAACCATCATGGCGTTCATCAGCACATGCTGGAGATGCTGTGGAGAAGTGTAAGAGCTGCACATATGCTCCATTAAACCTGCCACTTCTTAGGGCTCCTTTGCTGCAAAGACTGTATGGCTCCTATTTTCTGAGGGCTTAAAAGTACTCGGACCTCCAGGAGCAACGCAGGGGGAAAAAAAAGCTGTCAAGAAACCTTGGGCTAGTGAGAAGGAGCTGTGAGGGAGGGATAGAGTCTGCTTTTCTGTCTGTAGGATATGGACCTTTGTTGTTTTTTACTGATTCTGCTACATCCCACTTGTGAACTTGGCAAAAGCACATAGACTTTCTGAATACATTTATATTTTTCAGTGCTCATGACTGTGAAACCCAATTTGTCTCCAGGGAGGAAGGAGAGATGAGGTTTCTGCAACCATCCCAGAGAGGAGGCTGGAGAGTGGGAAGAGGACATCCTAACTTCCCAGATCTACTTCTTATCTCCCTCTTAAACTTCTGGCCCTCTCTGTCTGAATTGAAATGACTTAATTGGAACATTCTGCATTTAAAATCTTGTGATATATACAAAAATACAAAAGCCATCTCCCAACTGATCTCTTTTTACAGAAACACCATGAAGAAGTAGGGAGGGAGATGTTTACAATCAACAGATACCCTCAGTTTATAGCATGGTAACTGATTATAAAACTTAGGGCTGCCTTTCCAAACCTGTTTAAGTGATTGTAACAGAGTTAACACATCCTTTACAGAAAACATGCACAAAAATAAGGAAATGAATGCTTAAACACATAATAAATCTCTTGCTTCTACCAAATAAATACGCTGTGCTTACCAGGTATAAACTGTGCCCTATTTCTTCATAATCATACATCTGGCTCGGTTACTGTATACATTCTACTATCTGTGTATTTAATTTTGAAGAGTACTGCTGTAAATTTTCAAAAGACAAGAGGATTAATTTTTGTCATAGATATTTACAAATTACTAGTCTGGGTGATAACAGCAGGAGAACTGTCAGAAAGGAAAGTATACAATGATATAATGACAATTTATCCTAAAATTCCATATGCAACTAAAGCTGCATCTGGGATTGGAAACACGATTTGATACTGCTTTTATAATTTTTATATAGATAATTTTGTGTATATATATGTTGAGGTTATTGAAGAAAGAACATAAATTGGGGGAGCATGATTCAAAGAGTTGTGTTATATAGAAATACACATTTTATTAGAGTTTAAAATGGAACGGTGCATTTTTATTGTTGTGTTAGATGTGTAGGATCTAGGACATATGTAATTAACTACTTGCTACTTTGCTTTCAGTGATGTGATGTTTGGTGCTGCAGTAGCTCTGTAGCTGTAACAGTTAAAAAGCCCACTTTGCTGTAATGTGAGCTCCATGCCCTGAGGAGAAGCCAAGCTGTTGGGCTGTCCCTGTGGATTTCATGAAGTGTTCTGACTCTGAATCAAGGTAGTTTGTTGATACTCCTGTAAATTTGATGAACAGATATTTTTATGGAGGTTGTTTACATTCAGAGATATTTTTAGAATTGTTTTGTGGTCACAGAATTAATTCAACTGTTGTATTTGCCCTGGTTTCACTGACGCTGATGTTTGCTAAACTACTGATGAGCACTAAGGGTGCTGTTGGTACCATTTCTACAAGGCAGTGTTGAGACAGAAGAGCCCTTATTGGGAAGAAGTTATGTGCAAAGAGAAAGATAATGGAGGAAATCATGTATGACTTGTCATGCGTAAGCAGTTGTTTTTAGTTAGCTCCTGCTCATTATGGTAATCATTTGCACATTAATTGTTCAAATGTCTTACAATTCATTTGGATGTACATTCACCCTGGAAAAAAGTCAGAAGTTATGTTTCAACCAGGACCATCTGGTTTGTTGTGGATGTTTAAAGTTTATATGGGTGCAAAAGCAATTGAAGAAATTCACTGAAGAAAAATCTGTCAAGGAGTATTAAATGTAAAGATAGCACATCTACCTGTATGGCAGCCCCCCCCCCAACTCAATTTAAGCTGGTACAGCATGTAAAGGCATGAAATTGCTTGAAATTTAGTCTCCTCTGACTTTCTACCTCAAGGTCATGCTATTGACCATTTACAGATCCTGCACAAGGACACTTTTTGATTAGATCCTGTAAAATGCTATAATGCTCTTGAGACTAGAAATCACATTTGTGATCTACGGTGTATCTAAATGTTAGTGATGGTTTTTTAGGGTTTTTTGACCTTCAGTGTTCTTTTTTTGAGATGGCATAATGCTGATAGCATCAGGAAAACTATGGGCAGGGAAACAAAACATTCAGTAAGTTACAGTGCCATCTATAGAAGGAACACAGCACCAGCCTGCAAACTTAGGTCACTGCCTTCAAAAACCTTATTTTTTACCTTCAGCAACCAGGTCACTGTTTTAACCATTAGGTGGAACTAAATGTTAAATCCAACATGAAACTCTGAGCACTGCACTCAATCTTTAGGCACTACTGAAATCCTCAGAAGACTTGTTCAGCTTTCGCCCCTAGTTCTCTCAGGCCATATTTTAATGCCAGTGTTGTCCCAGTTTTGCATTTGTTTTTTTCAGGTGGACCTCCATCTCCTGGTAACACAGAGCTGCTTGGTGGTCTCAGTTAGGGGCAAGAGCACTCTTAAACTCAGCCTTACCATCGCCAAAGGAGTAGGATAGTGAAGGTTCTCGTGTGAGGCTTTGCATAAGACAGAATTGAGGGAACTCTTGTAATTCTCAGTGCATGTCTGTTATCATCTAGTGGGAAAGGGTCTGACTGGGACATCAGGGGTCTGCCTCCAGCTTCCTATTGTTTCTGCAGCTGATGCTTCTGTGTTTTAGGAGCTGGATACCACCAGCAGGCTGTTACATTGTAGAGTGAGTTATACAGCTCTCTGAAGTATGTTTTGCATAAAGAAAATGGATACACATTAAGCCAAGGAGAGATATTGAGATGTTGCCTTTATGATGAAGAGTTAGAAACTGGTGTGAATGAGTCAGATTCAAGTCCCTATTCCAGGGACTCTGCATTGCTCAGGAAGTGGAGGACCACTGCAGGAAGTGCCAGATAGCTTAGTAGTTAAACTTAGTTAAATGCAGGGGGCTTCAGTGTATGTCTTGGCAGCAGAGCAGAAGAAAATGCCTAACCAGGGAAGTGATGCAACCCAGGGTGGCCTGTCTTTCTCTTCTTTGTCTCTCATTCAAAAGGGTACCTCACATTAGGAGAATATTCGCTTGAAGAATATTAAGCAGGGATAAATGCCTCCTTCTTACCATCGCAACGTGTTTAACTCCATTTGGGGTAAACCTGTGCCTGGATTCAGTATTTCCCACCAGCTGGTTTAAGCAATGTCCCACTCTGTTGTTTTCCAACTCTATGCTCCCCAGCCATAAGCCCCTTGTTCCTCCCATTGATTTTGTAGGGGATCATGCTGCCTAACTGCAGGCTGAGGTTTCCCTGAGTGATGAAGTATGAGGGAATGGGGCTTTGCTATGAAGAATTTGCTCAAGAAGGCTGGTGGCAGAGCAGGGCATTCAATGTAAGACTCCGGTGACCTCCTCTGACTGCCCAGCCCTCCTGCTTTTTTCTACCAGTTGGCCACAGCACTGTGGCTTATCACTGAGCATCCTCATTGCTTTGGACTATAATGGCTTTCTACCTCTTATAAGTCTGTAGATTTTGTTAGGTGAGTAAAAGAAGACCCAGCATCTAATGTGGTGCCATGTACATCACTAGGTGTTTTGCCACCAACTTCACCCTTAGGAGTTGGGTTTATTACCCTGAAGAGACTGTGCAACTGAATTTCTTCTGCCTACCTGCAGCAATGTGCATCCATTTTCAAAACTGGCAAAAACCTACTTGCAAAACAAATTTGAGAAGATGAAAACAAAAAACATAAAGGCAAAAATTCATAGGCATTTTTAAAAGAAAAAGTGTAAAGTCTTTCACTAGTGAAAACTGCTCTTTACATTTATTTGATATTCATGGAAAATGCTGTTACCTTTTTGAAAGCCTTAGACATAGGTTTGGGGAAAATATTTTGAATGAGCAGGGAGAATTAAATTTTTTCTTCCAGCAGAAGTAATGTTTACGATGTTAGACACAGGAAAGTAAAAAAATCACTGTTAAAACCAAACTCTGAGTAGCTGAGTCTATATGCTGCCATTCCAGAAACACAGATCTGTAGTTCTTTTAACACTGACACTTTCCTTTGCCTGTCACCTCAGTGAATACTTCCTTTTACTAAATGCCCACCAGGCTGTAGAAAGTAGCACAGAGTAAGATGATACTCCATGAGAATAAGGGCATGACAATGAATCGATGGAGTCTCTTGGGCAGAGGTATTTTTTGCATAATGGAGAGAAACTGTCACTCTTTGAGATACAGTGGAAATAGAGAGGATATCCTAGGACAAAGACTATTCTAGGAGACAATCCCCTCATCATTGCATGCCAGTTAAGCTCCAGCATAGCTCATGCTGTGCGGCTTCTTCGAAGAAATGCAGACCTGGGCTGCTTCTGTCCATCTGTTGTGTCTCATCCTGAAGACTTCCCAGACTAGCACACTTAGAGATGTACTAAAACAAGCACATCTGGGCCACAAGACATAAGTGAAACTCATTACCAATTCAAGTACAAAATCTGTATGTTAGAATATAGTAAACTTCTATATGAAACGACCACTCTAGGCTCTGAACATTTTCCAGATTAGCTACAGTTTTAAATGAACCATGAAATGAGAGACCTGGCCTTCTGTACCGTGGGCTGCAGTTGTATATTTGAATACCATAAACATGCACTGGCTGTAGTTTGGGAAGCCTTTTCTAGTATTCCATTCTAATAATGTCTGGTGTCCTTTCATTTTTAAATGCAGAAAGGTCAACTATAATTCCCTACAAGAAATAGAATGAGTTTCAGAGCACTTTTCTACATTCTGAGTGATTTTTTTTTCATGGCTTACAAAGTATATGCATATTAATATTTGCAGATGTTTCCTCCAGCTAGTTGTCTTATTATATATACTGGGCAAACTTAAAGTGTGTACCCTTTTATGTTGTTATGGATTTCACTGTTCATGCTTTATTTGCAATAAAATGTGCACAAGCATTTATTTTGCCCCAGATGACAATGAATATAAATAAATAAACAAACAGGTATTGAAAGTCTTTTCCAGTTCCTGCATCTATGTTTCCCTCCTGAAACAGAAGTAATTCTGAAAGCTTCACTGAAAGCTTGCTTTGAAAATGAGTATTTTTGCAGACTGCTGACTGTGGTACCACATTTGCTAAAGAGATGTGATCACACAATGGTTTGCTTCTGTATTATCTAGGTCATGGGTCAGAATTCTCCTGGGTGCTAACACTTTCAATTAAGCTGAATTTGTTGGTGCACAGAGGAGCTATTTTCCTTTTTAAAGCTGGTCATAAACTGGAATGCTAAGCATCATGCCTGGTTTAACTGTTTTTGGTTCTATGTAGAATCAAGGCGAGGCGCTGGCCACTCATTCTGCCACGGCCAAGCATTAACCTGGCATTGAAGTTCCCTTATTTGTGCTCCCCACCCCACATATTCACCACTGTTGATTTTATTAAGTGACTTTGACAGTGTTGTAGGGTGATACCTGAAGGGACTGCTTGCAGTCATCCATGAAAAGTAGTTAAACAAAATATAGTTAAGGACATTGACCTGTTGGATCGAGTCCAGAGGAGGGCCACCAAGTTGCTCAGAGGGATGGAGCACCTCAACTGTGAGGAAAGTGAGAGAATTGGGATTGTTCAGCCTGGGAAAGAGAACCCGGCAGGCTGACCTAATTGTGGCCTTCCAGTACCTCAAGGGAACTTACAGGAAAGATGGGGCAAGACTATTTACAAGAGCACATAGTGACAGGACAATGGGGAATGGGTTTAAATTTTAAATGAAAGAGATTACATTTAGATATTAAGAAAAAAATCTTTACTGTGAGGGTGGTGAGGCACTGGAACAGGTTGCCCAGGGAAATTGTGAATGCCCCATTCCTGGAGATGTTCAAGGCCCGATTGGATGGGGTTCTGAGCAACCTGGTCTAGTTGAAGGTGTCCTTGCCCACAGCAGGGGGATTGTAACTAGATGATCTTCAAAGTCCCCTTCCAACACAAACCATTCTACAGTTCTGTGATGATTCTATGATATTTAAAGCCAGTGTCTTTGCACAGAGTTTAGGTACTAAGAGCCTAATTTATATCCTAGAAATGCAAACTCTAGAATTTAAAATGTAGTGGATTCCAGAAATCAGTGTATGATAAACTTTCCTTAAATTCAATGCAGTAATTGATCTTATTTTTGTTCCTAATCCTCTGCCTCTTATACGTGAATATGCTTGTGAGCAGTAGCTCTGCTTCAAGCATTTTAAAGGATTAGCATGCAGGATGTATTGACTGCATTTAGGTTTTATGATTTTTTATTTAGCCTTAGAGTTTTATAAATAACTCTATATATTATGATGATCCATGTTGCATGTTGCATATTTTACACAATGTGAATAAGGTATTAAATCTGTTATGTACATAAGAGAAAATAACAAATCTGGGTCCAGTCAGTGATTTGTTCAGGACAGCACAAGAAAATCTAAAGAACTGTATGACTGCTTCCGGCCCTCAGTGCTGCTAGATATTCTCTATTCTCTGGAGACAGCCTTTTCTCCACCTGTTGGTCTATATTGTATGTGTGAGGCTATTACATGGATGTAATAAAAAGTATACCTTGACCTGACTGCTGAAGGACTAGAAGGACAAATATTGAGATCTTGCCATAAACATAAAGAATAATGTGGGACTGGATAAAGCATACCCAACTTGTTATTCTTTCATTTCTTAAGAGGCTTTATAGAGCTTATTTCTTAAGAAGCATTCCAGCAGCATTCTTATGGGGAAAAACAAAAAAAAAAACCAAACACAAAACCAAAACCCCAAACAGAAGGAAGTTGCTCTGTTGGTGGTCACTGTTTGAAAAGTCCAAAAATCTCCTGTCTGAGAATGAAGGCAGAGACAGCCCACACAGGTCTGTGCTCTTTTAATACACACAAATATTATCTATTATATTGCAGTGTGCAAATATGCTGAAAATGTGTACTTGATTTATATAAACTCATGTTACTGCTGTGGTAAAAAGTATTTAGGAAGGAAGTTGAACTTGTGAATGCTTCCACTTCAGACTATGGTTACATTGTTGAGATTCACATTTTCTGCCTGGTTATAATTTATAAACATTGGATTTCGTCAGGGAAAGTCTTCATATGGCTTAACTGTAATTTCCTGTGGTAAATGGAGTCTGATGAGTGAGGATATGAAATCTTGGAAAAGTTAAATCATTCAAAGGAAAGCTGTCCTAGTCGATGTAGTAGAATTGGTACAATTTTGTAAGAAGGATTGGCAGTTTGCTAATTCCCTGTCCAGTCCAGAGTGAAAAATACCAAGTAAGGGGCTTCCGCTTCAAAGTAAATGGACTTTTGCCCTCCTAATGTGATGGATTCAGGCTCTGAGTCTAAGCAGATGTGGAAATATCATCAAGTGTCTGACTAAGGAAATCACTTCAGCCTATACATAATTTCAACCATCTGTTTGAACCTAACTGAAGGCTTGATTTTAGTTGAAATCATGGACTAACTGTGAGCTGAGGTCCTCTGCAAAATCAGACCCCAAGTGGTACGCAGAAAATAAAAATAAATTCTCCTGTTTAGCCCAGAGCCAAATTTAGCTAGCGTATTTGAGCAAAGAACTTTTCCCTGCCCTGCCGAATCTAAAGGACATTTCCTGGCATGCTTGTATCAAATGGGTCAGTAACAAACAATGTTGCTATGGAGCTAATGTTGCAATTTTTTCCTTTTCATTGCACCTTACAGCGACTCAAGTGCACTTGTGGAATTTCCTTTCAAAAACACCAGGTAAATTATAAGATAAAAAAACTCTACTTGCATATTGGTTGAGGCTGGTGGGAGAAATATCTCAAGTTTTGGAAATCGAAGAGATTTTAAGCTAATTTCTTCCCACATTTTTTCAGTCTGTCAATGAGTGTGTGGCTCTCAGGCTGCAACATAGCAAGCATATTCCTTGCAGGAAGATAGGCAGCAGTCCCAGCTTTCCTGGGACTCTCCCCTATTACAAGCCTCAGGAGTGACAGTTGTGAGCTACACACATCCACACTGCAGCTAAGCAGAGGATTGAAGTCCATCACCTCACCTGACTGACATGGATCCCTGCAGCAGCTGTGCCATACAGGCACTAGGAATGAACCAACTTTTGTAAAGTGTGTTGTACAAGATCCCCATCTGCTTAACTAGTAGTTTCTCATTGCTCTGAAACACTGCACTTTGCCAAAGAGCAACAACTTGCCTAAACCCTCACAACCTGATGCAGGGCCATGAACATGCATCAGACTGATTCAAACAAAACAGAGGATTTTACCACCTTAGAGAAAAGATTTGTATGATGTTTTGAAGGAAGGTTTGTTGTCACTGCTGCCTGTGCCCATTATTTCTAAAATGCAGCAGGGATTACTTTATGACTTGTTCTCAGAGGGTCATGAAAATTGAAAACCAAGTTCTGAACTGTGTATTTAGGGAAGATCATGTCCACTTCTTTATGCAGTATTGGGCTACCTCAAAAACCTTCAATAGCTGCTTTCTGAAGTAGGGAAAATTAACCATCCAGTACCTACCCGCTTCTCTCACATTGTTCAGTTAGAACTAATCCTGAGAAAGATATTGTTTGTTGACACAACTTGACCTTCACAGCCATTCAGTGAAAGGAGAAAGAATGGTTGGTAAAGTCAGAGAAATATCAAGCTAGCCAAATAATTATATTTTTTCTGAACCATCTTGTTCTTTCATCAATACTTCTTCAAACCATTGCATAAAACCATAAGGAACATGGCCACAGCCTTGCCACCTGACTCTTCTGTAGGTCAGAAAGCTTGAATACTGCAACCACTTGTTTTTCTGTAATCATCTGCAATTTAGATTAATGCATAATCCTCAACTTCCAAGTGTTGCTAAACATATAAGTGGGATAGAAAGGGGAAGAAGAGGGAGAAAGCAGTATTTCTTGAATGTTGATGCAATATAAGTCTACTGGAAAAATATCTGCAGGCATTAGAAGGGGACTCTGGAGACTATATGTCAATACAGACCCTCTTTTGCAGACAGACATGAGTTCACCTGACTGTTCTCCAAGTCAGCACTGAGCTTTAGCTAATTAGCTGAGCTAAGAGGGTGGATGTATTAACTCAGGCCCAAAGCCAGAGTAGAATAAATATAAAAACTCTGCCTGCAAAAAAACACCCAACCCCCCCCCAAACCAACCAACCAAAACCAAAAACCCCCAACCCCATATGTAGTTATAAACTTAGTTTTAATTCCAACTCTGCCATCAGTTTCAAGCATCACCTTAGGCAAATCAGAGAACCCATGACTCCATTGCTTACTTGCAAAATGGGGATAGCAAAGCTGCACTTCTCACACTCTTCTCACACTAAGAGTAGTAGCTGTTCTGCAAAGATGTTAACATGCACATGTATAAATGTAATATAAATGTAATTCAGTCTGGCTACAGTATTGTAAGTAATAATATCTCTCAGTATGGTATTGAGTGTTCTTAAGCAATGGAACTGTCTTGTTTTTTATGGTACCCTGCTCGAAACGCTAAAGCAACTGTAATACCTTTGTTCAGTCTTGTTCCTCCAATGTCATTCAGATCTCACTTTTTATATGTTGCTGCAGGCCTTGCAATATTATCTAACCACATGTGAAACTCATCTAGAGAAAAAGTATGTAAGAAAGTTTCAAATCCATTCTACACAGCTCATTACTTGTGCATTGAGCTTCATCTAGCACACATTTTTGATGCAGAATTCTTTAAGGGGTTGGGAAACTTCTGTTGAACAGTCTTATGTTCTTCATGGTACTGCTGGAAAGATGATAATTGAAAAACCTGCAGGAGTTCTCTCTTTTTTCCATTTTCCCTATCACTCACTGTTCTTTTTCCCACTAGGGTACCCACAGAGATGTTACACACATCCTCAGGGAGGACTCCTCCAGTTTCTGATTTATTGACCATGGAAGAGCTCCCTGAGATCTTCCCTTGGCCTCTGGTTTCTCCTGTCTCTGTGAAGTGACAACCCTCCCATCAGTGACAAAACCTGCATGTCCTGCTAGATGCATCAGCTGCTGTTTCTGCAGCCATTCTTGTCCTTCCACCCCAGCCTGGGAAGAGAAGCAGCAGTCAGCAGCATCCACCTCCAGCTCTTCCAGGGGAAAACAACTCCCCCACGCAAGGCACAGAGAGGAGACTCATGATTAGCTCCTTGTCAAGGAGCACAGCACTAAGTTCCCAATGCTGGAGCAACACTGATTGCTGCTTTAATTTTTCATACTGTAATAGATAACCTTAGGTAGCTTAACAAAAGCTGGTTGTTAAATTCTGGTCCTGTGGAGAGAACAGGATTATAGTGATCAATCTATCCTGCATTTCTGTAGGCCCTGCCTTAACATAACCAGGCACAGACAGTGTTGGAACGCTGAAGAGGCCCTCAGGGCTGAAACAAAGAGAAACCTGTGTCAAAATAAGGGAGGAGTCCCAGAAAGCAAATAATGATTTCACACTGTGTGGATGCTTATGGTAATCCAATTAAAAGTGTGTTAGTAATGTATGTTTAGTTCATGGACAGTAGCATGGATCCAATAGCTTAAGAGTGATCACAAGCCAGAGTGTATTGGAAGTGTATAAAAGAGCAGCTTCTGTAAATAAAACAGAACCCTGTTGATCACATTGGTCATTAGCAGAGTTTGTTCTGAACCCATCCATCAACATGGTCCCTTACAAACTTCCAAGGATGGAGATGCTCCTGTTTCTCTGATGACTTGTTCCAGAATGTCACCTTCCCATGAAGAAGTACTCTTCTAGTTTCCAAATGTACCAAATTGAACCTTCCAAGCTGCAATTTCCAGTTACTGCCCTTTAATATACCATCTACTACCAAGAAAAAGTATGGCTTTGTTATCTTTGCAACTGCCCTGGAAGTAGTTGTAGGCTACAATTAGATCCTGTCTTAGTCTCCTCTACGCCAGACTATAAACACCCAGCTCTATGAGTCTGTCCTTGTAGGCCACATGCTCCCTAGGCTGCTGCTGGACCCTCTCCAGATTCCTCCACATCCTTCTTGCACTAGGTGGAGAGACACAGAACTGAACTGCTATGCCAAGTGCAGTCTCACCAGGGCCAAGTAATAATGGATGATAACTTCCCTCCATTTGCTGGTCTTGCCACTCCCAATGTAACTCTCAACATTTCCTTATTCACAAAGAGAGCACTCAACACATGGGCTTATGTTCAATTTGGAACCTGTTATAATCCCCAGGTTGCAGCAGGGCTGAAGCTCATCCCATCACCTCCCTGCCATGTGGTGGCTCCAGCTGGGTGCCAAGCTCTTCATCTCACCACGTTGAACTCCATGAGGTTTCTTCTAGACCCATCCTCTCGTCTGTTGAGGTTCCTTGGGTTCAAAGCTTTTGGAATGTCAACCGCTCCTTGTAACTTAACATCGTCCTGTGCAAGAATTTAAAAATTACACAATGCATTTAATTCCTTTGGTCGCAAAAGAACTTAAATGCCAGTACGCCACTTCTGAATGCGTTTTTCCCAGTTCTTGTTTGTTCCCATTTGATCCACAGTCTCATTAAGCTGAAGTCATGTCATCAGCCTCTTCCTGGTTGTCAGCAGCACCAGGAGAGGGATCCTGTGACTTTAAAGTCTATTGCAGTCTCTTGTTTTCTCCCAATGCCCAGCACTGGCCCATAGAGCTCCTCACTGCCTTTGCATCAAAGGCAGAGGATGCCAATGTGTCAAGTTCATTTTTCAGCTAATTACTTCTCCATCTTGATTATTTAGAGATTGATGAGCTGCTCTGTACATCAAAAGCACGACGCCGTTGGAGTTAGTCTCACACTCTCCTTCCTTACTCTCCCAAAAAAGTATTCTATTTAGCATGGAAATAGTAGTGCATATATTGTACAGTAGTTTATACTGGACCAAGAGGTGGTGTGGTGCTGTATCAGCTTCAAGTAAACTGGGGATCTAAGCCAAAGGCTATTCAAATGTGTAAGAGGCTTTGGACATTATACTATGCCTGAGTTTTGAATAAATAAGGATTGGCTATTTGGCCACATCAGAAGTGTGCTTAAGCATGTGAGTGGTCTCACTAAAAGCAGTAGATTTAAAAATTGTGGATTTAAAAAACAGGATCGTTTCTGGATCTGTTCTGCCATTGGACTTATTGCTCAAAGTTTCCCAATGCTGCCACCTACAGAATAGGTTGACTACAGCTTTCAACAAAGAGAAGAAAACTGTTACAAAAATTATAAGATGCACACAGTCAACCCTGGATACAGTTCTAAATTAGCAATGTGCAGGTCTAAACAGATAAACCTGAAATCCTACCTGAGATTCTTAAAGATTTCTTATATATTTCTGAAGATAGTTCTGTATATTAACTGTCAAAAGAACACCTCTGGAAGGCTGCACAGCTTTCTTTCAGGGCATAAAACACAGAAAGGGCTTCACAAGCTCCTGTCCTTCTCAACAACTGCCAGAAGGAAAAATCAGGGGCAAATTTGGGAAAAAATATAGAGCTTTAGATGAGAATTAGAAAGGGTCTAAACAACTAATTTACTTAAGAAGGATGCACAGGAATTTAAGGAAAGATAAGAGTTCCATGTGGAACTACAGATTTAAGAACAAAGAGGAGAAAATAAGGAGAGACAAGAAACATAATGAGCTGCACTTCAGAGAGGATGTGACCAACAGAAATTACTAATTTATGAGAGAACATCTTCTCATGAAAACAGTGTTTTGATACATAGCACTCTAAAATAGCCTACAGACATTTATCCTTCTTGGCTGTAAGACCTCAGGCCTTGAGCTGTGAGCTCACTGAAGGGGTTTTACTTTAAAAATATACAAGGCCTAAAAAGATTCATCTGCTGAATTTATTAAAAGGACCTTCAGTTCTTTTAATACCTTGGGAGAGCTTACAGTAGAAGACGCTGAACATGTTTCTCAGAAGGTCAAATAACACACTTTTGCTGGCAAACCTTAGAAAATAAGGGAACTTGGCAAACATTTAAAGGGCAACATTCAACCAAAATAAAGCATTTCACAAAGCAATTACTTAGCACATGCTAACCCATAAAATTTAGCAAAATCCAAAAGTTATCAAAAATATCGAAAATATCAAAAAAAATCCAAAAATATCAAAAATATCAAGAAAGAAGATTAGGAGAAGAAGTAAAGAAAGAGAGAGAAAAAGAATTTGTGTCTCATGCAAGTCTAGCTTCCACATGTCCAGAAGGTAGAGTAGAACCACGCAATAGCTGAGTGATGCTGGTTTTATTTGCTCTGTCCCTTGCGGCCACCCCCCAACCCCAGGCAGGGCTTCCTGTGTGCCAGCCATTCTGGGGCTGGGTTAGGGGGCTCTGGGGTGTGGTGTGGGGCAGTGCTCCCCGTGTCCAGTAATTGACAGCTGCTCCAGAGCTGCCCAAGGAGGCTCCAGTGGGCTGGGTATGGAACAGAGCACTACCTTGGTGAAATTTGACTTCTCTCTTCACCCTCCCGCCCCCGCCTTGAGTTGGTCTGAGCCAATAATTAATATAATGATTAATATAAGTCTTGCATTGGCTCAAACACTTCTGCCAAAGTGTGAAACAATGGGCAAAAATTAAAATTCAAAAACCGTCAAGTAGGTAAAATTAGCTGGAAAATATCCAAATACACACCCCCTCATTTATTTTGAGATCATACACACCTGATAGGACTTTAAAACATCTACCTTGTTTATGACTTATTCAATATAGTTTTAAATTGCCACATACATGCTTCCATGTATTGTGACTTTCCTTGTGAATGTAGTAACATATTTGGAACAGCTGCAGTGTTATTATTGCAAAATCTTCCATCTATTCAGCTTATAGATCCTCACCCATTGTTTGAAATCTCCTTCATCTGGAGCAATTCTATCCCAACTCCCAAGATGCCCAGTAATTTATCTTCCTCTTTTTAGAACCCAGGGTGTTTTAAAGTAAAGCCCAGCTGTTTGCCAGACCCCTGGGGTCATTTCTGAAGGGGAAAACAGACTTGCTAGGGCTGTTATACATGAGTGGATGGACAAGATTCATTCCTTAGTTGTTCTCTTTATTTCATCCTTTCAAACTGTATCTTGGACAAGAACGTGAGAAAATTAGAACAATCTGTCACAACCCTTTCCTTGTTTTTTCATGAGGTCAAAATTATTAAAATGTTGCCTCTGAGTAGATTCTTAAATAAGAAGCTTGAGCAAAAGAGTGAAAAAAACTTATGAAATGCTAAATTAACTTCCATTTATATTGCTAATTAAAGCAAAAAGAAAAAACTAAAATGCTGCAATCACTGTAAAAAATACAGTAGTATCTCAAAGGCATTTTCAGGTTGCTTCAGCATTGACTGACCACCTGTGTAACTCTACATGGGCACAGTTACAGCAGGTACCCTCATAATGGCCTTAAGGGCAAGGAAAGGGTCCTCTGTGGCTTTAAAGCACACTGCCACAGGTTATGGCATACAGCTCACTGGACTCTGCTCTCATGCCTCTCCTTTACCAGTATCTGGGTTTCATTGCTTTTTCCACTCTCCTGTGCTTATGCCACTTGCATTTCTTTGCCTGAAGGCTTTGTTGCTAAGCAGCCTGAATCCCAGGCATGGTGGTGAGTCTGTGCTGGCACGGGAGGCTGCAGCAGAGATGCCCCAGGAGGCCTCCTTTCACCCTACAACAAGTTCCACTGACAGGCAGAAGATGCTATTGCAGAGAGCAATGACACGTAACATACCTTTTCTCAGCTATAGCTTTCACCTCCCTGCTAACAGAAACCAAAAGACACTGATGTTCAGAACTGAAGTACTGAGCTTGAGCAAAGCCTTAGAATTTGAGTTAAAGTGTATTGCAATTCTCTGCTAACTTCAGCTATCAGGTAATATTATATGAGCAGTAATAAGGCCCAATACAAAGCAACTTCGGCCTCCACACAGCTTTACTTAGTCTTCAAAAAAGCCTGGAAGCCAGAACAGCTTGCAGCATACAGAGCACCAGCAGCCATCTAAGACTGTGTTGCCTAGCACCACACAACATGGCTGGCAGGGACAGACCGAGACCTCATACATTAGAATTAAGGGTTGAAGGGTGCTTTATCCCTTCTTGCAGCTACCTGAAGTATCAGCAAGGAGCTGCAAAAGTAGCAAACAGCAACTAGACTCAGGTAAAAACAGTTTCCACAGGTCACAATTGAGGCCAAGGAATATGCAATAAAGATTAAATCTCTTTCCCTTGAACACAAATTTCTAATAGCAAGATGAATTTTTGGGTAGTGTGGGTTTCTCCTTTTCAGGTCATTTTGGAAGGGACAGAGAAGTATAGGCTCTTTCAAGGTCTTTGTAACAATCACAACTTAGTAAGCACACTGGGTAGCCAAGAATTTTTTTTCTGCATTTACCAGCAGATTTGTTTTAGCTACAGGTAGGGAGGATATCTGTTCTAATACTGTCTCCTATAAGGAAACACAACATCAGCAGGCTCAGTGGGCATTCTGTTGCTTGTAGCACTGATACAGACCACACATTAAGGCGCCATTTGAGTGTTCATTTATCACACCTTACCCCTCTAAAAATAAATGCATTCATGGTGGCAGATTGCAGTTTAAGAGTTTCAAACCGGACATTAGGAAGAACTTTACTAGAACAGTAGTGCAGCACTGGAACCCACTACACAGATTGGTGCATCTCTTCATCCTTGAAGACCTTCAAGATCAGAAAAATCAACTGTCATGCCACCCCTGAGGCTAACATTAACTTTTTGCTTAGAGGAGATCTTTCAGGGTCTTTTGAAAACAAGGTTTACAGAGAATGCCACATAATTCCTTTTAGAGAAAGTTAGTGATCACTTTAGTCCATTTATCCAGCAGAACATTTTATTCTCATCAAGGACAAGGAAATATCAACCAACAACTCAATTAACATGACACAGATCAAACAAGCCCTGTTAAGCATTTTCTACTTAACATGTGAAAAAAGAGTCTAAAGATATCTGATGTTTCCAAATTGTTCACATTAAAACTCGAGCTCATCCTTTAGCATAAGCTCAGCTGATGTTGCTCTTGTGTATAGCAAAAGGTGGAAATAGTTACCAGAACAGCTGTGTTTAACAAGTACTGAAGCACTGGAGTTTAAACTGCATTTACTAGTGTGCTATTAGACTGTTTTCCTTGCATCTCTTCAGAGTCTCAGGCAGACTTGCAGAAAGCCACAGCAGAAAAACGAACTTCTCCTTTTTCACGTTCTGTAAATTGTCTGCAGATCTTAGCAGAATCCTTAGGGATAAAAAAATGCAGCTGTTTAGACTAGAGAATGGACTTGCTATAGAGAACAAGTCATTGCAGTTCCTCTCTGAGTCCCAGCAACTAAGTTACAAGGTCTTTATAGCACCAGCCGATAAATACATTTAAGAGGTATCTAGCTCTGGGGGACAATACCTTTATTAGTCATAAATTTGGTAGATTTAAGAAGCACAGACTTGTAGAGCAAATAGGTTCAGCCACTACACACCAAATGCATACTTCTCACCCTTTTATAGGCTTTGTTTCAGGGAAACAAGCAGCAAGGGAGAAGTCTTACCTTCAACAGCAAGTCATCCGAGCTTGTACCATGGTTTACAGGAAATGGCATACGGCCATCTGTGAAAGAAAGCCTTATCACTCAGTGTACTTAGTATTTTAGAATAGTAGCACTGAGCACAGTGGGCCCAAACAAGTACACACATGATGATACGTATTTGGGAAGTCAGAACATATTGTCAATACATAGTCTGAGATGGGAATTGAGTATTCTCTACCAGCAAGGACATGCTTTACAAAAGAATTCAGTGCAACCCACCATCAGTTAAAATCTTCAAGTGAAGGTACAAATTGTGTATTGGCTCTGAGAGCCTTAGCAAACAGTTTAAACAGCACAGAGTATCTTGCCTGAGCCCCCAGCTCTGCTGTAAAGCCTGAAGTAGGCCCAGTCCAACTGCAGAGTTTGCAGGACCTTACCCAATTCGTACAGGTGTCCATCCACATTGACAAACAGGATGAAGTGGAAGTTCACACTGTTGTCCTCAACCTTAGGAGATACCATTAGACACATTTGTTAGATTGAAGCTAGTACTGCAAACCCTCCCTGTGACTACAGAACAGACATCAACAACAAGGCAGTAGCTAAGGACTGAAAACTTAAGTTCAGCTGAAGATGTCTGTGGCAAGATCTCTACAAGGTCATGCACCAGAATTCCTAATGCAGAGTCACGTTTTCAGACTGGGTCTGGACCTGAATTTTCAATCCATATTTAAGAAAGAAACCCTGAACAAGTATTCATCCATGAGTCACTCATTTTTCTGTCCTGATGAAATGTAACACCCATCTGACAGAGAAAAAAAGCTGTATTGCTCTACCACCTTTGTTAATCTCTTTCCCCAAGATTTCACACATTCACATCTTACCCGACATTGTCCTTCTTGTGCAACCGAATTGTGGACTTCTTGTATAGCCTTAAGAGAAAGCAGATACAAGTTACTATATCCTTAAGTGCTGGTAGCTGTCAGCAGTTTTCATAGTTTATATACCTTATTATTTGCAAAATGCTTTGCTCTCTCTTCAGGAGACAAGTCAGCTGTTTCATCAAGAAACTTCTTCAGGGCAGACCCCTCATCTGCATGAGATAATAAAAAATTTTTTTCAGTATGTGTACTCTCGACTCATCAGTCGAGATGCAGCCCGCAGTAATCAATGCTTGTTGCACCAACTACAAGTCATTGCATTCAGCCTGTAACTATCTCCTACACAAGCTTATTATAACTACCACTTGAAGTAAGCTATTTATCCAGAAGCTATTAGTTACAATCTACACAATCATAGTGTAGCACTTCAGAGTACTCTGGATGGTTGTCTTGAAAGTCACTTTCAAATGGGATGTAGCTTTTCTGATTTCCCCACTGCACATTTGGCAGAAGTGTTCAGTCCTATTTTGAAGAAATTCAAGAAAGGTGCCAGCTGTAAGGACACATAAGTATCGAGTAACAGAATATGGGTAGATGAAATTGTTTCACTGCCTTCAAATGAAGGCAGCACTTGCTCATTACAGGCTTACTTTGGTTTTCCAGGACATAAATTAGTAGTGTAGTACAAATATGTGCTAAGTTCTGGTCTTCCGTGAGAGATGTGCTGCATCATTGCTTCACTCATCAAGAGTGCTATTTCAGAGAATCTTTTCAAGAAACAAAACTATACTTATATGCTCACTAGGCCTTCTGCATGTGTTTTCTTTTGTATAAGAAGAAATCCCCCACTACACAGAGGGTTCAAGTTCTCTTGGAATAATGATAGTTGTATTTCGCAGATCTTTAGCCTTTGAACAACAAAATAGTCCTTTTCTATATGAAGTAAACCATCAAAGCTATTATCTCAGCAGGAAAAGTCTACTTACAGACCCTCACCATCTCTACAACTTCTCCAGCAAAAAGAAAGCATGTTTTAGATTTACAGGCTACTCTGAGCACATCTATTTACATTAGACATCGGTGGCATGAAGAACTCCATCTCTTAAGTTGACATCAAGACCAATGTCATCAACTACTTCTGAACCCAGTACTTCCTGATTATAGACAGACTTTCATCAGTCCTACTATGTGCCCTTTTCTTCTTGCGTTGCTCACTAGGACAATACCTCTGTGGCTACCAAACACAAGTTCACATGCCCCCCTCCAAGAGCTGAAAGACCCACTTACCAACTGAAGCAGTACAGCATGCCTTAACTTGCCTTGAATGAAAGCCCCACATCTCCCAATAGCCCACATGCACTCCATCTTCTGTCATAAAAGTGGAAATTCAAGCATTTCACAACAGTCATACTCACCAAGCTTCACTTTGTCCTTGTTATTAGCAACTGCATGTATCAGACCAATTGTCCCACAGGAGTTACTGACTGTCTGCTTCAGGAAATACACCTTGGAACTGATTTCTTGGTCCTTTATTTTCTCAGTCTGTTGCTTCCTGAAGTTCTCATGCTGTAAACATGTAACTGCTTTAAGCATTTCGTTACAGTCATATTGTTTCATTGTGGAAACTGCTGGTCAGATAAGTTGTGCAGGAGGATAAATACTGGGCAAAGATTTACCCAAAAACTCATCTTTGTGGCACAGGTCCAGTAGGCACCATTATGTCTAAACTGGATTCAGGCCAACATTTAATGGACTACCTGCATGACTCAGTCATATCCAAAAGCACTGTTCTTAGCCCTTCATCTGTTCTGTACACTGGAAATCACTTGGGGTAGGAAACCATAGAAGGAATAGGCTCTTCGATATCATCTCTCAATTGCCTTGGTCCATTGAACAAGACTACTGACATTTCTCTGCAATAGTTTGCTTTTGGACCTTCAGGTTACTTCCCTTCATGAACCTCTTCCCATCAGAACAATGTATAAACAACTAAGATCCATTACTAATGAAAGGTTATAATCGTTCATTTAAACAACCTGTTAAATATACTTTATTTTAAAGCCCATTTCCTGATTCACTTCCTTAGCATCAAGTGGACTGAATATATTAACCATACAGAAGTAATTTAGGCCTTTCTAGATCCAATGAGTCAGCACAGTGATGGAATTGCTATTCTTTATGCTCAAGATTCATCATGTTTTTTCCTTAATCTGATATACAAAAGCAAAGTCTCACAGGAGCATTGGGATGGAATAAGAGGCCTTGTTTTGTTGCTCAGTTCATTATAGTTCAGGCTATTTGGAGGTGGGGGCCATGCAAGACACCGTCAACCTACAGCCCCAGCACAAGCCCCATCCATGCCCAACCATCTGAGGCTTGGGGGAATGACACAGACGCACTCCTGGCAGCAGCCAGTGCTACCCGCGGACAGTCCCCCCGCTTTTCCCCACGCGGGAGGGGACACCCACCTGCTCGGTGAGCGGGAACAGCAGCAGCAGCGCGCAAGCCGGGGTCGGCACGGCGCGCAGCGCCTCATCCTCGAAGCCCAGCACGTCCACAAAGCGCCAGCCAGGACCCACCCCGAGGCGGGACAGCACCTGCACGGGGCACAGAGAGCGGTGGCGCGGCCGCGACCCCCCCGTCCCCGCCCCGCCGCGCCCGGTGACACAGCACAACGCGCGGCGCCCCCTGCCGAGGGCGCGGGATCAGCAGGTGCGGCCGCGCCCCGCACAACGGAGCCGCTCCGCGCCCATCCCGGCAGGGCGGGGTGCCGAGGGACGCAGGCAGGCACCGCTCCGCAGGTGCGGCCGCATCCCGGCAGGGCGGGGTGCCGAGGGA
>VYXB01003484.1:899-63721 GCA_013397135.1 Pachyramphus minor | reverse complement strand
CGAGGGAGCGGACAGGAGGCTGGGGGAGGGTCCCGCCGCCCTCGCCCGGGGAGATTCCGGTGCATCCCGGCCTCGGGGGTGCGGGGCGGGGAGCGGGCGGTGGGCCGCTGCCTTCCCCCGGCGTGCAGGAGCGCTGCTGTGCTGCCGCTGCTGCTGCTGCTGCTGCAGAGCTGGCCCGAGCCTGAGGCGAGCGTGGGCTCTGCGCCCGCGGGCGGCGAATAGCAGTGGCAGCCGGTCTAGTTCTGCTGATGATGGTGCGGTAAAAAATCCTGAAAAGTGTCAAAAGTGCCTGTAGAAGTACCTTTTTAAAAAAATTATTATTAGAACGAGCTTTGCGGGTTCAGCTCTGTGGTTAAATCGTAGTCGAGGGTTGCAAATGGGAGCGTGCAAAAAATACAGACCTCGGAACAAAACATGGACCCCATTAATCCACTTGGAAGTTCTCAGGAATTTGCTTGGGTCCCAAGGCAGCGACAGAGCTCCTTCTGCTTGCAGCTAGAGAGAGAATGAATTCAGACAGATAAAACGAAAAGTATAGTAGTTTGTATTTTATTGCTTTACCTGCTTGTTTGCAATGTTTTATAATTCTTTTGGGCTTCTGGGAAGGATAAGTGTAGTTCTTGGCTTTAAACTCAAAATAACTAAAACGAAGAAAAAAACCCAACCCTGAAGTGGTGATGGGCTTATAGGCTTTTTGCGTTGTGGATGCTGTTGGTAGCTGTACATGGTAAATGCTATCTGCAGTCAGTTGTGCAGGATGACAGTATCTCTAGCAAGTTTCAGTGCTTCACTAAAGGTCTGCTGTGTTGCCCCAGAAGCTGAGGTATGGGTTGCTCCTGAGCTGCTGCAGTTTTGCTGTGTCCTCTGGCTTGTCAGTGTGTTCCTCTAGTTCATTCTAAATCTGACTTGTCATCCTCCTGCCGTCTCATGCTCTAGTATATTCTGAAATGAATGAGTTGTCTGCCTTGTGTTTAAAACTATTTTCTGCCTGCATAATTGCATTTAGTTAAAATAAGTGTGCAGATGTCCTAGCACTTAAAGGGAGAGACATCCTCTCATGGTGACCTTGGGACAAAATCTTGGCTGATTAATTTCCTTGCTTGGAACAGTCATGTGGAGTGTGGGTATTTTTGTTCTTCCTTTACTTTACAGCAATGAGTGTTTGATGGAATACTTTTTGGCTTGTATTTCTGGGGGTTTTTTGCCACCTCACAGAAACTGAGGTCTGGAGAGGGCTCTTTGGGATGAACAATAATTTTGTCATGTGTTAGGAAAAATATGTAACTTGGTTGTAATAAGGAGGAAGATTCTTGGCTTTGAAGCAGCATGAGTACCTTTCCCAGCAAAGGAGTCATCTAAGCAGTAGATTACAGCTGTGGGAATCATTTGCTGGGAGGTGGAATGCATGACTTGGAAACCTGTACTATTTCTTTTGTTTTTTAGTTCTGCAACTAAATTAAGAATCAGTGACAAAACTGGTCATTTTTGGTGTGGTGTTGAGTAGGTTCTGCTGTGCTCTTCCTCAGGAGGGATGGTGACTTCCTTAGGAAATGCCTGAGAGCCTAGAAAGGGCTGCTGCAGGGTTTGAGCTGAAGCGAGTGGTTACTTCAGGATCTAGATAAGGGGGAATTTGAATACTTAGATTGCCTACTGTAAGGATTTTTTAGCAGAGATTGTGAAAAACTAAAATGAATCCTGGTAGTTGGTAGGTAAGGGTGAGCAATCAACCAATTACATCTCCATCAGATAGCAAGCTCTGACCTAGGATGTGTGGTCACACTTGAATAAATCATCCATGCTGAAAGCAAACGGTGCTATATTCCACTTGCTGGTGGGAAGACCAAGTCTTGCCTTTGTTGCCTGCTGCAAGCAAGGAGCTCCATTACTGAAAATGGTAGAGCAGGGCATGTGCTGGATGCGTTGGATCACTGCTGACAAAGCTGCTACTGCCTTGCTGCCATGGAGAAAGTAAAGGTAATGTGTGTTTGGCCAGGACACTGGCAGGAGGAAGGGTGGGATGGCTGTGAGCTCCTGGGGTGTGCCAGGCACAGGTTCTCTCACCTGTGCTGTGGGTAGGACAGGTGCAGACTCAGGCTGGAGAACAGAAATGCCGGCTGTTCCATAGGAGATGAGGAAAGCCTGGCTTCTTTAGTCTAGCAAATGAGGCCTGAGAGGGAATATGATTGCAGTCTGCAAATACAGTAGGGATATAAACACTAGAAAGGATGAGGAGCTACTTAAGCTGAAGAACAATGTTGGCATGAGAACAAATGGATATAAACCGGCATGAATAAATTTAAGTTGGAATTTACACAGTTTCTTCCCTAAATGGACCGAGATTCTAGAACTACCTTCAAGTGGAATAAATGTAAGCAAGCCCCTTAGCTGGCTCTTGAAGATATAACTAAGGAAGTCTGTATTGTGTGCTTGGCTGTGGCTGTAGGAAATGAGGCTTGGTGAGTCAGGAAAAGCTTTTCTTATGTCTGAGTTAACATAGATTTTCTGTGCTAGAGTTTCTTATTTTCAAAATCTAACATTCAAAACTGGCATAAAAATGCTTGCTTTACAATTTATATTGCTGCATAGAAAGGGTTGTTGTGTGCTTAGTGGCCACTTTCTGAAATATTTTGCATGTCAGTTTTTTTCTCCCCTCCAAAATAATGTGTTGTCTAACAGCTGCATGTAATTGTGTGGAAAATCATTTTTCTTTAAATCAAAACTGTGTAAAAGACTGTATGTTTGTGCGTGTGAGCTGCTTGAGCTTTCTAACCTTCAGGTTAAAAAATGAACTGCAGCAAACCTTCCCCCCCGCAAAGTAATTAATAAATCCTCTCAAGAAAGATAAAAAAGGAGTTCTTGGGGGGCTCTACAGCAGACTCGGATCGTGTGAACTGAGATCAGTGCTCCAAGCTATGCTGTGACTAGAAGACTGGAATAAATGAAGTTAAAGCAAATTTGAAAACAAGTCTAGTTGAGCTAGTTGTGCGTGAGATTTGTCTCAATTTGCTGTCATGCAGAATAGCTGAGTTATCTGCCATGGTCGTTGCAGTAGTTGAACTTATATAAAGTCTGTAGTGGACTCTAAAAATATTGTGGGTGCAACGTGGAATACAACCAGCTGTGGATGCTGTATAATGGGTACTGTGATTGTCAGCAGTACCTGACTGCTTCTCAGAGATGTAGTAAGTATAGAAATTGAAAGAGCAACTATTATGGGCCAAAGCAAGGGTCTCTTGCCATCAGGAGGTATGAGGAGTTCTTGCAAGATGACTTACACTTTAGGCTGATCTGTTTCTTGCTGAAATCAAATGTAAGAAAATAATGGAGAGGTGAAAATTTATGATGCGTTTTTTTGACTCTGTGACTCACATTCCTTTTGCAGGGAAAAAGAGACCTTGAGACATGTATAGCTAATGCATGAGGCTGCAGTTCCTGTTCTTGCTCCTCCAGAGCCTCTTCCTGAGCTTACAGGTGATTTTATTTTTTTTTTTAATAGCTTTCCTATCTAGCACTCTGCAAAGGAATGGGATCATTTTGTCAGTCTCCTCCTGCCTCTGTCCATAGGCTGGTGGGATCCAGACTTGATGACCAGTATCTCAGCACCCCTATGCCTGTTTCTCTTTCCTTGTCTCGTTATGGCTTTGTGCAGGCAGGGGAGTAATCCATGCTGTCCCCAGAGATTTAAGGAGCAGAGTGTGTTGTTGGGATGCTCTGTGTGGTGTTCTGCTTTAGTTTCCTAAAATTTTTTTCCTTTCTTCTTCAACCTCCTTGCATTTTAATTTGTTGTTTTCTGCAACATTTCTTTTTTTTTTTCTCTCTCCATGTAAGCAGATGTCCAAGGAAAAATAAGAACAGGATGTCCTTATTGAAAACCTCCTGTATATACTCTCTGAACCTCTGTCTGTTCTAGCTTGGGGTTGTCTTTCCTTGTTTCAAAACATTTAGTGGCTTTTGGTTCCAAATGGATATCTCTCCAAATGGATATCTCGTCTGTCTTCAGCCTCCTGGAACCTCATTGAAGCCTCCATGGCCTTTGGCTAGGAGTGCTGCTTGTCTGTGGGTCTGCTTCTGGTTGTATAAGGAATTCCCTCCTCCTGCTTGGCTTCCTTCATGTAGTGACTCTGTGTGGCAGAGATGGTTAGTGACCTTATATTTATGCCATTCATGATTTTGTAGGCCTCTGTCTTCCTCATCAAGTTGCTTTTTGAGCTGCTTGAAGAATTCTCTACTAGGATATTTTTTGTCTGGAAGCCATTCTGGACCATGAGCAACCTTTTTGAGGAGTTGATCCTAGTTCTACTTGTCATTTTAGGATGAGAAGATCAGGGCTGTATACTGTTTGCAATATGTAGGTGAGCTTTGGGACTGTACAGGGAAATAACCATATTTTGTTTTCTTTCTTAGTGATTTGTAGTGTTTGATTTGCTTTTGGGAGATTTGCTAGAGAGTTAATTTCTTGACTTTGTGAAACTGAAATGTCAAGATGTTTCTTAGGAGTATGGTCAGTTTGGAATTCCACAGTCATGTATAGACATGGTTGTTTCTTTCCCACGTGCATCTTCTTACATTTCTTGTGTTTATTTACATTAGCTTTCCGCTGCACCATTATTGACTCCGTCTCCCAGAGTTGTGTGCAATTCCTCACATCCTGGCCTTTCTACCACAATACATTTTTTTATCATCACATTTCCTTGACTCACTGCTCATCCCCCTTTCCTTGTCTCACATGAATGTGTCAAGCAGCCAAAGCCTGAGCATATCTCTGTGTCAAACTTCATTGGTAACTTCTGTTCACTCAAAGAGACAGTTTACTCTTACCTTTATCTTCCTTCTGTTTTTCAGCCATCTGTCTCCCCACATAGGACCTTTTCTTGTTGCTGTCTTCCTCATTTCCCCAAGAAAGCCTTCAGTTTTTTGATAAGGGATATGGTTGACACAATACAGGAAGTTCACATAGGTCAGAAGGAATGGGCGTACCTTGTCCATGTTTGGCACCTTTGAAGAATTCAGAAAAGGCATGTCTCTGTAAAAACTGTACTGACTCTTGTACAAGAGACAATTTGTCTAGGTGACCAAATACTCTCCTTTTATCATTAGCATCATTTGAGTTAATTATTATCCCAGTAGAGGCGTTAGTCTTTGCTGCTCTGTATTCCCCTGGAACCTTATTGAGATTGTCTCTTTTACCACTTTCCATTCACTTTCTTCAGGGGGTGTTTCAAGCGCAAGATTGCAGAGCTCCGTCAGAAGAATTTGAAGGAAACATTGCAGACAGTGCCCTGAGATTGCTAATGAACACTTGTTTATCTGTGCCTCATCTGAGAGATCCTCATTGCTGAAGTCTGTTGCCGGGGTATAACTGCAGACCCTGCATCAAGGCAACTCGAAATGAATGTAGGAGTCTGCCCTAACAAAGACAGTGGACGCTTGGCCTCCATCACTTGCAGGATAGTGAGTTGACCTTGTGTGGTGGGCTTTTTAAGCTTTAGAAAGGTGAAACTCGATTTACCTGGAGATCTAAGGTCAACCTCAAAGTTGTGTCTCCCAGCATCAAAACCATTCTCTTTTTTTAGCTGAGCTTCAGTCGCCCCTGAAAATGTGTTGTTTGAACAAGCATTTATATGGTGACTTCTACTGCTGAACTAAACCTTGCATCTGAATATAACACTGATTAGTGCCTTTTTAAAGTGGTCTGCATAACAATTAGGATGATTAACTAGATGCAAATTTCTGCCTTTATCAGTCGTCTACCCTGCATTTGATACTGAACACTGATCTCAGATGAATGAAGTCAGATGCAGTTTACTCTAGGAATCCCTGAATGTAAACTGCTAACTTGAGTAGTAGTGCATTAAAAGTAATAGTATGTGACAGAGGAAGGTTTCCTAGAAAATAAAATATGCAAATTTTTGCTTCTGATCTCAATACTGTATAGCCGGCATCTGTAATTCTGGTTTGTTTTATTATGAATAGTGCTATGGCCGTAAAGTACTTTAAGCAAATTCCTGGAAGACTTGCATTTGACAGTTTAATCTGTTGGACTTCACAATTTAAAAACCTCAGCTAAAATCTCTGTGGTGTCTTTCTATAGCTATGCCAAGATAGAGTTGTAACTCAATGATTTATTACTGTTTGGCTATCCTTATTTTCTGTAGAAAATAGGAATCTTTCATTCTTTCCTTTGTTGTCTTTGCTGGATTATGTTTCACCCCAGGTAATGTATTCTGTCAGACGAACATCAGTTCTGACTGCCTTTGGGAAAACCCTCCTGGAAGCACTCGTAATGCTTTGCTGTGATATGCTTTTAAGCAGTTTTACAGTATGTTTAGCTGTTTTGTTGGAGGTTATTTTTTCTTTCCCTTTAGTGCAAACACAGTTTAATTTTCAAAGACACCAAAAGGAACATTTCTAAACTACTTCTGCAGATTCGAAATGTAGATTATGTAGATTAAACCCCTTGGGTTTAATATTGGCACTAAAATATGTTTCATGCAGTACTCTTTCAGTCAAAACTCATTTTTTTTTTCTTATGTCTACTAGCTGATTATGGAGGGAGTTTTCGCAAAGTAACTATTGTGTGTGAAGGACAGGTTCCAAAGGGAAGGAAACTGGTAGGCACTAAATGTTCCCTACCTTTATGAATTAACTTGTTTGAACAGAAGAAACTACCATAAGCTTTACATATTTTGTTTTTGTCTGTTGTAGAAACATGTCTTTCCTTTGTACTGTTCTCAGGGTAGAAAGCCCTCCAAACAGTTATTAAATGGCAATAATTTGGTGTGACTAATATTGGCACAGATTAGTTAAACCTTTATTGGAAACCTTGTAACTATAATTTCTCATCTGAGTTGGAGGGAGATGGTGCAGGGTGCTTACTGACCAGATGCAGAATTCAGAAAATGAGGAGCTTGACATTAAGCCATCCTATGTATTTAATGTAGAATTTCATTATAAGGAACTGGAAACAGTAGTTTGGGTAAATATGACAACTAATTCACTGCTCGTGTTTACACTTGCCTTGTTCATTCTGTTTACAAAGAGGATTATTGTTAGGAAGAGGTGTTTCTTAGCAAGGTATTGAATTGTGTAGCTATGAAGGACACTGTAGAGACAACCAGCATGAAAGATGAAAGGGAACTGCAAGGAAGAGAAATATGGAGGAGGATTGCTCTCCCATGGAAAACTTGGCACTTGTCAGATTAAATTAGAATTTAAATGCGTCATAATGGAAAGATAGTTTAATTAAGTTGTTTAAATGATTTGAAGATAAGTACATATGGGGCTCAGTCTCTGAACTTAAAGAAAGGTTCATCTGGAAGTAAATACAGTAGGGAACCTGGGTATTTGGGATACATATGGTATTAAGGAAACCTCCAGCACCACGTGATGACCTTGTCTTGTTAGCATCCTGCATGCCTCCTATGTGAGCAGGAGATGCAGGATCTCCATGTTTGGTTTTTTTCCCCTTGATTTTCATGTGGGTATAAAACCTCTAGGGATTGTTAGGATCCACCAGACCAGGCACTCAGATAGAGTGCCAGGCTCGGGGTGTCCTGGCAATTTTGTCATGGGAGACTTGTGTTTTCCTGTGGAATGGCTGGCCCTGGATGTGTGCTAAGTCATTGTAGTGATGCTGGTCAGCAGAAAGGGGCACAAGGTTAAAAGTATTAGGACAGAGTTACATTTTGGTAACTCCCTTTGCTAACGTGAAGTAAGGTATTTCAAAGCAATGAAAGTAACATATTATATAGTAATTCCTGCTATTTTTTCTTCCCTCTTAAATGCTTAAGTGGTCATTTTTTCTGCATAAAGCTTTTTTTCCTGTGATGCTGGAAAATGGACAGCAGGCAGAGTCTGTGTTGACATACCAGGAAAGTTTGCCCTTGGACAAGTCTGCTAGCCATGGAGGGCCAGAGAAGGATGAAACAGCGCAAGTGTTGCCAGTCCACTCCTTCCCGTCGCTGCGATGGGAGCAGGGCGTATCTGGGGAACTGGAGATTTTGAAGCCTATTAAAAGTGTTGATAGATTAAAAGCCCATCTTGATAAGTAATTTCATGACATAGCAGTGCATGTGGTGGGTGTATGCGTGTGTAAAATGCTAATACCTCACCCATATTTTGTGTTATCTCAGCTGACAGTATGGTATCGTATCCTCCATTAGTTACTGTTAAATTCTTATTATGGTTTGGGACTTGTAGAAGAAACTGAAATGTTAAAAAAAATTTCACCTTTTAAGACACTAAATTTTACTCTGATATTATGTTCTTCCAAAAGTATAGATGTAAAAGTCAGCTTAAAAATATAGCAGAAATGTAACATATACTGATAGGTAAAAGGAAAGGGGAAGGTTATAAAGGTAATTTCACTTGAATATGAAAGATAGCGAGAATTACCTGCTTGGGAAATAACTCATATTTTTAGAACCCTGTGGGAGCCTGCTTGCCTTTTTTTTTTCCTTCTTCTTTCCTCCCTCCTCTGTCTTTTTCCCATCACAATTTAAGAAAACAATCAAACAACAAGAGAGCCATCAGTAAAGGAAGTGGTTTAACTAACACAGCTGTATAAGAAAAGATGCATGTACTCAGACAAACAGGATTTTTGGCTTTTTTTTGAGAAGTTTGACATTTATCTTAAAAAGTTCTCAAATTTAGGAGAAATGTTTGATGGCACTTGCGTATTTGAAAAGAGAAGCATTAAAAAAGAAACATGTTTCTAATGATTTGATGTTTGCTTCTTGGAACTGTTTGAGATCAGGTGTATTGTTAGATAACTTTTTAGGCTGGTAAGATGACTGCCCAAGGATATTGAAATAACACAAAGCAGTGTTGCTTTAAACATGTGCTGTTATTGCTGTTATTTAGGAGTGTGCAAGAGCTGCTAGCAAACCATGCTTCACTATATAAGTGTCTTTTAACCTTATTTTTGTAGTCTTTGAATGCTGTTACATCAGCGTTGGCATGTATGAACTTTCTCAGTAAAATACCCTGTATATTTCCTTTTGCAGATGTGGATTTGAACATGGGTAAACATGATGGTCCTATATATGCCAAAGTGTAGGAAGTTCTCTGGTATAGGCATATGAGCATTTAGGGACCAGTAATTCTTTTTTGAAAACCATTATAGATATGACCTTGTGTGATAAAGATAGTGCTGTTTGCCAGGGAAACTGCTTAAGGGTTCCCTGGGAAATTTGTCTTTGCAGCCTAACAGCACGTCAATACTGTGATGCCCTTGTACTGAGGTGTAACTCTCATGGCAGAACACAGAAAATTCAGATGTTCTCAGTGAGAGGTCTGTGTGGGGAAGGGGGATCAAGTGGGGTGATTAGGAGGCTCTGAGGGATGTCAACAAGGCTTAATGCCAAGGATGTCCTGAAGTGATGGGACCCTCAGAACATTATTAAAGGTTTGTAGTTCAGGTGGTAGTCATGTTTCTGTTGTTTCCTATCTTGCTTTGGGCTAGAATTCAGCCAGCACTACTGCATGCTGCTTTTGAAGTACAGTCTCCATGCTCTGGTTTTGGACAGCCAGTGTGTAGCAACAGATGCAGTGATGTGATGTAGTTTTACTTACTCATTTTTAGGCAGAAAAAAGGGGGATCCCTCAGTGCCTACCTGGTCCTACCAGCAAGTCAGGAGGTGATGTTCATTCTTCTCCTTCCTTTCCAATGTGTGTGCATGTGTTGCAGTGATGGGAACAGCTGACAGGCAGGATATGGTGAGGCGCATCCCTCATTTGTGATAAGAAATTGTAAGAATTGTATGAAAGTGTCATTCTGGTAGCAGTGGCTCTGGTGATCCTTGTAGCCCCAGAGACATGGCCCATGATAGCTGCCTCTGTCCTTGCTTTGCAGTAATCCAGAGGCTTTACTGAGCAGTCTACCCTGCCAGTCTCTGGAGAGAAGCAGGAGTTGGAGGCTGGCTGCGTGCCATCCTGCAGCACGGCGCCTTGGTCTGCTGCTGCTAAGCCAGCAGGTAGGAGTGCTAGCTGGGCGGAAAACATTTTGTGGGATTTATCCAAAATAAATATCTAATTTTGTATGGGTGAGGCTGAAATTCTTCAGCTGCGCCTTGTTCCACAGCAGAAGAGAAACCTGCCTTCCTCGCAATGCTTTCTCAAGTTTTTGTGCATATGAAACGTAAAAGGATTATTTTCCTAAATTTAAAGCTTGGATCCTCCTTCCTTGAGTTCTAATGGATGTCTAGATCTATACTGCTTTGGAAACCTGTTTGAAGACAGATAACCCAGACTTCTCTGAACCTTCCCCAAAAGGTTCGTATTGAAGCATTTAGCTGGTTTCTTTGCTTTTTCTTTGTGCTTCTGCGTAGTCCTTGAAGTGTAAATATAGAACTGGAAAAAATAGCACTTGATCTGGTTGATGGTATTCCAGCTTGCACTGGGACTTAAATTAAGAAATAGGAGCTTCTGCTATAAATCAGAAGTTTGAGCTTGTAACCCTTTAATTTTTGGCCCAATAAATCCTATTAACTCCTAGAAAGCTGTTAAGGTTCATCTCTGTAAGTCCTGAGGATGTTTTAAATCTATGGGTTAAGTAACATATGTGCAAGAGTTTAAAGTAAGACTGCTAGCCCACACAACACTCCAACTGTTAAACCAAAACTGGACAGTGTGGGGCTGATTCAGGAGATGCTGATCCAACTGCAAACCTAACTAATGTTAAGCTTTAGCTTCTGCTGCCTGTACTGTTTTTGCTGTGGTATAGGGACGGAAAATTCACAGGTTGCTGATGTTTGTACTAGTGTCGTTAATTCTCCCAAGGTAATGGGGTGGATACTTTTTGCGCTGTGGCCTCGTGGAGCATTCTTGCTTGGCACATGGTATTAGGACATCCTGAGTTTGCCCTGCTGCTGAGTGCCAGTACTTGAGAACTTCCTCAAGCAGCCAGTGTTCAAGCATGGAACTGGGCTTTCCCCATTCTGGGATTGCTTTTGGAGCTGAGATTGCAAGAAAATGTTTTTGGCATGGGTGAATGCAATGTGCTGTTATGGCAGAATGTGAATCCTCTTTGCAGAAGGTGAGCTTGAAAGGAGGTCTTCAATCCTCTAGCGTGTCTATCATGGTAGAGAATTAAGCTGAAATTTGCACAGATTTTAAAAACTGACAGAGGAGATGCTCTAAGGAAAGTGATGCACATACCCTGCAATTCCAAAATAACGATACTGATGCTCCTAAAAGCTGGCTCAGGAAAGGCTCCTGCCGGAGGGCTCAGGTGGAGGCAGGAACTAGTACATAAATTTTAATTACACAGAGGAGTTAGGTGATGAAATCAGCTACAAAATGCAGCAGTAAAATAAGCCTAAATCACTTGCATGGAGTTAGGCACTAACCTCCATAATAAAACTCCTCAGTGGAGCAGTGGTGACCCATAGCCATAGTCTGTACTGAGTACAATATAAACCCATTTAAAGGTGTTTTCTAGATTTCTTTCTTTCCTTCCTTTGTCTGTTTTAGGGAACAGGTGAGGTTTTATCCTAAAAGATTCTAAATACTCAAATTGGAGAATAAACGTGTTTTGTTTTGCAGAAACTGAAGATTGTATCTAGGAATTTGACACAAATGATGCTCTTCGCATTTTCTTGGCTACTGCTAATGCAATAGTGTCTATAGCTTTTAGTATCTCTAATGCAGAAGCTGATTCAAGTTCTTTCATGGCACAACAGGGAGTTTAAAAAGGCCATGGGAGACCCTGTGCAAAGCTTGTCAAGTGGCCACAGCTGGTTGGTAAAAATGGATGATTAAAAACTAGTGTTTTCCAAGGGTTTGTAAGTTGAATGTGACAAGCTCGTTGATAAGCGATGTTTCTGCCTCTCTCAAAAGCTGTGAGTGAAAGAAACTTTTCTTTGAAACAGCAGTGTTTCATGAATGGTTGCCTCTTGTGGAGGCTAATATTTTCTTACCTCAGATTATATCTGCACACCGTATGGAAAATAGTGAAATTATTACTTACTTTTGAAATGGATGTTTTCATAGTTGTTAGCCGTAACTAGAAAGCAGCACAATATTTTAAACTTAATGAAGTGCTTCAACTTGAAGCGAAACAGTTTCCATTAAAGGGTTTTCAATTGCAGAGAACCTCACAATTTGACAAGGTGAGAACAATGCAGCTGGAGCAGATTGGTTTTACTAAGTGTCTGAAATTCGTCTGCAAATTTTTGTCTGAAAGAGGCAAAGCACTGTAGTAAAATAGCAGTGTGGGATTTATACCTTCTTTTAGGAGCAGGTATTTAAAAAAAAAAAAAAAAGGCAGCTCTATTGGGAAGTCTAACTCTAGTGCTGTTATCTTAAGAGGCACCAGAGATGGCTTCAGAAACTGAGCTTACTGTAGAACGGCAGCTCATTGTCAGAATCAAAATCAGAAAATTTGCTTATTGCTTCTGAAGTGGAGTAATCTTAGGAGGGTTTTACATGCTCATTTCCTTCCTTTGCTCATTGCTTTTTCATGGTATAACAATTTCTATGTTTAAAAACACCTTTTTTGTAAAACCTTTATCTTCAAAGATAAAAGCAAAGTATTTATAATATTAGCATGGGGTTGGCAGCTTTTAATTAGATACTTTAAGTACAAAGTTAAGAAATGGCATGCCAACAGGAATTTTTAGATTTTCTGGTTTTCCTGGTGTCACATGGGTTTCTCCATATTAATATAGCTTGATAATTGCTCCCTTGACCCAGTTACTCTTTTTATGCTTTCCTTTCCACATCGAGTTAGACAAGCACAAACATTTCATGTATATTAGAAATGAGAACTTTTGTCTTCAGAAATGAATCATAGGACACTGTGGAAGGGGAGAAGGGCGGACAGCAAGTCTTGTCTCTTTCCTTGCATTTTGAGTGAAATTGTGTAGGTAGATGCTGTCTTTAGGTCCTGTCACACTGATGGGGTTTTCACTGTCCTTACACTATCCCTAAAGAAAGCTTCATTGCTTCCACAGTGACAGGTTAGGTTGCTTGGAGGTGGGATCTACAATAATAAAAACTTACAGGGACCAAGCAACATGCAGAACTGGAGAAGTACAGAAATGGGTTTAGGAGTACAGCTAAGTGAGAGCTGCCCAGATGTCTGCCTCATGTCCTCTGCTCCCTCTTCTCTTGAGGTGCCTCATGCTATTGCAGGGCAGGTGATGAGTGATTTTAGGCTGGCTCCTCTTCCTCCCAGATGAAGTCGTGCCACCCTTCCTGGTAAGGAGGTGTCCTCCCTCAGGTGAGATCAAGGCTGGCCTTATTTCTGAGGAAACCTTGTATGACATGTACAAAGAAGAGGTAACATGACAGGGAATGTCCCCCCAAAATACTGATTGTGATACAAGAGTTTCTTAAGCTGTATTAATTTTTTGAACTGCAAACTTCAGATGCAAGATGCATGTTAGCAATGATTGTGTTGCCAGAGAAGGCCTGTTGATGCCAGCACTCAGACAAGCGGCCTGTTTTGGACTTTACTCTTGTGAGATAATGAACTGCTGGCCCATACACTAAGGGCAGAAAAAAGTATTACAAAAAAATAAAAGGATGTTTTTTAAAAGGAGGACTAGTTACTATTTTAATTTTCTGAGTAGGCCACTGGTGATGCAAAAGCCACTAGTCATATTCTTTTTAATTTTTTTTTTTTGTAGGATGAAAATAAGAGATAGGAGTGATGATGGTATACCAGGCACTTCCTGGTTGATTTTATCACAGATAATCTGTTGGCCTGAATAGTCACTGGTAATCATAATCATTTAGATCCTTCTGTCTTTCTCTAGAGGAAACAAATCTTACTTTTAACCTCCATCCTGGTTTTGTATAAATCATGAATTGCTTTTCTGCTTCGTTAGGCTGCAGCCAGCCATCAGATGTGGGACCATGTTACTATTAGTAAGGGATTCTGATGTTTTATTACGTGTGTGCTGCACTTCTGAGTGCTATGAAAGGGATGCTATATGCTGCCTGTGCATCCAGGAAGGCGTAGTGAGAACAGTACTTGGGATTTTTTTCTGTGAATTTTTGAGTGACTGCTGTTAAGTCTAGCAGGTATATATAACTCTTCAGCATACAGAGCATTAATTGCTGCTCCAATTACTTTTGGAATATATAACCAGTAGAACTTTCCTCCGACAAAATCATTCTCATGCTCTAAGATATTAAAATTGATTGAAATTTGGAGGCTTAATTTCATGTCAGCGACCCCTTTTTGCAAACATATACTTGTTATCTTGCTGAGGAAGAGCGCTGTGTGCCACCAACTGAGCTGGAAGGTCTCGTGTTCCTTCCCCAGCACGGAGCGACTTAACGCCTCCCCTCAAGACCTGTGGCACAATTGTGCTTGCCTGCAATTAGTTGCTTGACGAATTCCCAGTATTGGTGGGTATTGGTGATTACAGAGATAGTAATGGCATTGCTCTATATTAAGTATTGTAGGAAGAACAGAAATTAATAGGTATATTTTCTTAAGAAAAATGTGGGTTTTCTTGAGGTGATTTTTCCTACTGGAGGAAAACACAAACTTTAAATTTGTCTTTCTCAGCAGACTCCTGCTTCTTGGAATAAGTGAAACAGAAGCTCGGGTTGGAAAGAGACTTAAAGACCATCTTGTTCCAACTCATTGTCATGGACAGGGACACCTTTCACTAGATTAGGTTGCCCATCCACCCTGGCCTTGAACACTTCCAGGGAAGGGGCATCCACAGCTTCTCTGGGTGCCTCACCACCCTCACAGTAAAGAATTTCTTCATAATATCTGCTGTACACCTACTCGCTTTTGGTTTTAAGCTATTTCCCCTTTTCTTGCTACTACATGCTCTTGTAAAAAGTCTCTCTCCTTCTTTCTTTAGGCTTCCTGAAAACCTTCATGGTTTTTTACGTGTTGGTTTGTTGTTTTTTTAAACTTCTGCTCTAAGCATTGAAGTATTGTGTTTTCATTCTTTGCATATTTCTTGATTTGGTTCTAATAGAATATGAACATGTGTAAGAGTTATTTATTTTTCTAATTGGTAACAGCCCTGGTGTATTTGAAGCACAGTGTGTGTTCACAGAAGAAAGAGTCAGTCTTTTGATGTGTTAAGTTTTAAAACAGATATTAAAGGAAAAGAACAGTTAAACCTTGAATGGAAAATGGGACAAAATGCAGCATAAATTAATCTGTTGATAGACTATGCCAGAGTAAATTACTGGTTCTTTTCTTTTCCCTACCTTAAAATGTGAGTTAACTTACATATTATTTTATCTGGTCTTTAGTAAAACATTTATTATGGCAGTTGTTGGAGTTAAAAAGCAGTTAAGGATTGTGATAGAGGAGAAATAATAGAAGAGCAAAGGAGACCCCTAGGCTGGGGAAAGACTAGGCGTGGGATATTGCCACAAAAAAATTGTCAACTGGGAGTTAGAAATGCTCAAAAGGTGCACTGATCTTGCTGGTATTAAACGAGATGTTGCAGACATGTAAGTATATCAAGCCATTATACAGCATACTGCAGAGGTCTTGTCTAGGATGAAATGAATCGCTTTGATAATGAGAAATGAGAAAGATGATTTTAAATCCTATTCAGTATGAGAAGGTTTTTTGTTCTGAGCATGAGCATGAGCATTGGCTTACTCCACATAATACCCAGCATTTTGGGAGGACATGTTTTGTGATTTCATGTCTCTTGCTTTATCTGGTCTTTCCCTGTCTCCTTTCCAGCTCTGCCTCAGTTTGCCTTTTTATCACACTTTTTATTTCTGAAGTTGTACAGTACTCTTCCTTGTGCTCATAGCTCTAGAGAAGCTAACTAAAGCATGACTTTGCTAATTGTCTTTGGAACTGGCACAAAGGATGACTGGACTGGCTTGCTCAGTCTGGGAAAAGGGAAGAGTGCTCTACAGTTCCTGGGCTTTTGACTGCTTGTGGCTATACAGTTTACCAGGCTGTGGTTTCAGTTTCCTATTTGGCTGCCTGGATCTTACCAGAAGGTGAATTCCAAAACCTTCAGCAGGGTTTTTGTTTTGCTTGCTGTAAAGGCTTTGGCAAGGACTTTACTGCATACGTAATTATGATAACAGTACATTAAATACAGAAGATTGCATACTATGTTTTTATTTATTAAATACTAGCATTATCTGAATTTATAAAGTTCATAGTTTGGTTGTGTGTAGCCTGAAACCCCCCAGGTTTGGGGCCTAGTTTGTATTTTAGATTTGTCTGTCTTAAAAGTACCAAACAGCATCTCCCCTCCCTGATTTTTTTTGAAGTGTCAGTGTAGCCCTACTGTGGATAAGTGATTGTGTCTTTGAACATAGTGCTGGAGAAGGACAAGCAGTCCAAGGAGCAGTGCTAGGAGTTTCCTTCTACCAGCCTTCCCTAGTCTGTGATATTTCAGTTAGGGGCTGCGTATTCTGTCTCCATCCCATGAAAATGGGGAGTGATGATTCAAGTAGTGTCTGTTCTTGTTCCTTACAGACCTGCAGAGCAAATTAAGGTGTCTCTGTAAGGTTGACAAGGAAGAACTTAGAATAAGGATGAGGGTTGGTCTCCTTAAATACTGTTTCTAAAATCTTCATGGCAGCAATTTGAGATATTATGTAGAGAGTCATTGGTGAACCTTTTATTCAGGTGGTAAGCTCTGTCATTTGTAAGACTCAAAGAACAGTGTAGAAAATAAGTTTTTCCTCTCCAATGGAAGGCATTTGCCAGCCTTGTTACTGATGCATGGTATGTTACTTCTAAGTAACCTGTTGGAATTGGGGGATGTAAGATAAGATACACTGTGAGGAGAAGCGCTAACTTTGGGTCACCCGTGGTCAAGCCCTAAATATAGCATTGTGCATGTTTAATTCTGAAAAATATGTTGTTTCCAACATTCTTAAAAAACCTTTGGATCTGAATGGTATGGGATGCTGCTAATAAGTTGCAATAGGGATTTTGATGTTCTGGAAAACATTTTTGCCTGCTAGGAAAATATTTTGTCCATTTTCCTTAGCAATATCTGATTCCTTTTGCTCTGCTTTTGTATTTTAGGCAGTACTTTAATGTCTGCAAAACTTTGGTTTTGGCCTGCTGGTATTAATGGAATAGGTGGGCTGAAGTACTTCCCTCTGATTAAATGGGGCCTGAACCATGTTTGAAAGGCATGTGACTGTTCATTCAAATTTGTGTCTTCTCCCTCCCCAAATATTACAGTATCTTGACATGGGATTGTTTGAATCCTTAAGAGTACAAGCCAGAGACAGTTTCTCTTTTGCTTGAAGTATCTGACTCTGAACTGGTTTGGCTTTAGGCTGACACTGTCTAAGGACCAGCCAAGTTGGAGCGTGCTTTTGATGCTCTTTCCTTGGCGCACAGTGTGATCTTTGTAGTTTCAGGATATTGTTTTTCAGAGATATTCTTTTAGCCCTAATGGTTCAGCTGGTACTTTTTAAAAATTGATATATATCCAAAACCCAAGAGAAACTACTTATCCAATGAGGGGGAATTGGAATTTGAATTAGACTGGTGAAATATTGAAATCAAGATATTCTTTGGTTGAAAACATTCTCTTAATTCTTGCTATGAAGCATAATTCTTGTTATGGAGCAGCCGCAAAACACAAGGTAAAATTGCCCAAAGTTAGAGATTTATTGACTTTGCCTTTTTTTTTTTTTCTTCCTAAAACAGGCTGCATATGTTGTGAAGTAGGGTAGCTGTGTTTGGACTCAAAAGTGATCAGCAATAGCTTAACTAACTGTGGTGGGTTTTATATGTAGCAGCATTCAGAAAATGCATGGCTTTGTGTTGAAGGCACGAGCACAGCAATAGACAGTTACTTATGGGTTTTGTACATGATGCAGTGAAAGTAGTTAGGGAAGCTGTGGCAGGAAGAGAGGAGCTGTAAGCACATGTGCTGTTTGGTGTTTCAATCTGCCCTGGTGGGTTGGGCCATAAACATCTCTCCTCATTCTCCCTTTTTGTGTTTTGCTCCCTGACAAGGCAGTTGTAAACTTGCAGTGTTATTTGAGGTTTAGTGTACAGACCTACCTTTTAACTGAAATTAGGGCAGACCACTTCCCTTCCCAATGGATAACCTGTAGTAGCATTGTTCGTGTCCCTGTATGACCAGAGATATAGAGGAAGATTGACACACACTTTCCTGCTGTACAGATTTTTCCCCCAAGTTGAAATTGATGGTAAAGTTCTATGTGGCTGATAAGTTCTGATTTCCCCCTTCCACCAAGCAAATAACTAGAAGTTGCTGTTAAATTCTGTTCATTCTCTATTAAGACCCCTCTGGTCGTATTAAACTGTCTAACTCCAGTAGTATTTTTAGTGTTATAAGGGGAAAAGCATTACATTTAGAGAAACACATTATTTTGGAACAATTTAAAATTATATGGAAAAATAGTATTTAATGACCAATAAGATGGTTTGTGTTGCAGTACATCAGAACAAAGGAGTTATGTGTGTTGTCTGAGCATGCTGTGAAGGTACCTTCAGTTCCTGCATAACCACATTGTGCTTAATCATGGAAGGATCTGTCTACATTGGCAGTGCTGGGTAATTTAAGAGGTGATAACGTCTGGTTTATGTAAGGATTCCTGCATATATTAAATATTTGTTAACTGTGCTAATGTGTTTTGGGGGAAAAAGTGGAGAGATGTGGCTTGAATAATGTTCAGTTGATAATAAAATAGATATGCATCTGCATCTGTCTTTTCTTACTGAGTCATAGATTTTAAGGCATTACTTTCCAAAGCCTGTGGGGAAATTTCTCCACCTGGATTATTAGCACTGATGTTAGGAGTGCTAGCTGCAAGCTGGTGTTTGGTCATGAAACTGTCATGGTAGATATAACTCTAGGGATCCTGTGACATCCAGGAATTGGCACGAGGGAAATTCTTTTGGCTGGTTGTTCTTGCAGCTCAACTCTTCTTTTATTATGGATGATTAAGAGAAGAAAAGACTTCTAGTCAGTGCCAGTCTGTTTCTCCTTGAAAGACTAGTCAACAGATTAAGAATTTACAAACAGCAAAAATTAGCAGCCTGGCAGCCTAAGCTGTCACAGGCTTTGAATAGCATGTGCTTGGGAGCATTTCTCTTTTGTCTTGTCAGGACAGCCACATTTTAGGATGGGCATGATGCTCCTTGCAGGGTTTGCAGATACATCCATTTGCGTTTTGCGGGACTCTTTTGCTGCGGTGTTTTGTTTTTCCAGAGTGCCTTTAGCTGCATTTCAACACCTTTTATCAATCTGACCTTACCGTCAGCATGGAAACCTGAAAAGCTTGCATAGAAAATCTCTGTCTAAACCCTGACTGATGCTACTTCATCATTATGTACTTCATCATCCATTTCACCCAGCGGGGATCTCTTCAACCATTGAGGTGGGGAAGGCCCACCATCGAAATGGCAACAACATAAGAGGCTGCACTGTAATGGGGAAGTTTTCCCCGCTTCTGAGTGGGGGCTCTTTAAGTTGGAATGAGGAGACTTTTTAAAAAATTTAGGTTTCTGGGTGTTCTTGAATAAAAAGAGGACTTCTTGAATAAAAAGAGACTTTCCTGAAGTTACCTAATAGTCTGAAATACGTGCAGTTAGAAGTTTGGTCAAAGTTGTCATTTATGTCAGTACATTTAAATCAACCCCACAAAGTGTTCATGGCTCAGAATTGCTTTTCATGAACTTCCTGTTCAGCTCTTTAAAAGCATTCATATTGAAGTATTCCGTTCCAACTCCCCCTTTAATATGAAGGATCTTTTTTATTATTTTTTTATACTGTAGGGTTTGTTTGTGCCTTGAAAACTGCACTCTAAATTTTATATGATTTCCAGTCAGACAGGTCAAAATATGAGGCTAAAAATTTCCATTCAGTTTTATTTATTTTCGATTCCATTTCCTTCCAGACCCCCCAGGCTTCTGAAGATTTAAGGCAGAGAAGCTGGGGGAAGTTATAAAGTGAAGGTTTTGGGATTAGCTGTAAGTACAGCCATCTCATCTGCAAAGATACAAGAAAGGTGCTGCTGTTAGCTCTTCCAAGAGCTCGTTGTTGAATCCAAGAGAAATCTGACTTGAAAACCTTCACAGACCTCATTCAGACTAAATGTAGTGTATAGTTGTAGATTCATGCTCTTTTTCAAAAGCTTTAAACCCATATCACTGAGGAAAAATGAAAAGAATATGTACGGAAGTCAAAGGAGGAATAACATGCATCTCACTGGGGTCAGCTGCACTGTAATCCTATCTCTTACCATTATAAAAACAGTGTGCAGCATCCTGGGTTGTAAAAGCTGGTTGTGGAAGGAGGAATGTGTTCTGCTTGGTGTTTCTAACTGAGGACATGCAATGCTGTGCATGTTGCATGATTCAAAGAGCTATTTGGAAAAGATGTTGCTTATGTGACTGGTGTTGTGCAGTGTTGGAGCAGTTGCAGTTTATCCATCTCAGACGTGAGGATGGTAATAGGCTTCTTAACTCAAGTAGAAGTTGTAGAAATTAGTACTTCAGAAATTCTTATTGACTGTTAAGATGAAAGATACACCGTGGTTAGAGAAGGAATAATGATGAGATGATAAAAGTACTATCAGACACTTAAAACAGCTGTGGTTTCTGTGATAAAGACACTTGAATCACTTCACATGCAACAAACTGCAGTTTAGAAATTCTTTAAAATATTTAAGCCTGTTTTGTGTATATATTTATACTAAAATTCTGAGAGGAAGTTTTTTTTTGTCTCCCTGAAGCTCTGTGAAATCCTTTGAGGGAGAAGGGAGGGAGTGCTTAGAAAGCCATTTCTGGTGTTAAATGGCTTCTGAATAGCTAAGTTCATCAAACCCTGAATTTGGGTTTTGGAAGTTAGCATTCAAAGGGTAGGAGGAACTTTATTGAAGAGCAGCTGATTCCAGAGGGCCAGAGGTCAGCTGCCCTGGAGTGCCCTTTGTGCTCTGGCTTCACTCCCTGTCCCCATTCCCCTGCTGGAGAAGGGTCTGATGGGATGCTGCCACCCTAGCTGGGGACTGACTGCTGACTGTGAAGCTGAACAAATGCCAGTACTAGCCAAGCTTGTAATCAATTAGGCACAAGGGGAGAAGGACAAGGAAGAAAACCAAAAAGCGATAGATAGCTGAGTGTGAAACACCAGCCGGGCTTCATTAAGAGGCAGCTACTTGGCAGCTTCATCTATGTGTGTGCAAGCTGGGCCAAGGCTTCCATCACATCTGCGAAGGCTAACTGGGTTGTATACCTACATCTAACTACTCTTTGCACATTCAAGGATGTCCTCTGTTTCTAAACTAACTGTTTCTGTATCTCTGCTCTATCCAGTGCAGAAGTTTACCTCCTTCTTGTCCCCAAGAGCCTCTGGTCTAACCACTCAGTCTAAACCTGGTTTATTCAGGTCGTTTAACCTTGCACTTACATGGTATCAACAGTTTTACACAGCTTTATGAGGAGCTGTGAACTCCTGTCACAGTTTGTACTCAGCACACTTTTTTTTTTTTTTTAAAGGTAAATGCGAAGAAGATGAATTAGGGTTCAGAAACTGTCCTCCAGCGCCTGCTGTGCTCAGTGTGAGAGGGAAAACAAAAATCTGGAGGGAATATCTGTTGTTATGGCAGCAGAAATAATTTCTGATTGAGACTTGCTATTCAGATGTTGCTTTCATGTTTCCTATTTCAGTCTTGAAAGAAGCCTGTGTATTATATGATGAATTAAATGACTTTTTAATACGCACATAACTACTGTCTCCCAAAACTCTGTAATTTAGGCACTTATGTGAATAATAGTACATGATATATAATAGTATGTTGCCTTCAATTTTCCAAACTCTAATAAAAAGGGCAATGATGCAAAAATGTGTAACTTAATTAGGTCTTTATTTTTACTACTTTGTAGCCCACTTTATGCAGATATCTTTGTTTGTATTGCAGTGCAGTTGAATCACTGGCATAATCTTCTGAACAGTTAGGCCGCCCAATTATGATTGTAGTGAGTCTGTAGATGTTAATAAATACAACAGCTCCTCTAAATTTTAGTTTTCATTCCATGACCAAAGTGTACTAGAAAGATCAGTTGTGAAAAATAATCTGGTTTTAACTTACTGGGTCAATACATATTTGTATACCAACACAAAACACAGTTTCTACCTGTTAAGTTTTCTCTGATGAAGCTCTCCCTGCAGAACATGGCTTGTGTCTGAAGGGAAGCTCTTAGCATGGGAAGAAAAACCGGCCTCATGGTTGGGGATTTCCTCTGAGAGGTGGAGCTCTGAGCATTTTCATGCAAGGGAGTTAGTGGTTCCAGTTCCCTTCACTTTACTTGCAGAGTTGCTGTGTAAGAGGGACTGTCATCCCAGTGTAATGGAGAGAGCAGACTCTGGAGAGGACTAACAAGGCACCTCAGTGGAGTATATTTGGCCTGGGGTCCATGAGCATCTCAGGCCTTTGCAGTGGGTGGGATTTCAGGCAAGTAAAAATGTTCTCATTTTAAATGCTTTTTTCACCCCATTTTTCTTCACCTTTCTTTTCCTTCCACCTTCCCTCCTTCTAGTGTGCTGTCCACGGTGAAATGTTGTATGCAACAAATGTACAATTTGCCACAGAAGTCATGTATGTGTTTTCCCATCGGTGTCCCACTCAGGTTTACATCACTCTTCTTCTTGCAGAAACACCCTTTCATTATACCCAAAGCATAGATTTTGTGCTCAGACTTGCATCACACTTCCTTACCTTTCTTTTGCAAGTACTTTTTCTTTGTGTCAGGCTGTGTAAAAGTCCAGACACCCAAATGACATCCTGAGAATACCAAAAGGCCTTTGACTGTTCTGGAAGAATTGAAATTGAATTGAAGGGGTTAATTATTTTCATCAGGAGACCACAAATCATAGGCTTATATGAGAAGCACCTCCATTGTATGTTTGAGTACACTGTTCCCTTTAAGTCTTTATTTTACTTTGATCTTAAGTGGTCACCTTCAGTATGCCTGTGAAATTCATAGATCTGGACAAACCATCTTTTTCTACAAGCTGTTAACTGAAGTGATCTGTCTCCCAGAGAGTAAAGTCTACCACATCCCAAAAGTGAATGTAGGGCGGAACAGCAAACACTGAAATGTGCTGTCTATGGCTGGAGTTGATGAGTTTGTAGGGGAAACAGTGGAGGACTTTTAACTGCATCTTCACTGATGGCAGGAGTCCTGTCTACCAGCTCGTTTAGTCTTGGTAGTTCACTGGTCTGTGGGAACAGGAAAGGAAAGAAATGACAAGCTACCTGTTTTTAAGTATTTCACAGTGATTATGTGTGCATGCAGCTCCGTCATTGGCATGGCACTCCTGTAGCTCCCTTGCTGAAGTAATTATTCATGAGTTATTGTAATTACTGATATTCCATCCCTCACAAGGATTTGTCAAAACACAGCTTGGTGGATAGCTGCACGGTAACTGTTGAGCTTTTGCCCAAGTACAGAGAGGCTTTCGTAACATATGAGGATTTACTCTCATGATATTGATACCAGGAGAGTGAGAGGACCTCGTCTTCGATTTGGGTGGATATGATGTCTGTGCCTTCAGTAGGGAGAGAAAGTGAATGGGCTTGCACAGACTAAAATGGGTTACTTTTCCTGGGACTATGTTTTGTGCCAAAGGGACTTTTTTTAAAAAGAGACGCTGTGGAGAAGATGAGATTTGGATGAGCTGGAAGAGATTACCCACTGGAGAGCTAACATCCCGGAAAAGCAGTGACTTGGACAACAATACAGGTTGCTTCCCTAGAATAGAAAGGCCAATGATGTGACAAGTCTTGATGGTCTCCGAGGACCACTTAACTCTGAACACAAAAAAATTTAATCACAATTTCTTGGTTTACAGGATGGCAGAAAAAGGCATAAAGCTTATTCTTTCTCAGCAGGAAAGAAATTCTTCTGGGCTTGTTTTGAGGGCAGCAAGATGCTTTGATTTTAGGACTATTGATTTATCTAAGCTTCAAGCTAGAACATTTTTTCTTCGAGAAAAATCTTTACCTACACATGACTCTAAATATATCCTTCCTGAGGTGAACGAGTTGAAAAGTCTTTAGCAGCACATGCAATACTAAGGAAATCATTAAGGAATGTGGATGTTCCCAGATGCTGAGGATGAAATTTCTGAAACAATTTAAGCTTTGCACAATATATGGATAGGGTCCTGTTGTGTGTGTTACGTGTGGAGCGACAAGAGGAGAAGGAAAGCTCTGTGGCTGGGTTAGATGGCTTCCAGAAAAGCCTGACAAATCTCCAGATGGAAAATGCACCAAAGTGTCATTTTAGTCAATATTTTAGAACTGTGTAATGGGTGGGTCTGAGATCAGAGCATTCAAAGGAGAGCTATTTTTCCTTCCTGAGTGTTCCAAAAGTTAACCCTTTGTCTGAGTGGCCCTTGTATATTGTTCATGTGGAGCTGTCCTTCCCACTTGCCTGAGGATCAGCGCACAGGGCCTGCCTTATGGTTGTTTGTATGGTTGTCTTTTTGTATCTTTTATCTTTTTGTCTATTGACACTGTTTGGTGCTCCCTTGTTTCACAACCAGACTGGCTTTGTATGGGTAGTAGTCAGGAAAGACAGAGATGAGATTATAAGGGAGGTAGACTTACGGAATCGTAGGATGGTTTGGAAGGAACTTCTGAAGATCTGGTCCAAGAACCCTCCTGCTGTAGGCAGGGACATCTTATCTTTCATTAGATCAGGCTGCTTTAAGTCCCATCCAACCAGACCTTGAACATTTACAGAGATGGGATACCCACAACTTCTCTGGGCAACCTATTCCAGTGCCTTACCACCCTCATCATAAATATCTTTTGCTTATGTCCAATCTAAATCTACCCTCTTTCACTTTAAAAGCCAGTCCAGTTTCAGCAGGCACTACTGCTCCTCTGCAGAACTGCTTTTGTCTGGTACCATAACCATACCCACTGTGGAGTGAGCTTCATCTGTGCCAGATAGATGGTGTGCTGCATGCTGTTTGAAACCGGGCAAAATGTCAGGGTGGATCAGGCCCTGTATCCCTCTAATTTCAATACCTTGTCAGTGTCAGCGCTGTATGTATCCAGAGGTAAACAAATCTTAGTAATAATCCTGGTATAGATGGAACAACTGTCTTGATCGTGGTACTCACATAAAACATTACATACTTGACTTCCGTGACTTCCTGCAGGAATTGGTTTTTGTATTTATACACACACACAGCCTTTTGCGTAATCAAGCAGAAACTGCTAGGCTTCCTTTTGCAAATTATTTTCTGTCTTATCATACTTGGGTGCATTTCAGCAGGTTTGGATTGTTCAGGAAGACAATCTGTTTTGAGGGTTTTTCAGTTCCCAGAGCCAGACTTGTTACCTCTTTCTGAAAGAGGTGACCTTATCTGATCTAGCAGCACCTTTTGGGGTGACTAGCACAGGATGTTTTTGTGGAGGAGTCTGCACTGTTGTACTCTAGAAGACCTTAATTAGGCTAACATTATTCTTCATCTCAATTCTGTTCGTGCAAAGCTATGGAATTTGAGGTTCTGTTCTTCTGCTTCTTAAACCATGGCTGTATCTTGAACCTATTGTTGAGCTGTTTTAAGTCTTTATCTGGAGCTTATAATTAATAGTTTAGTTAAAAATCCTGTGGTATTGTATAAGTAGTGTAAAAGCTTGCATTTAGTTCACATTTGTTAATACTGAAATTCATTGGTGTTTTATTTCTTGTTCATTCATGTCAGTTATTTCTTTGCAAACTCCTCATAGTCCTGTCAGATATTGCTTTACATCAGAAACTGTCATCTGCTGATGTTCCTACCTTTCATCTCTCCCCCCTGCAGCCTTCCTTTCAACTGGTTGCATTATGAGATACTTTAAAAGACTAGGACATGGGAGATAGGATGGCACTCATCTTTGTTGTTATGCACACTGAGCCCCTATTTTCAAGCTTTCTGTTGGTCTCCCAACCAAGGTTTCATATGTGGCTTTCCACCACCTGCCCATCACCTGCTTATCTTGGCAAGCCCCTGCTGCCTGGGGGGGTGCATGTGGTAGTCCTTGTTTCCCTCCTTGGTTCAGTGGGCAATGCAAAGCATGCTTCATTTCAGAATCACAGAATATTCTGAGTTGGAAGGGACCCACAAGGATCATTGAGTCCAACTCTTAACTGAATGGGTGGTGTGGGGATTGAACTGACAGCCTTGGCATTATTAGCACCATGCTTTAACCAACTGAGACAACCTGCTCCACTTTTTGAAGTGCTTCAGGAACTACTGACTGAAACAAAGTACTCTCAGACACCTCTGTGCCTGTTGTGGGTGGCCGTGGTTACTTTGGAGAAGCTCAGGCTTGTGTGGCAGTTACACAGTATGGGTTCTTTTTGCATTGAATTAATTTGGTAAAATACATCCACATTGATACTATTATGTGTAGTGCACTAATTAAAAGTATGAAGGGGGCAGTTCAGGTGAATAAGACAGTCTTGCCTTGGTAACTACAGCTATTTAGGAACTAGGAAGAAAAAAATTGTTTTGGCTGAAATCATCAGAAGTGTTTTCTTTAGCCAATAAATGTCAGTTGCTTTAGAGACATTAAAAACTTGGATATCTTCCAGCCGTTCTTGTTCCCTTTCCCTCCTCTATTTAGCTTTATGCCAAGAAACATATCAGCTCTAATGACTCAAACATGAGAATTCTATTTTCTTTTATTTTTTAGTCCACATTTTATATACACATGCATATCCTGTTAACTTTTAAAAAGCTGCTGCTTGGAATGAAAGCTAAGTGGTAATGATAAAACTCTGTGTTTGATTCTGCGGTGTAAAAACTTAAAGTAGTTAAAACTTTTGGAGAGCGGGTCCCACATGCAGTGAGATGGATGCACACAGCTGGGCAGCTGGCAGATGCTCCTAGATGCTCAGAACTGTACAAGGAGGGGGCTCAGCTCAGGTGCCCAGCTGCCTTCCACTACCTCCCATCCAAAATTGATTGTTATGACTTAAGGATCTCTAGGTACATGACTGAAAAGCATAAGCTTTGACATACAGCTTTCAAAGTATTTCTGTGTGGTAGTCAAAACTTTTCAGGAGCTTTAAAAAGGTATAGTTCAGTATTAATTTTTAATGACACACAACGTCTTATTTTAACTAAAGTCGCATAGTCCCTATCCTGAGGAACTATGGCTGTATCACTTTTTATTAAATAAAATGTCACACCAGAGTCCATGATTGTGGTGAATTTGTTGTAATGGTGGTTAAAGTTCAGCTTGATAATAGCACCCATTCATATGTTGCTCTGATTTTGCTGCACATAAATCTTAATTTTTAGAGATTTGTATCTGTTCTCTATTCAAATGTTAAAAGAAAAGCTGACCAGCTTTCCTGTGCAATTCCAGAACTTCCTGCTTCTGTTTTGGCTTAAAATTTATGATGTTAAAAAACACCCTTTCTTCTCTCATTTCCACAGCTGATTTTAGCCAGACTGTGAAAGCAAGGAAGCATTGTAACAGTAATAAATAAATAAACATTTAAAAAAATCATTGCGATAACTTTGATTTCAAATGAAAATGGTCAGAGCTTCAGGTTTCTGTCATTGGTTTTATATAAAGGTGCTTTTATGTCTGCCTCTAGCGCTGCATGGGGTTGTTGTAACCCAAGTGCAGGACGTGGCACTTTGCCTTATTAAACCTCACACTTTTGGCCTCTGCCCATGGATCCAGCCTGCTCAGATCCCTCTGTAGAGTCTCTGTGCCCTCCAGCAGATCAACGCTCCCACACAATTTGGTGTTGTCTGCGATCTTTCTGAGGGTGCACTCAATTCCCTCGTCTAGGTTGTTGATGGAGATATTAAACAGGGCTGGTGTGAACACTGAGCCCTGGGGAACACCACTCGTGACTGGCTGCCAGCTGGATGTGACTCCATTCACCACCGCTCTCTGGGCCTGACCCTCCAGACAGTTATTTACCCAGTGAAGTGCTCCCATCCAAGCCATACGCATCCACTTTCTCTAGGAGAATGCTATAGGAAATTGTATCAAAGGCTTTACTAAAGTCCGGGCAGACAACATCCACTTCAAGAGTGTCCCCAAATAATCAGCTTAAAATTTTCTGGTGGACATGTTTCTACAAAATTGTAGCTATCATCCAGCAAAAGCATGGGAACGGAAGAAAATGTCAAAGTTCTAACATCAGTGAAGGAATAAGGAAAGGGTTAAAACAGTAAAGTGGTAATTAGTATTTACCATGTAAATTGCTATGAGTAATAGTGGTAGTGGATCAAGGATTGGACTTGATGATCTCAGAGGTCCTTTCCAACCTGTCTGATTCTACGATTCTGTAATTCCTCAAAGAGGTTTTATTTGTTGAGTTTAAAACTTGGAATCAAACTGACTTTAGATGATGGTGTTTATGGCAAGATACAAATGCAGTACTACAAGCAAATGCACTGTCTTAGTCAAGCCTTGTTGGAATTCTTCTTGTAGTGAATAGTATCCTGTCTCCCTCACCTTCTGCACATCATTGTCATAAACAGATTATCTGCATTGCTGTGGCTATGGAGGAGATCTGAGCTGGTTTCATGCCACCTGGATCAGGGCCAGAAGCAATGTGTTTGAGCTTGGGCAGCAGCATGCAGCCTTGGCAGTTTGGGCTGGTGCCATCTTAGGGATGGATCTCGGCTTTGGAGTCAGCATTGCTTATGGTTCTAATGTGCTCCTGTAGTTGATGTAACTTGTATTACCTTTTTTTACATCTGCAAGACTGTGTTTAAAAGAAAAGGCTTTATAGGTTAAAGAAAAATAATTATCACTTGTGACACCAGTCAGCTGTCCAGTCATTCTGTCCTTTGCATCTTTACTTTGTAATGTGAATAAGGTTATAATATATCTAAACAACAAAACTTGGATGTTACTATAATGTTATTTTATAGCACCATATCTAAAGGTCTTTAAGCCTTACTGTTTTATACAGTGTACATTGGCTTTGGGTTTCTGTGGGGAAAATAGTGCTGATATATTCATCAAATTTAAGGGATTAAAATGAGGAGGAAATTAAATACTGTGAATAGTGTGTTCAAATTGCAAAAACACAAATTTCTCTGTTACAGTTTTAGAGATATTCAGTGAAAAAGAGGACCTTCGTGTTTTTGCACACCCTGAGGAATGTGTTCTCTGGTAGGTGGGGTACCTCAGAATTCTTTTAACAGCCTAATTGGTGCATAAACAAAACCACCCCAAAGGCTGCTTTCTTACTGGAAGGACTGTGCTTGTATGGTATGCATTTCTGGCTAGATTGAAGTAGGGGTTTTTTGGAGGCCTTCTGCATTTTTTGTGGTTACTCTCTGAACAAACTATTTGGAGAATAGAGCGCTGCGGTGTTCCTAGGTCTTCTCTTTTTGTCAGTGATCTGTTTGAAAGCTGTGTCTAGAAGAAAAGTACATGCCTGCCTTTTCAAAGTGCACCTTTGACATATTTCTATGCTCTGCATTTTTAGTATGAAGAAGAATATTACTGCAGTATGCTCTTAGGGTGCTGTTCAACCACATAAACTGTCAGTTTTGGCAATGATGCCTTTGTAGTCAAACTTCAAGTGTTAGACTGCATTGTTAGTGGTATGGATTGCTGCATAATCGGACTTATATTAGAAAGAACTGTATGTGTTTCATGATTTCTGGAGAAAGTTAGCATTTGGTTCACAGGTAAATTTCCTTGATTAGCTGTCAGACTCTTACCATTCCAAAGCTAGTTCTTATCTGATAATAGAAAATAGTGCCTGACTGTTAAGGTTGGTGCTGAGCAAAAAGCAGGTAAGTGCCTTGGAGAGGCTGAGCACCTCAGGTATGTGGCTTGTGCAGTGCTGCTGAGCATCATCTCCTCAGCTCTGTTTGCTTCCCCGCAGAGGATCAGACTAAGGGACTGATACTGGACTTATTGCTGTATTTCCCAATAAGCCCTTCCCGAGCAATGGGTATATATTTCTCTCAGGCTTACAGTTCTGCAGGCATGTTGACAAAAAAAGCAGAATAGTTATACTTCTAAGATACCTCATACTGTGGAAGAATCTAAATTTCTGTAATGCTAATATTTAACTCTAGTATCTTTATGGTGCCTACTTTGGGCTTTTCATTTTTTATGCTGAACAGTCAGCACAAACACAGAGGAACCATTGCTGGTATTCAATTCCCTTTTCCTTGGGAGACTGTGGATGGTTATGTACAACCTCAAAATCCAAACCGTTACTAGAGAACAGTGTAGCATGTCATTCTTTATTAATAGCTGTGTTCATATGGGCTTTTGGTTTTTGATTTGAGCGTATTTGGAGGTGGTGAGAGGTTTATAGTTCTAGACTGGGTTTTTGGTGGTTATTTTAGTCTGACTTTGCTTTCTTTTGTCTTTCTGCTTTCCTTTTTTACTTTCAGAGGCCCAACATTGGATATTTGGGTCAGCTGAACTGTGTGCATGTGCTCCCCTTTCATTTAAGCTGGAGGCTAGAAATATTTTTCCAGGAAAGTTTTGTGCCCTTTATTGTATGGAGCCACAGGAACTGCACAGGGATTTTTGATGTGTCTCTGCATTCTAAGCAACTGGTTATCAGTGCCATATGAACTCTGTTAGAAGGAGTATTGAGCAGTTCACAAATCAAGTTGTTAAATTACGTGATTGAACAGAGGGAACATGAGCTTGATCAAAATGAATTAAAAAGCTACAGAAAATATGCTGCAAATGGAAGAAAAGGAAGAATTGTTTTAAAGAGGTTAGTCCTTTTAGAAACTTTTAGATCAAAAGCCAACCAAAGTTCTACCTCCTTATTCCTTTGCTCCTCTGAGCATTTTGCTCTACACTGGCAACATTTCTTTCAGTAGTGGCGCCTGTGATTACAGTGCTGTCTGCCAGCATGGCAGAACTCAAGGTGGCCAGGATGGCAGCTGGCACACTCTTTTTTTTTCTTTCCTTTTTTTTTTTTATATCATGTTACAGTGTTTTGTGACAATCTCTTTGTTGCTGTGCTTCCCTTCTGTGGGGTTTTTATCTATGTGAGTTTTTTCCTCCGTCAGCTCTAGTATTCAAAAGCAAATGCTCCTGCATAGGAATATCACTGGCTTGTAGTTGTGTGAACCGAAAGAGTGGGATTTTTCCCTCTCTGTGTATGTATATGATGGTGGACTGCTAAAGACACTTTACTCACATGAATATCTTTCAGTTAGTGAAGGAAACTGTGTTGATAAAGTCTGGAGCAAGGGCTGAAAGCAGGGAGATCGTCTCTGGGCTGTTGTATTGCTGCAAATTGTGCAGCATGCCATGATGCTGCACAGCTACTGCCATGATGCTGAGAGACCCGGAAGCCATCAACAGCTGGGTTAAGGTTGCTCTATTTGGACAGAGCAAGACAATGTTAACATTCTCGGACCTGCCCAGACAGTGTACCATAGCTGAGTAGTGTGCTGTTTAGGGTAGGTGTGCAGGAAGAGGGTGATTTGCCATATCTATTAGTTGAAAAGATGCTAATGTTCTGGAGGATTGCTGCCATTCTTCTGATGGAACTTGGTCTGGGCTTTCACAAAACAGAGCCTTGAAATTTATAACAAAAGAACATAGGTGTGAGGTCCCACTGCCAGGAACTCTCCAAATTACTCTTGATTGTTGTCCTTAGGACTGTTTTTGCTCAAGTAGAGTATCAGCTGTCTAGAAGCAACTGTTTTCTTCACTGTGTAGTGGCTACTGGTTTGTGCGTTTTGGATCGAAATACAGTTAGGCATATGGGTATATCTCTTGCTTTTTTTAAAGCTTCTGGATGCCTCTTTCAGCAGATCTCCCTGCTACTTCTGCCTTTTCTGAGCTCCAGCAGGGGCAGTCTGGGTCTAGTTAACGAATATAGGATGAATAGAGGTGTTCCTACCGTGGCATGTTTCACGAGGATGCAGTAGCTAAGGTCAGTGAGTCAGAGTGGGAATCTTTTTACTTACTTACTCCATAAGTACAAAAAGGAATTGTCTCGATATAATGATTGTACCTCCCTAGACCTTAGTCAGCATGCAGCATGAGTGCATAGGAGATGCATTTTCAAGCTAGCATAACCAAGCAGAGGAGTAGTTTGAGTGCATTCTCTGGAGAGAATGTGCTAAGGTGTGTCACCTAAATGGTGAGTTGTGATTCTTTCAAACATGATATTGAGTCAGCACTGTGCCTTGGCAGCCAGGAGGGCCAACCATGTCCTGGGGGGCATCAGGCACAAACATCACCAGGTGGTTGAGGGAGGTGATTGCCCTGGTCTGCTCTGCACTGATGCAATCTCATTTCAAGAGCTGTGTTGGTTAACAAAGTATAAGAAGGATATAAAGCTATTAGAAAGTGTCCAAAGAAGGGCGATGAAGATGGTGAAGGGTCTAGAGGGGAAGCCATATGAGGACCAGCTGAGGTCACTTGCTTTGGTCAGCCTAGAGAAGAGGAGACTGAGGTCTACAGCTTCCTCACGAGGGGAAGCAGAGGAGCAGGTGCTCTTTGGTGACCTGTGAAGAACCTGAGGAAATGGCCTGTAGTTGTGTCAGGGGAGGTTTAGGTTGGATGTTAGGAAAAGGTTCTTCATCCGGAGGGTGGTTGAGCATTGAAACAGGCTCCCCAGGGAAGTGGTCACAGCACGAAGCCCAACAGAGTTCAAGAAGCATTTGGACAGTGCTCTCAGAGACATGGTGTGATTCTTGGGTATGTCCTGTACAGGGCCAGGAGTTAGACTTTGATGAGCCTTGTGGGTCCCTTCCAACACAGGATATTCTGAGATTATATGACTTAACATATCCAAGAGCAGATGGGGGAAATATTGAGAGCTTTGCAGTGTACTTTTCAGGAGACAGTAGTAGATATTTCAGCATAGTTCATGCTAGAAAGTTTCTAAGGAAAGATTTGCTGTGAAGAGTGTTCCAGAAGGCTTGATTTGGAGGTGCAGAAATGAACATGCTGCAGTTTTTGTTGGCAAGAAGTATGCCTCTGGCTGGTGTGCACTGGTGGGCACTTGTGATTTCTCCCTGTTTAAACTGGTTAGTTGTATTAGATTGGACCACGAGGAAGTTGAAGTACTCTGTTTTCCTTCAGTGATGCTGAAATTAATTGGATTTATTACATCAAGGGAGGGATATAAGCCAAGGTATAAAATGAATTCCAGTTTTACTGCATCTAACAAGCTCTTATTTTTCAAATTTATTACCCTGTGTAATGTTATGCTTTACTAGTCTGAAGTAAGTACTTTAGCAAAACTGAGTGCTCATTCACTGGCTCCACATCCCACTAAAACTGGGTGCTTTGCAAGTGCTTTTTGTTCCACAGAACTTCTGTTTTCTTTGATTTTTTTTTTTTTTTTCCTTTTGGACTATTGCCAACTGTTGCTGTTTCATGTTCTTGCCATAAAGTGGTGTGTTAAAACAGGATGCCTTTGTCCATACTCAGGCACCACCATTTTTGGTGGGAGGGAGAAGTTGGCAAGAGGGAGCGAGTAGCTGGTGCCTACAGGCCCCTGGGGGAACCAAGCAAAATGGTGCCCATTCATGGGCCCTGGTAGTAAAGTATGCCTTTCCCAATGTTTCCCTGCTATTTTGTTTTGGCTCTGTGAGTTGCCCAAGCTGCAAAGAGCTCCTGGCTCTCCATGTTTAAGGATATTTTGGGTAGCTGGAGTGCCTCCGCCATCTTCCCTGTGCTTTCCGGGCAGCAATGAGGGTGTGGAGGTCCTGCGATCTGGAGCTGCTGCTGATGTCTGACTTGTCCCATTGCAAGCATTGCTGAATGCAGATTCACGCTGTGCTGATCAAGTATTGATGGTAGGAGCCTTGTATCTTGTGGTAAATAGGTTCAACAAAAGGTGGCTTTTGAGACTGACTTGTTGATGACTCTGGGTAGGTATGGGGCAATTGCCTTGGCTGTCATCTTCTGCTGTGTCTGGCTTCTGCGCTGTGGGGAGGGAGGGAGGGCGTGGGAGGGCTCTTGCTACGCTCTGTTCAGCTATTGCTTTCCTCTAGGTATTTTTGGGCTGTCTCGCTATTAAACCCCCAGTAGTCTTGCCTGAGTGCTGTAGTTCTCAGTCCTGTGCAGTTTCACTTGGGAATTGCGGATGTATGATAAAACTCACAGCAGATGGGGAGAGGACTTCCTCTGTCCTTGATAAAAATAGCCTTTGGCTAAGGAGGAATCGCAATTCCCAGGCACTGGGCAAAAGTGGACCCTCTGGCTTGCTTCAGACTTGCTCATCAACTCCCAGAGGGTAGGAGTGTGGTACCACCTCTGACAAGCAAAAGGCTGAGAGGAGAGAAGCCATATGTGGGACATGGGAGAGGAATATTACATAGAAATCATTTGTCACTGGCAGTGGATTAATTTCTCTGAGAATTTTGGAAATTAGTCTTCAGTATCTGGGGCTAAAGGCTAAATAAGTCATGTCTAGGTCTGGCATCCTCTTCGGAAATCAAGCCTAGCAAAAGGAGGGTAATGAGTCCCTGCGATTACATACAATTCTAATGTTAAAACGGGCGTATTTGGTATGTTGTGAGAGAGGGATTTTTGTCTTGCTTTGCAGTTGCCCTTTAAAGGAAATAAATTACACTTTCTTTGAGTTCTGATTATTTATTTGCAGAACAGAGCAATTATGTTCTCCTTCCTGATGTTTTATTATCCTGAAATTAGCCCAGAGACATGTGTGTGGAAGGACTTGATGGGAAAACCCATAAAGAGGCAGTGTGGATGAGGGAGCGGGTGCTGCTTATGCTGGCCCTATAGTGTTTACAGCAAGCATGTTTACACAATTTGGGTTTGGACCTGCCTGGCTGTAGTCTGTTCTGGAGGTGTAGGGTAACTGTATACTGCCATACATTTTCTGACCCTCTTTTCAAATTAATTGGTGAGGTTTAATAATGAATATGCTTCCTTCTGTGGTAACAGTTCTGTACCCCTACAACAGATAGTGGTCCTCACAATGTATGTGGTCCCTGATTTCTGATGTGACAGAGGGAGAACAAACTTGTGCCAGTTCCCTCTACATGGGTTGTGTTTTGACAGGTAAAATGATGTAACAGCAGAAATCTAATTCTGACAAGTTTTGTCTGGGGGATAATGCGCACCAGACTGGTTTTGTTACTAAATCTCATTTAACAGAATAACTTAAATGAAGGCATTGTTGTTGTATCAGAGAAGAACGCCATCTCAAGTTAATTACTAAAGACTCGTGTCTATTTGAGGCCACAACGTTTTTGCTTATTGCTTCTTCCTGCTTAAAGGATTGTAATAATTCTGCTGGTTTGGACCATGGGGAATGAAAAAATTCCAAATATGAACTGCAGTCCTCTTACTGGTTACCATGGAAATCTAAATAAAGAATGCTCTGCAAATAGTGTACATATAGCACTTCGCAAGCTCTCAGTTTCTTAAAAAGACATACCATTTCTCAGATTCCTGTAGTGACTGATCAGGAAGGGCTACTGCACACATTCTGAATAAAACTGGTGTATAAATGCTGTATTTACACTATTTGCAAAGAATTCTGAGGGTCAGGGAACTTTTTCATTACAGATTTTTCATCTCAATAGGTGTTGAGACTGGCCATGGTAAATGAGACCAGAAGAAGCTGCTTTGCATTCATTGTGAGAGCTGCAAAATGCTCAAGATTTTATGGATTATGAATGAGTCACCTGCAGAACTGTTCCTATTACTCCAGCAACAAATGCAACTCAGTGACATACATAGCAGCCAGCTTAAACCTGCAGCTAGAAATTCGGGAAGGACCAAAATGTCTCATTGTCTTTCCTTGTCCAGCTTTCTCACTCAAGTGGGGAATGAAGGCAGGGTGGCTTTTTGGGTGTCTTTGGCTTCTGCAAGTGGCACCTTTCTAGGAGCTGAGAGTTGTTGCAGGGTAAAGCTGCTTCAGCTTTTTTCCACCATCCTTTGGAACACATCTTATGTATTTCTTATGTGGTGGGACCTGAGGGTATTTTCAGAACTTCTCATTGTTTTCAAAGTAAATATTGAGACTTATTATTGGTTTTGTCAGTTTTTATCTGTTTTCATTTATCATGTAAATCCCTTTCATATTCCATTGATTTTCTTTTTTTCCCCCCCTAGGGCTTCCCAGCAGAAAGTGAACTAAGCACGTAAGAACTTGAAATGAGTTTCCATATGGTGTTGTTTTTGGCTTGGAACAGGAATAAAAATGTTTTACATTTTTACAAAGCAGAGGATTTTTCTTTCCTTTTTTTCTTTCTGATAATTAATGGAATCAAAAAAAGCGAAATGGAAATTTACAGATTTCCAGAGGTCACTGAGCTAGCCCTTGTATCAACATGCAGCTGAGGGAAACCAAAATCTGCACCATGTGATGAATATGCAGATTGGGGGAGGGGTTATGGGCAAATCGTAGCTTCTATGACTTCCCAACAGCTCTCTATGCAATGTAGCTGTACTCCTGAGATGCTGTGCTCTTGGAAGTTTCTAAGTAAGCTCTACTAGTCATCTGTAATTCAACCACATACAGTTCCCATGGCTACATCTCGTTCAGGTGTTGGACTGGATCATTCCGTGCACTGCTTCTTTTGGGTGTTGGCATTGCAATAGCTACTTAATGTCCTGGTGCGGGTTTGGAGAAAACCAGGCAGCACTCCTGGATGGAGGAGGTTAATGCCACTTCCTTGAATTTTTCTTTTTCTCCCCCCCCCCCACCTTTCTCACCACTGCCAATTTCCCCCAGCAACTGTGGCTGTGTGAGATGGTTGGCATTTCTGTCTGGGTGCAAGCTGATGCTTTTTCACATATTGGTTTTGTTGCATTTGTCCAGAAAACACAGACACCTTTTTAATGAATGGGATGATGTTCCACAAGGGCAGTGTTTGGAGGTCAGCTCTTCCTTCTCAGTGACTGTCATTATTCAGTGGGGTTGATGCTGCTCTGTTGCCATCCTTCAGTTCTGTGCTCTGTGTGCATCAGAAATGACCATGGAAGGTACTTCATCTTTGTGTCACTCTAATCTGCTCTGACCAATGTGCCTACTTTGAGGTGCCTCCATAGGGAAATCACATCTCATCCCATAGAGGATTGGTGCCTGAATGTACCTCTGAAAGTGAGGAGAATAATACAGGTGTCATTCACTGTGGCTGAGACCATTTATTTTTGAGGTCAGAAATATCTGGGGGACATATTTATTATTTGATGGGTATTTTATAATGATTCAAGTCTGTTTTCTTGATGTTCTGCCAAGTTGTTGAAACAGTTATTTCAGTAGCAATTTTATGAAACCTTTGTGATAAGAAACTGATCTGAACTCAAAGTGGTTTTTTTGATGGGTCTGCAATTTTATTTTGCTTTTTTTCCCCATGTCCCACTTCCTAAAAACCCTGTTCAGCAATTCTGGAGACTATTGACTGTGTTTTTAGATGCTTGCAAAAATAGTAGATGGTGGAATTTTAGCTAAGCAATTCTTTCGTTAGATTTGTGCTAATACGGTGTTGCATTTCTTTTCCTCTAGTAACTCATCAAAATTGAAGTTCTCTCTAAGGTGTAATATGATAAAGAAAAATTGAATTTAGGTACAACACTGCCAAGTAATTATAGTTTAATGCACAAATATAATATGTAGTTTGAAATACACTTAAATGTATTTGAAACTATTTCAACTGCAAATAAATAGTATACTTTCTTGACTTCTGGTTTGTACATGGTGTTTGACAACTCACAGCTTTATCCCTTTTTTTTATGTCCTCACAATAAGTAATTTTGTAATTTAATATTTAATGTACTTCACCCCCCACCTCCCCACACTTGTTTCTTCAACAGTTACCAAAATTCAAACATTTTTAGGTTAAGGGCTCTGCTATGTTCCTCTCTTCAAGGGAACAGAGATTCACAGAATGGCACAGAATTGATAAACCAAAGGTTGGAAAAGAGGGTGAAAGTTTTAAAAGTCCCCAGCTTCTGACTTCAATGAGGGCAGGGAGGTCAGTGCGATACCTACTTGCAGTACTCATGAGCGGGTACACAGGACATGCCTTAGCATGGTGATGAATGAGGAGGTGGAGTTGTGCTGCTTTCAGAGAAACAATACTGCTTTTTTTTCTGTATTTGTTTATTTTTTAATTGCCACAACTTGGAGTGTAAAGTGAAATCACCCAACTTTGCAGCCTTGTAGGTGTGTGTAATCCACTCCGTTTCGACCACTGCAGAAATAAGAACTTCAGCTGTATGGGTATACTGGGACAGGAGTTCTCACAAATTGAAGGGCATCCTTTTAGCCAAATGGATTTGAGTAAAATGAAAATTAGTATTACAGCTAAGCCACTCAGTTACTGCATGAAGAGGCTACCCTTATTCTTTTTGGTTTTTCTTCCCCTCACACATGTTGTGTGATGTGGCCCTGCCCCCTTGTTTCAGTTCTTTGGCTTTTTTTTTAATATATCATTTGTTGACTGGATTCACCGTACTCCCTATACTCCCTATGTAGGCTCCTTAAATGGATGACAGAACAGGCACAGGAGGATCAGGAGGTGTGAGAAAGAAACTTCACCTTAGGCCCCATGTGGTCTGAGTGTCTCAGGGTGTGCCAAGTCCACTGGGTAAGTGGGAACCACACTGAACAGAAATGCTCTGGAAATCTAAACTAAAACTTTTCTAATGAAAGGGGAGAAGGACTCATTTCAGAGAAGCAAGACTTTCATAGTTCCACTTTCACAGGGCACAGTGTTACTAATTTTTGGGTGCATTGGGAGTTATTTTTTTGAGACATCAGAAGTTTCTTGGGATAAGGAAAAGAAGATCTGTCTTGCTAAGAGGGATTACCCAAATTGAAGACAGATGTTGAAATGCAGTAGTGGGTATTCATCTCCATTCAGCGCTTCAGAGAAGGTAAAAATGCAGCTTTCTACTCTTGAATCCTTAATACCTTGCTGTGTATCACTGTTGCTGTTGTTTCTGATCTGTGCCTCAGTCAGATGTTGCTTATTTTATGCCTGTGTTGTGGGTGTGAATTCCCAGAGGTGTTAGCTGAGCCTTTTTTACTCACCCTCTTTATTTTCCTCTGACAGTGTACGTGAAAAGTAATTGTCCTGTTGATAATGTGATGGAATTTCCTTATTCATTTTAATTTGCAAGAGTTCTGTACCACTGCCAGTTTAAGGACCTTTGACACTAGTTTGACCTTGAGTTTTGTAGGCATCAGGTATACAACACTGCAGTAATCTGTCGGAAAAGAAAATGCTGCAAAGCGTGAATGGACTTTGAGAATAAATGTTTCTTATACTTCCCTAGCATAAGCATTGCGAGTATAAAGCTTTTGTGCTGTGGAAGCCTGCTGCAGTGGTGTCAGGTTTAAATCAGTCTTTGGGTTGACAGCTCATCTGACACCAGGTCCTGGCAGTGGAGTGCACTACAGAAGGAGAATCTCTACGGAGAGTCAAGATGTGCATGAACTCAGCTCTCTCCCTTTCACCATGAAAGATTTATCCTTTCACAGAACTTTGTATCAATGTTAGGTGCTTTTGAAAAACCTGTACAAGTAGATGCCTGTTGATCATGTTATTTAGTCATTGTAGGTATTTGTGCTGTGAGGATCTGGTTATATCCTGTAAGACACTGAGCATCCTCTCTTGCAACTGCTAAGGGAAAAGTGTGATTCAAGATGCCTTAACAATTGATCAGTTAGGAAAGTGGTAGCTCCTTACATGGTCCAATCACTGGCTAAGATATATACATTATCCTGTACTTTGTGAATTGCTAAGTTTCAGGTTTATTGTTGTTCACAGCTACATTCCACCAGACAGAGCAACTAAATGGATTGCTTTAGCAAAATGCATGGAGTCAGGACCATTTATAGACTCATAGGTTTTCTGTGAGATTTATCCTAATATTAGCTTTATGCTTCACTCAGATGAGGGTATTTATTACTTGTTTATTCTTATCCCTTGGAATGTTAAACTGATACAGTAGATTTGCCTTGTTATTAGCTAGCATAACTTGCTGGTTCATTTATGACTTAAAACAAGGAATCTTTATACAGCTGCTTTTTGTTTCTTTTGTTGTACCTTTGCCTGAAATGAAAGAAATGGTAAGAGCACAAAATAACACTGTAGCTTAGGTTTGCTGATGATATCATGTACTTGCATATTATCTTTTGTCAGTGGCTGTGGATATGTTTTGCAGACTTTCAGCATGACTCTACTGTCCTGGAAATTAGGAGTTGAGAAGATCACGAGATACGTGATTCTAGGCAGCAAGCTGCTTTACAGCAGTAGTTGACAAGTAGTTGACAGGTCTTCACTCAGTTTGCCTGCCTCATGTGAGTAGGTTTGGCTGAATTCCTGAAGATCCATCTTACCTTGCAGGGGCTTTGGCATATGAATGGTTAGTCTTGAGTCTCTTCTGACTGTTGAGATATTTGTTTTTGTGAGTAATAGGTGACTTTGGTTTTGTCTGTGTCTTTTCATGCCTCATTTACTGGTTTGTATGGTTCTCTGGTTTGGAAACTGTGGAGAGGAGAACTCCTCTGACCCAGCATGTTTTATGCACATGATATTCGTCAGTGGAGGGTCTACAAGTGTCAAAACAAGTTACTAATTGTAAGGTTTACAAATTTACAGGTTTGTAAAATTTAAATTTTACAAAATTTTAAACTGTAAGATTTACAAAAATTTACAAATTTACATTTGTAGGAGGTATTACAGGTTCACTCTTCCAGGTTGTTTTAACACACCTGTCAAGAAACCACAGGTAATATATGTGGTGGTTGTGGTTTTAAGTAGGTTTGTAAACCATCCTGCTGTGAGCTGAAACAATTTTTAGAAATCCCTGCTCACTGTCAGTAGTAATATAAAATTCTTGATCTCTGCACTGTTACTCTGTTTTTAGCCTCAGCTACGATTTTTCACTAGTTTAATATTTAAAGAAATCTTGTGACACTGGTTCAACTGATTCATAACAAAATAAATACAGATGCCTGTATTAGGTAAGTTGTAGCTAACTAATACAGCTGTATGGTTGCAAGTGTTTACCTTTTGCAGTACTTGAGAGGGCAATTCAGCCTACATAAGTCTGAGGTTTATCGGCATTTCAGGTGTGCTCTCTTATTGTGCAAATAAAGGAAACATAATCCTTGCTGAACCATATCTCTGAACAAGAGATAGAGTCTTGAGAAACAGGTTTTAAGTGCAAAAGAAGATTCTGATCTTTTAGCACTATCAAGTGAAATAAAATCACTTTTTAAAACCTCTGCAGTATCTGTCACTTTTCCAACTGTGATCCAACTGCACTGTTCATTTTCTCCAGTAATCACCATCACTTTTCTTCTTTTGCATAAGACTTGACTGCCACCTTTACGCTGAACAGGGCCCTATTGTATCTACATTCTGTGTCATGGGGAAGGTCTTCGGTGAAAAGATGTGTGTATGTGATTTCTTTAGATTCAGTTTCTAGCTGTTATTTTATTTAGTAAAATTCAGAAACAGCTTAGCTGATGTAACAGACAAATTGGAAGAAAAGTGTTTTAAATAGTTATCGATTTAGGAATTGAATTTTTTGTAAATATGCAAAGGCAGTACAGTATTTCAGACCTTGTATGGTACTTGTATCTTCATCAGACAAAGACAGGCTTTGACTAAGTTTGGTTAAATTATACCGTCGGCCTTGTTTTGTGCATTGCAAAGCAACAGTAATACTTTTAAAATGAAAAATAGTCAACAGAATTTTTAGGTACTACTTAAAACCAAACCTCTCCTCCCAGCTGGAGAAAATGCAGCGTGTGTTTTGAAAGGGCAGACTGGTATGCTGTGTATTTTTATTTACTTTTTGTTTAATAATAAAGTTATATAACAGTTGGCTAGACTATCTGCAGTGTAAGTACAGTTTGGCTCCTCACTTGCTGGGTGGCACGGGAGTTCAGAAGGGGCCGGAGAAGGCAAGTGTGGTACTAGTAGGCTGTAGCCTGGGCTGCTGGGGAGGCCTGGCAGCACCTCAGGGCTCCGTGTGCCTGTGCTGGGTTTTCATGGCAAGGTTTTGGTAGTGAGGGGCTACAGGGTTGGCTTCTATGAGAATCTGCCAGAAGTTTCCACCAACCAATGTCATCTGGTTCCAGGGCTGACCTGCTGCTGGCCAAGGCTGAGCCCAGCAGACATGGTGCTAGTGCCTCGGGAAAAACAGGCTTAAAGGTGTAAAATATTCTGTGCAACACCAATAGTAGTCAGAAGAGAGGAGTGAGAATATGTGAAACAGCCCTGCAGACACCAAGGTCAGTGCAGAAGGAGGGGGAGAAGGTGCTCCAGGTGCTGGAGCAGAGGTTCCCACCACCAGCCAGTGGTGCAGCCCATGGTGAGGCAGGCTATCCACCTGCAGCCTGTGGAGGTCCACGGGAGAGCAGAGATCCATTTGCTGCCTGTGGAGGAGGCCATGCCAGAGCAGGTGGATGCCATGGAGTCAAGAAGAAGGGAGAGATTGGAGAAAGGGGTTTAATGACTTGATTTTTATTTCTCAGTATCCTATTCTGGTTTGATTTGCAATAAATTAATTTCCCCAAAGGGAGGTCATTTTGCCCATGATGGTAATGGGTGAGTAACCTCTCACTGTCCTTATCTTGACCCTTAGCTTTCTCTCCTCTGTCCAGTTGAGGAGGGCAGTGATAGAGCAACTTTGGTGTACACCTGGTGTCCAGCCAATGTCAGCCTCCCCACAGTGACTTGGCTTGGAAAAAAATATGCTGATTTGAAGGAAAAGAGGATTGTCATCTTCTTTAGAAGTTATCCCTTCAGAATCCTTTTTGTTCATTTTAATGTCAACATTGATCTGTCTCAAAATTAGTGAAGTGAGGAGATGGTTTGGGGTAATTTTTTATTACCTGATTATCCTTTTTTGAGAAGCTTAAGTAATTACAAATAAGACATCAGAACATAGGCTGAAACCAGGACAGTGGCAGAATTGAAATTACTTAGAAGTATTCTTTACCAAGAGGGAAATGGATGTGACCCTGGCAAGAAAATGCTGTCTCTGGTCTGGGCGGGTTAGTGTCTGTCATACCTGAGACAAGCTAAACATGCCAGGTGACTTGGGTAATCCTTGTTTCCTCTCTTGGGGTCTGTATTATTTAAGCCATCATAATAGAAACCTTTACTTGGCTTACATAAAGCACAGTCATTTCCTTTCTTGGTTGTCAGGATTCACATAATTAGTGCAGTTACAGATTTTTTTGGGCTTTACAGGATTTTTGAAAACCTTCTTGTGAAAAAGGTGGCAACTGCATGTGGGTTTTTAACTGTTCTCTGGCTTACCACCAGATTCTTATAAGGAAGTGGGAAGAGAAACTGCTGCTGCTTTTTGGTCTGTTAACTCTCTGGAAGTACCTCATCAAGTTGTGTGTCCAGTCTTTGTTAGGTATGAGGTAGACTAGTCCTTTCTGAGCTGATGCAGCACTGTAGTCAAATAACTTGATCTTACCATAATTTAGCTGCACCACGCTGTTAGGTTTGGAAACTCTGTTTTTGCTGACTGTACCAGCCACCTTAAAACTGTGTTACATTTTGAACATAATTCTTCATATGCCTGTACATTGACCACCGAAGAAGGATATAGTTTGTAATCTAATGGTCTGCTCCCAGTCAATGACCTCTGCAGTCTGAGTTTTCCTTACAGGTATCCCTAATTGGGACTTTTATCTTCTAGAGCAGTATTTAGACTGTACTGGTAGAGCCTCACCTTGAATATTTTGTGCAGTCTTGGGCACCACAATATAAGAAAGATATAAAGCTATTAGAGAGTGTCCAAAGGAGGGCAACAAAGACAGTGAAGGGCCTTGAGGGGAAGCTGTATGAGGACCGGCTGAGGTACTTGGTCTGTTCAGCCTGGAGAAGAGGAGACTGAGGGGAGACCTCATTACAGTCACAACTTCCTTGTGAGGGGAAGAGGAGGAGCAGACACTGATCTCTTGTCTGTGGTGACCAGTGACCCAAGGGAATGGCCTGAAGTTGTGTCAGGGGAGGTTTAGGTTGGATATTAGGGAAAAGGTTCTTTACCCAGAGGGTGATTGGGTGTTGGAACAGGCTCCCCAGGGAAGTGGTCACAGCACGAAGCCCAACAGAGTTCAAAAAGCATTTGAACAATGCATTTGGGCACATGGTGTGACGTTAGGGGATGGTCCTGTGCAGGGCCAGGAGTTGGACTTGATCCTTGTGGATCTCTTCCAACTCAGCATGTTCTGTGATTCTGTTGAGGATGGTGAGCTTTTAAAAGTAGTTCCTGCTGCTTTGATACAGTGATCTTGCAAAAAAGGTGAGCAGCAAGGCCTGTCTCTTAGGAATACTTGCTGAATGGCAGTAACTGAATTCTTTAATAATTCTGTTTGTGAAGGTTTAAATACACAGCAGCTTGCCTATGCTATACTAGTTATGGATTTTTTTTTTTTGTAACTAGAAATAGGTTTTATTTTTTTATTTCTTTTAGCAGACTATCTTTAAGCTAGTTCACAAGCTACTTGTTAGAAGTACCGACAGAAACAGGATACATTGGAAGGATGGTTGGTAATAAATATGTCACGAGATAAGATGGCAGATGATGAATGGCACGAATGCGCTGAGAATTTTACAGTGTCCTCTCAAATCAGGTTTTTAAACACATACCTGTCTTGGCATATTCTATGGAAGGTGTGTGGTGGGTTTTAAAAACATTATTTATTTGTACATTGAATTCTCTAAAGATTTTATAAAGACCTGGCCAAATGTATGTGTAATTCAAAAGGAATATAAAAACCCACTGGTTTTAATTTTGAAACCAGAGTACAGAATCCTAGCTCTGCTGATTTCGTTGGGAACGGTTTTTGTCTGCTAAACAGAAAAGTTTTCCCCTCAGTTACACCAAAGCATTCTCCATTTAAGATTATGCTTAAATTATTGTGACTGAAAGTGCCTTTGCCTGTGGCACTGTCTGTCTCCCTTTAGGAAGGGATGCAGAACACTTCCCTGGTTTCTGTTAAATTTTCTGAACTTCAGCTACCTTTAAACTAGTGTTGGTGCTTTTTCAAGCTTTATCTTTATTTTTGCTCCAGTAGCATTACAACTATTGTATAAATGGTTTGATTTGCAGGATCACTGGCATCTCTGTCAGATAAATGTTTCTCTGACCAGGTATCCAGCATATAGAGACTTCCATGATGTTTCTCGTAAGTGAAACCCCATGGTTGCTTGCTGTGCTCCACCTTCTCTATCTGCTGAAGCTCCCAGGGCTGCTGGGTATTGCCCAGCCTGGCTGATGTTTCTGACAAAAGGCATCTCTTTAAAAATGCTTGCTACTGTGGATAGTGAATGCCAGAAACTTCTAGATCCTTGGAGGGGGCTTTCGTGTGACTGCTGCTGGGGTCATGCTTTGCTTTCTTTCCCGGGTGGTAAGGCAGGGCTGTCCCTGTGTCAGCTACTTCATCCTCCTGGACCTTAGGCAGAGGAGGATGATCTATTTGTCTGTGCTGAAATTAGATCAGGATAAGTGTATTTCTTCTGTAAGCTTTCTATGTGACCCCAATTAATTTTTTTTTCATCCTTCTACTTTTAAACAATACTGAAAAAACAGTGGGCAAGGAAGAGTTGAGCACACTGGTGAGGTTACAGATGTCATCCAAGTTATTAGTGCTGGCAGTGCTCCTGACCGGTTGCACATGCCAGATGTGACATCTTTCAAGTTTAAAGGCATGGTGAAAGATTATGGGCACAGTTTCACATAACTTTGGACTGCTCCAAAAGAAATGTTTTAAAACCTGTTGCCGAGAGCAGCTGTTAAGTGGTGTCAGTCCATCTTCTTCAAGCTATTACAACATGCCTTCTCCTCTTCCCTGGCACCCTTGTGGCCTCCTGTCCAAGCTGATTAATTTGAGGACCCAGCTTAAACTAACCCCTCAAAGAAGATGTGTCCTTGTGATTGTGTCTCTGTGATCAGATGGCTGAGCCAGTCTAAAGGCCAACTGCTGCTGAAAGGGACAGTTGGCTTAAAACAGCATAGATGTAAAACTGTGCAGTTACCATCACTCTGCTGGCTGTGGAACTGCAACTCTGACTTTTACTTCCTGCAGATGAAACAACATAAAAGGATTCCTTAAGCTGAGGTAAGCATTGCCTGTTCATACTTGGAGTTTAACCTGTCAAGTCCAGGACCTTGTATTCTTATTTAAGTATTGCCTGCGTGAAATTAAAGATTATTCCAGCTCTTGTTTATACATATTTCAAGTTTATACTGAGCTTAATTATAATATTAAATTTCACTATTGCTTTTGACCATGGGAGTAAGTTCATTTTAAATTGAGTTGGCTGGTCTTGCAGGCATCTAAAATGTGTGACTGTCCATCCACACCGTAGTTATACGTATGTATATACATACACACACTCACACATTTATCTCTGACAGAAGTCAGAGCTGTGAACATAACCAGCTTCCTAGGTGGATAAACTGGAAAGAATGGGAATTCTTCCTGCCTCTTCCTGCCTTTTGTTATTTCAGCTGAGATTGGATATGCTTACTTCTTACTGCTTTCTAGCAGCTTCTGGCACCATTTAGGATTTGAAGGTCTGATAAAGAATTTTTAATGTTTTTATCTCACTTCAGCTGTCCACATTCAACCATGGTTGGTGGTCGGTCACTGGGTGACTTTGTTCCTAGAGCTGTAACTCGGCGCTTGAACTCTTAACAAGTTCCAAGACCTCTTGGAGGTGACATGTGAGGAAAAATACTTTTAAGCTACAAAAGAGTTTTGAATTTTATATTTCCGTTGTGGCACAGACCTCAGTCTAGGTTCAGTGAAATTGGTGGCTAAATTCTCATTGATTTCCTGAAGGCATCCTCAAGACCTTTCTATCAATACTCTATCAGTATTCAGTTTGTTCTGTCTATTGCATGATTCACTTCGTGTTGTAGAGCACCTTTTTTTTTTTTAATTTCCTAATACTTCACATCTTTTGTCATAGTTTAGCCAGCTCTAGAACTTCCTGTACAAGCCAGCATTGCTCTTGTGCTTCTAGACCTTATGAGAACTCATTTTGGAAGCTATCAAGCACTGCAGTCTCTGTTGAAGAGGTTACATTTTTTTGCTGTACTGATTAACTTAACTGTTTGGATAACTTTGACCACCTGTGGCTAATACTGACCCTAGATTCCTGCAGTACCTCCAAGCAAAATGCTAAACATTCTTGAATGGAGGGCACTAGGACAAAGCATTGCAGTGGTATCCAGGACAATCTTATGTCTGGGGGGAAAAAAAAAACCCTGTATGTTATTCTGTCTTAAAATCAGATTGGGAGCACAGTGTTGAGAGATGAGATCCCTCTCACTGTGGTTTTTATGTGTTGCCTCTTGGTTTCTTACTGATGGGGATGGTTCTGCATGAATTGGAAAAAATTCAATGTAATTCTGTGGAATCAAGGCCTCAGATAAAACAAAGGGATGGCAGGAAGTTTTAATTCATAGCCAAAAATGATAGGGATATAAGTGAGCTAGAGTGAGGAAATGGTATTACGGTGAATTTTGTTACCGCTTCTGCAGCATCTGGTAACATCTGCTTCAATTAGTTCTGTTCTGAAATGGTATTTCCTGTGTTTTAATGAAAGTGGTTTAGCAGTGTACAGAATATTTTACTGAAGTCTCAGCAATATTGCAGCAGCATATTTATTTCTGTAGTTTGACTTTTTGGTACTGACATGAAGTGTAAATATAACCTCTTGGCTGTGCAATTAAGTATGTGTGACATCCTGCAGGAAAATGTCTTTCCAATTCAAGAGGAAATTAGTTTAGAAACTGCTTGATTTAATGCAGACATAGCTGCATCTTATGTATGTGTGTGAGTTTATTTAAAAAACAAACTCCAAACACAAACACTTGCTAATAAAAATCTAGGTTTCGAAACCTTAGGAATGGAGACCTTGGAAAGAACAGAAATGAACATATTTTGGGCAAAGCAATATAGCTGTTATTAAGCTGCAGTCTTACTGTTGCTCTTTTGTTAAAAAACCCCGACTTTTAAAGTGATTGTTTTCTGAAAGAGCTTCATAATCAGGATTGCATTTTTTTTTTTTTAATGAGTAATTGCCACATCAGACTTGTATTTCTTGGCTGTGTAATCATACATGAGCAGAAGTTATTACTGAGAAATGCATTTTGGGCTTCTTTTTTGAGAGTAGAATTGCTGAGTGCAGTCCTATAGCATGCATTTCTTTGGATGTGATGTTTTGTCTGCAGTTGTTGGAAAGGGTTTTCAAATTAATTAAGAATATACTTGCATGTTACAGGATAGAATATGGCTCAACTTAGAGGAATAAACTTTTTAAGCCTATAGGGTGGGTAGTTAACGCCGTTCTGCAGCCAGGGTCATACTAAGAACAATGGGAAGTCATTGGTCCATGAAAGAAGCAAATGTATGATACAGGAGTTAGATCTCTGACATGTAAGTACCAAATTTCTTGTCATGTGGCAGCCATCCTTGGAGGTTTTCTTTAGGTAGTGGTTCTGTTGACTTTTCTGTAGAGTATGGTTTTGTATCTTTTATCTTCCTAATTTCTCTTCCTTGGAAAGCACTTCTGGAAAGCACCCCTGGAAAGAACCTTCTCTTCCCTTTTCCTGTCGTTTCTAGAAGAGTTAATCATCATTTTCTCAGGAGAAACTGCAGGATCTTTTCTACCAGAGGACTCAAGTTGGTTAAAAAAAAAAAATACTAAAAATATTTAGATTAGACAAGAGATTTTAGCTTCATAGCAGCTTCTATGACACAGTAGGAAAAAGTAAGCCTGTTTTTTGAAGATGATCAAGAAATTAATCTCATTCTTTTCATCAGGTAATGGCATCACTAATAGATCTCCCTATCAGAGGTAGGGAATTGAGAAAATACTGCATAACAGTAAAACTATATTCTTTAGCAGAAAAAAAAAATTGACCTACATATCTTTACTTGCTTAAGAAATCAACCCTAGAGAGTGAGTCAGCTTGCCAGCAATGAAGATTAATACAGGGATATGCTAAGGATTTTTTCTGTTAACCACCAGCTGTTCTGACCAAGAAATATTCCAACTACTCTCTGACTCTGTTTTGTTAAAAACAGACAAACAAACAAACAAGACCCCAGACCCCTGGCAGTTGCTATGTTTGAGGTGATGGAGATAGAACAGGTTTGATAGGTATTTCTCATAGGGATTCTGCCTTAATACTGCTAAGCACATATGTAATGGTCTGTTCCAAACCTATCATAGACTTGCATAAGATCCTTTAGTGTGGACAAAAAATGTGCAAAAATATTACACACAAAAAATGTGTAATATTTTTTTAACTTCAGCCCACCCTGAACCAGAATGGCAGAGGGGCTTGTAAGATAGAGATGATGATACCTTTTTACAGGTGAGCACCTGTAGGGCAGATAGTTTTGAATATATTGCCATGGTGTGCAGAGTCAGTATGATTTCTGTTAGTACATGTTGAAGTTAAAGATTCTTCATTGTCTTTGAGCTGACTTTGAAGCCAAAATTATGAGGGCTTATAACAGCATCATTGAAATTGATTATGACTAAAACTGGACAGAGACTTGAGCTTGTATTCTGCCTTTTTTTTCAGTTCAGTCATTTTAAGCTTGCAGTCTGAGAGTGTTCCTGAGCATTGCTGAATGCAATTTGGTCTCTTGCTGGATAAATTTTCCTATATAAGTTTTCTTATGTATATGAAAATAATGCAAAAGAAATGGTATGCAAATGCAGATGTGAGACAAAGACACCCTTCTTATGGCACATTAAATCTGCAATGTGAGTGGATGCCCAAGCTAATGCAAAAGTGTGAAAGCCAGGCATGCTGGCAGAGTGGCTGGTGAAGCAGGATGCTGAAAGGCAAAGTGCCAGAGAAGCCAGGTTGGCATTGCTGAGTGCCTTGTCCTGGGAGTTCCTTAGCTCTGTGCCTTGCCCTGGTGTAGTAGGTACCAACAGTGCTCTAAGGTGGAGCACCTTGTGGCGTGCAGCGTAAGCTGTGGAAAGCACTGGAGAGTATCAAGAGGGTTTGTGGAGGATTATACAGTAATAGTAGTATTCAGAATAGGAATGAATAACTTACGTGAGTTATTTGGAGAGTTTGTACCGAAAGCATAGATGATAATGCCTTTTTAAAAAGGAGATGACTTGTGAATTCAGATTTTCCTTCAGTTTTGCACTGTGTCTGCCTTCATTCAAGCAAGGTTTCAAGCTAAGGCTGAGTGTGGCTCCATTTTAATTTATCCTGTTTTAGCTAATGCTTTGTGAAGCTATTGTCTTGATGATGGAAAAGTTCATCTCTTGGGAAGTGTGAACAATGGACTGCCTTTTTGGGAAAATTGTCTCTAGTTTGTGGAGCTATTGAGTTGAGCAGATGCTGTAATATTCTAACATCATCTAGTGAGAGGTGTCTTGCATTTGTGTTTGTGCCCCTATTTCTTCTGCAACTACTTGTCCTGGTTTGCTGGGTTTGACTTGATAATGTATGTGCAGAACTGGAGGTGGAAAGGGAATAACTAAAGAGCATGCTTGTGCCCTGGAGGGGGAAGGATGACTTCAGCTAAAATGCTGCCTCCATCTCCCATGGGTATGAAATGTGCTAGAGTGACTGGATCTCCTGCATTATTCATTGCCACTGGCTTCTGCTGTAAGGTGGGTGTTTATCACATGAATAGTTGTGCTGTGGATTGCTGCAGAAAAGGTGTGTGTGACCTGAATGCTCATCACCCGCAGGTCTCTCTCTAATTGACAGATAAAACCTTGTCTCAAGTATGGTATGTCTGCTGAAAAGTCAGATCATTTGGAGATGTTTTTCTCTCCAGACCGCTTGTGGAGGAGCATCTTTAGTTGCTTTTAACCCTCATGGTTGGTCTCTGTCACATATATCAGCTTTTAATTCCTTCCTTAAAAGACTATGCCTGTGTGAAAGTAAGCTTTATTCCTACCATATATTTGGAAAATTGTTCAGCTAGCCTTGTTGCACCCCATTGTGCTAAAAATAACATTTTTGAGAGACATTCCAGGCCGCTTTCTTTTCAAATATTATCATAGAATCATCCAGGTTGGAAAGGACCTCTGAGATCATCAAGTCCAAACCAATTGATTCAAATTTTTTTGTTTCCACTTTTAAATTTTTTACAATTCTTTTTAATTCAGCTGCTTGAGTGTTTTCAAAGCACAGTTGTTTTGCTGCTGACATGCTAATAGCAAATTGTGCATTGGGCTTTTGCAAGCTCCAAAGTTTGGATCAGGAGGGATGAGCAAACAGAAAATATGATTTGGTTGCCATCCGCTGGGGGGAAGCCGTGCTACAGTGGTACTCAGACTGCGCCTGAAGAGTTCCTGTTGAGCGATAAGGTACCTCATGCTGGATGTTTCTAAGCCCTGTCCCTCTTCTGTTGACTTTTGCACATTGGATGTGTGTGTGCTGAGAACTAGCACCAGGGCAGCAGCTGTCTTTCTGGAACAGCTCCGTGCCCTGGCCATCTGGTTCACCCGTAGGAAGCTGAATTACTCACCAGTGGAAATACCAGCTCCCTCAGGCTGCAAGGGTAGGGTATTTCCATAAAGGTTTTTCCTGGTAGGATAGTCTAATTTCTGTGTAACCATAGCAGCAGAACACAAATCAATGTGGGATTTTTGGTGTGCACAATCTGACAGAACCATGTGAGCTGAAGCCAGTGCTGTGCACTGGGAGATGTCAGCCTCCCAGAGGCTGAAGATGAATTCTGCTTCAGTGTCACCCAGTGTGTATGGTTTCTTCTGATTTAGCAAACAGTAAGACTTGAGAAAAGCAGTAAGTCATGCAGCCAAAGGACCAAAATAACACTGTGGTGTTTGAGAACAGTCACGGGCAATGTGGAGATCTACATACATGTTTTGAGGGCAGTGGTGGGGAGGATTGGCTGAAATGAAAATACAATTTTGGTCCAGAGTGGCATTAAAGTTTCTTAGCCCCACTCCCATGTGCCTGCTTCTGTTCAAAACCTTAAGAAGAAGAACAAAAACTGTCTATCAATATCCACTTCGGGCATTTTTAATAAAAAGAATATCTAAAATGAAGGGACAGACTATAGTATCCTTCGTAAATATCGAGACTTTCCCTCCTTACTGTCTATACTGCAGTAATCCCCTGGTCAGTCCTGATTGTGGGGAGGCAGAAGACCCACGTTCTTGTTTCTTGTTGGCCAAGGAGGACCCGAGGCCTCCACCTGCCCTTTCCAGGGAGGTATCCAGAATATCCTTTTTGACTTGAAAGGGGAAGAGTGGGACCCCCCCCTGCAAGTAGTAGTAAACCAAATCTCTTCAGTTTTGTTGCACTTCTCAGAGTTCATAAATAAAACAGTACCATGTGCGTTTCAGTGTTTTAGCCACTAATTGTGAAAGAAAAGGTTCTTCCTGACCTTCAAAAATTTGGGGAGGTAAAACCATTTAAGTGATGCAATTTTCCTTTTGGCCCTCTAGGGCAGTAAGCGAATTAATGTGTTAGGTGCTTCCTTCTGTGGATTCAGCAAAAACTACTGCCAAGGAAGGTAAAATGCAAAGAAAGGTAGATGCTAAAAGCATCAGGGAATTCTTGAGGTATGACAGCAACCTTCTCTTCCATCCCATCTTTAATGAGAGTCCTCCACGTCTGTCAGATTGAAGTGCAATTTGTTAATACACTTGGCACATTTTTCTTCTATTATTATTAAAAAAACACATAATTTTGTTGCTGTTGTTTTGTGGGTTTCTTTGGGTTTTTGTTTGGTTGGTTGGTTGGTTGTTTTTTGGGTTTTTTTAAACTCTTTCCAGACTAAGGCCCTTAGAAACCTCAGAACAAAATGAAGCTCTCCTTCTCTCCTCCTTTCAGAAACAGACTCCAGCAGTCTGAATTCTCAGGGCTGTTGCACGAGGCCTACCAGGAGGCTGTCTGCTAGACTTGAGTTAGAAACTGGTAATGTGTTTTCTAGAAGGAAAGAGAAAAAATTATCCCTAAAATAGATAACCACGCCGTTCTTATTAATTATTGATGTTATGCTGGATGACGTCTTTCTTCTATTATGAAATTGGAAGAAGGGGTGAAATTTTAATGGAGGGGTGGGTAGGATCCAGGGATTCTTGTTTAAAAGACATTGTAAGGCAGACCCTCCCGATCTGATAAAGTCAATGCAGTATGTCTGCCTGTCTGTGTGTGCTTTAGAGGAAGCTGCAATGTATTACCAGTGGCATACTGCTATCAGTTCTCATCTCTGTATGATGAGTAATGTAGATATGTAATATCCTCAGCCTCACACATAAATGTGCTTCCATTCTAAAATCATAGGAATTGGGAAATCTGTAGTTATTTTTCCAGGAGCAACTGTATTCTTACTGACTTGAATGTTACTTCTTTTACACCCTTTCACCCTGCTCAACACAGACAGGTTTGCAATCTGATAGCGATGTATAACTGTAAAGAATACAGAAGTGCTCCAGAGTAATAGAATTCTTAAAATTTGTATTCAAATAGATGGGTTTGTTTTCCTATAAAACAAGCATTCAAGGTGAAGAAGTGGAAGGCTATCTGTTGCTCTCCCTGGAGAGATGTGCTACCTCCAAGACCATCCTCGGTGCTCTTTCCTGCAGCCCATCTGAGAAGTAGTTGCCCAACAGGAAAGGGGGGAAGAGTTGATGAATATTTTTATTTTTTGTATCAGTTTTTAGATTTAGGTGGATTTAAATCAGAGGATCTCAGTTTAAGTCAACAGAAGCATCTGAGATTTTTGCTGGTGCAGGAGTTTTTCTTGTTTAAAGACAAGAACAAAAATGTAGTGTCATTGCTGAGCAACCCACCTGTATTGTGTGTGCGCTTCAGGAAAAAGAGTTACTGAAGTATAAAACTGAATTAGTCCAGCTGAAATATGCTGATTAGGAACCTGCCTCTTTTATATTTAATCTAAATTTTAAAGTTCCTTACCAAAAGCAAGGTGGTTGGAAAGGAGAGCAATCAAACCACCTCACCTTTTTAGCTGTTATCAGGAAGCCACCAGGCACAAGCACAGGCTGCAGCGGAGAGGGGGGAAAAAGCTGTGGTGATTCCTAGCTTGGTAAATTCCTGCTAAACCTCAAGAAAGTAGATTTGGTCTGAGTTTAAATGTTACAAATCCACAAGGAGTCTCTCTTGGGTAGAGATCTGTCTCTGTTTTGAGAGATATACAAAAGCATGTTTTGTTCTAGCATCTGATGAGTTGGGAATAACTCAATTTTTTTCTGTGCTTACTGGTGCTTGGTTTTATTATTTGTAACTGAAATCCTGTAATGTGCTCAAGATCAGGTTGCACACTGGCACCTCTGAGATGACTTGTTTCTGAGGCTAGCTGAGAACCAGATCACAGATCTGTGTCCCGTAGAAATCCAAGTACCCAGAAATATCTAATCTCACTTCCAGGATATGTAGCTATAGCCCCACTTTTGCAAAAGGAGGAAATGGGGACTATTTAGTTTTTTAAACTTGCACCTGTTATTACCTCAACCAGCCAGTTGTTTATTTTATTAATGGTAACAGTATGTTCTTACTGTGTCATCTGTGGGTGTTGCATTTGCTGATTCCTTCTCTAAGAAGGGTATTGGTGCCTGCATGCTATCTGCCTTCCAATTTATGGCTTTTAATAAAGTCCTAAATGAATGATTCCGGCTTGCATAGGCCTGGCTACTTTGCTGGTCGTCTGAGCTTTTCTTGAAATAAGGAGATTGATAAACAGGAAGAAAAAAAATTTCTCTCTTCATTCTGAAGTCGTTTTTAAGTCTGCCAATTTTCAAGGCAGGCAACATGGTAAAAATGTGGGTGGAGAAGTGGACATTTTCAGCAGCATGCAGAGGAAGGGAAAGACAGGGTGGGGGATTCTCAACTGGGAAATAGAAAATGTTGCGTGTGTGGCAGTACAGTTTCAGGAATTTATGCCATCAGTGTTAGTATCACTTTTGGTCAGAGGTCAGATTTCTGTTGTTGAAACTTTGTTTTGCAATTTGCTATCTGCTGTTTTGTTGAAGAGGCTGTTTTCCCAACCTTTGAAACCCTTACTTTGTATTTCAGGCTTTCCTCTGATCTCAGAACTGATGGCTGACCCTGTCTTAGTTTGGATCATAAAACTGTTTTCTTTCAGGCATAAAAAGCTTTTTGAGTTGTTGCCTAATTTTTTTTATTGAATTGACTACTGTTTCTGTTTTGGTTACTCTAGGCTTGGTTTAGAACAAATCAGGTTTTACATATAGGATGAAAAGAATTAATTATAAAAATGGCTGTGCCAACACTGTCAGATGCATCTGTTTGATTATGTTGGGAAGAAACCCCTTAAAATTATTCAGAAATGCTAGCATGTATGCTCAGGCTGTAGAGAAGTTTGGGGTCTCGGCATTTAACCCAGAAAGTTTTGTTTACATGAAACCCATGAATCTCAAGCTTCAGGAACTTGCTAGTTGCCTGGCTTTCCTGGTATGAAGGTGTTAACATGTTTTCTTTCTCTTCTTTTTTTTCCTCTCTCTTGAATACTGAAATCTGATCATCTGATACAAAAGTCCTGAAATGTGCCTGCTACATTAAGTTAGAGCACTAGTTTAATGCACTTTGGTCTGTTTTCTTCCTGCGTCCTTGAATACCTTTTTTTTTTTTAAGTGCAATTTTATTATTGAAAATAAAGTAAGTATATTTTCTTGATTTCTTAAAAAAGGTTTATATTTTAAAATTACTTTTCATCTGCTTATAAAAAGGTCTAATTTCAATTTTACAAATGACAAATATGTTTTTAGCAAGAATGTTTTTAGCTCTTTTAAATTATCTGTTCTCAATACTTTCTAGGATTTATAGTTCTTGGATTTCTGTTAGAACAAAGGAATAAATCTCTCTTTAAAATGGAATATAATTTGACTTGATTTAGTCTGGCTTTTGCTTTAACAAAATAAAAAAATAATATTATTTGAGCTCTACAGCAGATGAGATTTGTATCTTTGGTCTTGCATATTTATTTGCTCCAGATGGGGGAACAAATATAAAGTTGAACAATACCCTGAATCCTACAGCACAGTTTGACTGACAGATCTGATGTCGCTGATGGAGCATTTTTTGGTGGGGGGATAACAGCATTTCTGTCACTATGTGGCGACAATCTCAATATATTTCTCAGTACCAAATGCCATAGCATTAACATTATCATTTACCAGGGGTGAAGTGACTGTGGTGCAGCATAGAGACCTTGCAAAAATAAATTATACACTTGATGTCTACTGAATGCAAGCATAATTGAAAACATGATTTTTTATGAACATACTGCGTTCTGAGCACATTTTGCTGCTCTTTCCTAACTTGGGGTTCATCTCTATCATCTAAGTTAATTTTCTTTGTGATATTCAGTGTTTGTGCATGGGGAAAACTGCAGGTCTCTTTTGCAGTGCGGAGGGAGGGAGAATTTAAAGTGTGCTTCACAGCATGTTTCTTAACATGCCCGAGCTGCCATAGTCCAACAGCAGTTCATGACACCTGTCTGGTTTGGGAAGGTCCCTGCACTGTGATACATGGATCCCTCTGTTCTGCTTTTACTTCTCCTCTGTGCACATTGTTGAATGCAGATGGTTTTAAGGATGTAAACTGAAGGTGGCTGCTCGGGTTACTCAGACACTGGTCTGTGCTCATCTGATTCCCAGCCTCCTGCTGCCTTGCATCTCCTACTGCCACAGAGGATGGCTGTGCAGGTTTCTTCTGGTAACCTGCACCTTTGCAAGCTCAGTAGTTTTCATTAATCTCTTCCTGACTCTTCATAAATAAAAACTTTAGTATGTGACTTGATTTTGTTTTGCAGCTTGCCTGATTTCTGCAGCGACCTGAGGGAGAGCTGGTGCCCAGACTCCAGAACTTGGTGCTCTGGTACAGGCTTTCTGCCAACAAGCTGGGAAGAGTAAGTAACCTGTTCCCTTTCTGGGGATCCTGCAGGGTGGCGGGACTCTCTGAACTTTTCATGTACTGTGTTTTAAACACCAAATTTTCTAGGTTTCTCCCAGCACAGAGACTGGAGGTACCTGTATTTCTGTGCAGTATTTACATTGTTTATCATGATGTTAATGAACAAAGGTGTTCTTTAGTTCTTCTAGTACTCCAGCAAGAGTTCTTGGTGTATTAATTTTTGTGGTTTAGCTGTAGCGTGACTTGCTCTGCAGCTCATGTGGGAAAAGGCTGTACACATTCATAGTAGTGCTGCTTCTGTATGGCGTCAGTAATGCTGTTAATGAGGACACCTCTGTTGGATATCAGTGTTCTGTGCAGTGCAAGAAGTGTGAGTCTCAGAGTGGGAGGGTGGCCCACAAGCAGCAGTGCTTTGTGACTCCAGCTGAGGCTGTCTGTGTGGAGGGGGTTACTTGGTGGCATGCTTACCAGCAGCTTCTGGTGCTGTGGTTTTCCCTTCCTTCCTTCCTTGACTTTGCAGGCTGGGGACATACTTACCGGTACCTGGCAAGCCACAGTGTTTCTCATCTTCTGAAATAAGATATGTGAGAAGTCTGGGATTGTCTGCTCATAAAGAAAGTGCTGTTAGCTGGAAGTCTTGGGCTAAGCATGTCTGTAGATTTGTCTGTGCCATACAAGTAGTCATACTGGCAGAGCTCTCCAAAGAAACTGCACTGTTTGCTGAGAGAAGCAGTTAAGTTTTTCCATCAGTATTTCCTTTCTACCCTGCTGAAATGCAGCAGCACTCTTCTGGGCCTTGCTGATGTGATCCTTACCAAGGGTGTTATTTTGTACAGTCCTAATTCATGCAGGTGAATTGGCAGAGTTTCAGTTGTATGTGAGCCTTGTAGTCACTAAGAAATCTTATGCATGCCTCAAGTTCTTGGTTTACTTGTGGGGTGCACAGCTGCAAACTGTTATCCTGTGGGTTTCCACTTCAGTTGGTTAGTTAAAATATAGAGAGAAGATAAATGCCAGTATCTAGACACGGATTTAGAAAATGATCTTTCGTGCTTCATATGACTTTTCCCAGATAACTCCTTGTTTAGAAAGAACTTCTCATCCTGAAGAATTTCAGAAGTTTTAGGGCTTGGGGTTTTTTTTGTTAATTTTGTTTTTTCTTCCCTAGATAAAGCTACACTCCAAAGAGATATTTCTTATTGAAGCAACCTTTGCACAAAGGAAATGATGAGACTGCAGCCAGCCTGGGCTAGTCTTGTGTTGGTATGCAGTTGTTTTAACCAGTGGGGTGAAGATGGCTCTTATCAAAAGGCCAAGGTTAATCTTGGTCTTCATGCTTTTCATGTATGTTAATCAAGCAGACTTAGTGGTCCATAATACACAGAAGACTTGGGCTGATGATGTAAGTTCTTTTTTCAGGTTGTTTTGATTTAGTTGCTATACGTATTTGACAGAGCCTCAGTTCTTACATGGGAATCAAGCAGTATTTTTCTAAAACATAGAGTTGTCATGCAGATTACTAAGCAGCACAGGCTATCAGAAACTTCCTGTTATGTTATCATCACTTAAAATCACAGAATTATAGAATGATTAGAACTAGAAAGAATAGCTGCTTGTTTGTGGAAGACGTTATTCATGAAATCAGGGTAAGTTTTTGGTGCTTGATTTTGTTAACAATATGTAGTGAAGGAAACCCTGGGGGAACTTCTCCAGTTGCAGCAGGTGAATGGAATAGCCTGTGCTTCTGCTCCTAGTGCTGTCATCATTCGTCAGCACTTTTGCCACTGGTAACACCACAGCAGGGTACTGGGTAGTGTAGCTATATGATACTTTCAAAGATAAATAAATCAATTTCTTTTTATATTGATAGCCGTTGTCCTTGCAAACCAAGGACACAGCTCTTACCTTGAGGAGGAGAGGGTGTGGAGAGGAGAGATGTGAAAAGAAATAACTGAATTGTAGCTGGTTGATTGTCTTCAGGTGATATTTTATTGTCCCCCTACCTATCTTACTTGTCAAAAAATGGAGAAAGGCACCATGAGGTAGAAATTAACAGTGTTTTAGAAAATGTTAAAAAAATTGCATTTTTTAATGGAGCATTGCAATATTTAACATGATTATTCATGGCTCATGATTAGGAAGCATCAGCAACACTGATTATTCTGACAGATGTTTAATTACTAAAAAAAAAAGTATGTTTTTTTCCTAAGAATAAGTTCTTCCATCAAGAAAGACAGAACTCTTCTGTGATAACTGCACATAATGAACCCTATCTGGACTGCATCCTAAAAGGCTGACCATATCTCAGTATGCTACACAATGGTTTCAAATACTTTTTGAGTTCAATAAAGCTATAAATCCTACATTATATGATTTGGTTGTCTCCTCTAGACATTGTTTTTGAGGGAAGGTGAGGCTAAGCAAGTACTTTGACAAAAAATTCCAATGTAATTTTCAGTGTAATTACTACTCCATTAAATTTTTCAGAAGTTGTTTAGCTGGGGAAAAGGAGGCTCAGGGAGGACGTTATTACTCTACACAGCTACCTGAAATGAGGTGGTAGTGCATGGGGGTTGGTCTCTTCTCCCAGGTAGCAAGTGACAGGACCAGAAGAAATGGCCTCAAGTTGCACCAGGTGATGCTTAGGTCGGATATTAAGAAATTTCTTCACTGAAAGGGTTGTCAGACATTGGAACAGGCTGCCCAGGGAAGTGGTGGAATCAGCTTCCGTGGAAGTGTTCTAAAGGCATGTGGACGTGACACTTGGGGATATGGTTCAGTGGGGAACGTGGTGGTGCTGGGTTAGTGGTTGGCCTCGATGGTCTTAAAGGTCTTTTCACAACCTTAATAATTCTATGACTTTATGATTCTGTTTTGTTATGACACTGATACATTAATCATGTGGCTTTGTTGTAAAACTGTAGAAGTAGTTTGTGTGGTAGTTTCTTTCTAGAAAGAAACCTAAAAAAGAGTGGGTTTTTATTTCCTAATTTCATTAACTGAAAGTAATTTTTTCCCTGTGATGCTACAGAAATTACTCTTTCCAACATGTATTTATTTACTAAAATGCTGAGGGGGTTTTATGGATGATGAACAACTGTTTAGTCAATAGAGATGTTGTATGAGAGTTCTCTATATCGAATGGCTCTGCCATAAAACCTCCCAAAACTGGAAACAAGGGAGAGGTTTATTTTGTGTGTTCTATTTGGATACTACAGCATTGTTGTCCTTGAGTTCCTCATGGCTTTGACTTTCTTTTTCCTTCATATCCTTGTGGGTTAAAAACCACAACAACCACATAGGACTGAATTGTTTTCTTGTCAAAAATGTAAATTAGTTGCTTCCTACAAATAAGACTCTAGTCCTTCCTTCAGCTCAGCACCAAAAAGATGATGTTGGGAAGAGCTGTAGCAGTTGTCTGGTTTATGACAAATAGAGACATTCAGACATATGCTTGGGAGCTACACCTTTTAAGGGTGGGGGAGGGGGAAGTAATAGAGATTAAAATCCAGAATCATAGCTCAGAAATAGTTCATCTGCTTTCAGTCGTTCTTGGTTTCAGCTGCTTCAGAGAAGTAGGAAAGCCAAGAAATTATGCAGAAGGCAGAGTGAAAAATCTGTTCACAAAGTTTCTTCCAAATTCTCTTAGATGAAAGCCACGTTATCCTTTGAAATTAGATACCCCAAATCTTAGGTGTTGGGGGTTTTTTATTGGCTTTGGTACTGTAAAAAAAAAACAACTTTAGACATTCTTGTTATTCCTTAACCACATTTATGACCCTGCTAGATTTCTGTCTTTATGCAGTTTTGGAGGGTCATTCTTGGACCAACTTTTTCCGATGTTGGGCTGGAAATTAGAACTTGTTCCTTGTGCCAACATTACACTTTGAAGTTTTTGTTACTTCTCTTGACCTTCATTTTGCTGTAAGCCAAACCTTTAATATCCTTGTACAAGACAGAAATCTATTACCTTGATTATCTTCCAATTCCCTATATTTTCCATTAATCCCTGGTGTGCGAGGGACCAGATGCTACCAGCCTGTTTCCAATGAGGTCTGGATGTTACCTTGCACGACCGTATCAGTGTTTTCCCAGCTCTGCAGGACAGGTTGTAACCAGAGAACAAATTTGCTTGCCCCCATGCATACGTCAGACTGGAAGGTCAGAGAAGGTCAGTACCCTGCTGATGTGGCTGGATCTCCTTCTTCCGTCATATCCAAACATTTTCATCACAGCCCAACACTGACAGCAGAATTTCTTAGTGATTCCCTGAATAAATGACCTCGTGCTTTGTTCTCCATTACATTTCTATTATGCTTCGTATTGGCATCCAGTTTTCCTTTTGGTGATTCGATCTTTCTCCTTGCAGCAAATTTTTTGTCACCAGATTTCACTGATACCTTTTGTGGCAGAATCGTTAATGATAATATTTACTGAAAATTCCTTTTATCATCTGATATTTTCCACTGTGTTGGTTAATTTGTGTTTTCCTTCCTCTGTGGTAAACATTTTGTGCTTCCTTCTGTGCATTAAAGCTCCTGTACAATAGCTTTGATAATTGTCCATTCCCTAACTCTTCCTGATTTTACTGTCTCTGAAAAATACTTGAAAATACTTGGGCTTGTCTGGGCTGCTGAAGTTTGTATACAGTATCTGAGATTAAAATCAAGTATGGGGAAAGCCTGTGTTAGTGTCATACAGCCTTCCATTGCCACAGGTAAAATGAAATTTTGTTAAAGTAACAGTTTATTGTCATTCCTCTGCTTTAAATTGTAAATTATATTTTAGCTGGTTGTCCAATGGTCAGGAAGCAGCTAAGCACACAAAAATATAAATATATATAAAGCTTTACCTATATTTATATAAGGCATATATTTATATAATAAATATGTATTTAATATAAAAAATGATTGGGTAAACTTTTAGAAGAATCCCTACCTTGAAGCATCAAAATTCAACCCACACTACATTTGTTACTGTGTCTGCTACCACCAGGTCCCCAAGGAGCAGCAACAGCTAATGCTGTGACTGGTGTACTGCAGACAAGGGAAATAATGTGCTTGGGTTCAGTAAAAGTAGGAAATTCTGACAGGAGGAATGAATAATAAGTTACAAACAGAATTCTTATGGTTTTGTTTTGTATTTTGCTTTTGAGATAGAAAGACACTGTTTGAGACAGAGATAAGGAAAGTCACAGAAGGTTGCTGCTGCTGATCAAATAACTGTTCCTGTCGTGGGTTTACCAGGGAATTGCCCCTTTTTCTCGAACTCCCCCCTTCACACAATTACTACAAGCTGAGAGAGGTTTTATAGAGACAAAACAGAGGCTTGACATAAGGGATATAATACTAAGATTTATTACTAACCAGATAAAAACTAAGAAATAACATATACTACAATAGTACTAATTAAACTAGCTTATCTTATGAAAAGAATGTCAGGTTGTTATTTACAAATTTGGTGGCTCGTCTCGGGAGTTTCAGTCTCTATCTTCCCCTGTCTAGGGAAAACAAAGGCAGGAGAAAAGGTCTCTTTCTTCCGTGGAGTTGGACATTTGGCAAGGTGCCAGGTCTAACAAAAGCATTTCTCTTAGCTTTTTTTTTTTCAGTCCAAGAGAAAGGTGTCTTCTTTTGGCAAAATCGTAAGTATTTACAAAAGCATTTCTTCCCTTTTTTGTATCAGTCCAAAGGGAAAGAAAGGTTCTTCCTTTTAAACAGTTACTGTAGCACTTGTAAAGTGTCTTTTCTGTTAACTTGAGGACAAGCTCGGTGTGTCGTAGCTGGAAATTCCTTTAGCTCTCTCTCTCTCGGCTGGTGCTGCTGCATGATGACTTCAGGGTTGGATGTGTTCCCCCCTCCTTTAAGGACCCATGGCTTGTAAAGGGGACTCTTACTCCATTATGGTCTGTACCACAGTTATAGGGGATAATGGCTTTGAGTCCTTTCCCCTGTTCCTGTGGGGTCCTTCGCAGTAGAACACTTACTTCACCATAGTCTTCACCCACAACT
>VYXB01003483.1:753210-793518 GCA_013397135.1 Pachyramphus minor | reverse complement strand
AAACCATTTTAGGCAACAATCCCCATGCACTGTTCACATCTCCTGCAGTACCTGGGTGAATTTATTAATTTAGGGCATTAGCTTTTCTTTGCCCAGTATAAATATAAATACTTTTCATTTGTTATTAAAAGTATTTATAAATTGTGAAAAACCACTTAGGTAACAGTGTGGAGATTAAGATCAGTGTTTAGAAAACGAGAAGATGGAAAAGTGTTCTGCTGCTCATCATTCACTCCAGAGACAGAAAAACCCTAGATCCTCTTTTCTGCAATATCATCATTTGTGGTAAAAAACAGGCCTTGTGTAGTAAGTAGGAAAGCCTGGATGGAATATGCAGCCTCATTTACAGAACTGTAGCTGCTAGGGAAATCATCTGGGAATTATGATTTCATTTGCAAGTGTGCTTCAGTGACTTGGCGCTCATGTCAGTCCTCTCCATACTGCATCATATCACCCTATTGGCAGAAGTCAAGACCTAAATTTCATTCATTTATAAGGAATCCACCTGCTTAGCTGATGTTATCAGGAATAGTGAAGTGAAATAATTTGGGGGCTAGATATATAATAGAGAATCTCAAAAGACCATTGTCCTCTCTTATGAATAACTTCTTTGTTCCTGGTAGGAGAGCCAAGGGGCCTGGCAGACTTTGCATGGAGGAATTGGAAGATATATAATAGCACCTTGCAGCTGAAAAAAATCAGCATCTTTGTGGCCTAGGTAGCAGTACCAAGGAGGAAACTTGCCCCAAGGCTTACAAGGTCAATAGCATGGAGAAAAACCTGTCCCTAGAATATCCTCATGCATTGTAAGTCAACTTGATGTTTTTGTTGGAGTTTCTTTGTACTTGGTACCAGTAATAAAACACCTTGTGGTCTCTCCAAGTGCTGGAACTCATCTGAGTGGGTGATAAATGGTGTCTTGCAGATTGGAAAGGTTGCTGCCATATATCTTCACATGGCTCTCCAGAGCCAGATGAAATACGTGAAGAAAGCAGCAGAAGCAATATTCGTGCCTTTTTGCCAAGAAGGCTCTAACTTGCAGTGCTGATTAGCATAAGAGCAGGATTTTAAACATAACTTCTTTCTTCATTAGGACATTTCGGGCTGTCAGATTTAGCTCTCTGTTTACAGCAACTCGAAATAGATGCCTTCATGAAATGGTGGTCACTTTCCTGAACTTTATAGCAAAGCTAACAAATCTGGCTTATTCTTCTGTTGAAGTAAAAGAATTACTGTGAATTTATGTCTCTAATATATTAGCACTTTCATGTCTTGGTTCTATTGTTGTCTTAGATGCACTTTTTCTTATATTCATTAAAACAATCACTTTAAATAGGCCTATGTTTAGCCTACTAAGGGAAGAGATTCTGCCCAAAATGTTAATACATCCCAGTGGAAACCCTTTTGGCAGTGTTACCTATGTGGATATATAGATGAAGCATACATTCTCTTTGGTCCTAAAGTAAAACATTGATTATTATGATCGTTTGTTGAGTTGGAAGCCTTCTTGGATGAGAACCAGAATGACACTTGTACTTTGGAAAAGTGTTCCTAATAGCCATAACCACAACTTTCCTCAATAAATAAACATTGAGAACACCATTGCTTTTACAGAATGAAGGTAGGGAAATTATGTGTTCAGTAATAACATCTGCTTGTTAAAATGCCATGGTGTACTGAAAACATTAATATGGATATTAGTTATTTATAATGGACAGCTGGTGGCAGATTTGAGCAGGCGTCTTTTTCAGTGACCAGAGGTAAATAAGGACACATAATTCTTAATTCTGAGCTGTCCATATTTCCATATTTAAAGAATAATTACGTTTTTGTACACTGGAGTTGATGTTGCAGTAAAAATCCTCTTATGGTAATTCTCACATAAACATAGAATCATTAATAAAGAATAGGCAAATTCTGTTTACTTAAAATTATCCTTCCCTTCCTTTTCCTTTCCTTTATCCAGCAAAATATGTTTCCTTGATCAAAATAGAGAATATATTTCAGGTTTATAAATGTAATTTTCTATCAGAAGTTTTCATTATATTAAATTGGAGACCTGGTGTGCCTGTGATCTGTGATAAGAGATGCTAAGGAAAAATACCATGTAGGCTTAACTTCTCTGTAATTGAGGGAAATAACGGTTATAAAAGTCATACCAGCAGATTAATTTCCAGGGGTGCTTCATATTAGTAGAAGAACGTGACAATTATGATGGAAAGCTGCCATCCCTTTTAATGGATCTGCACACATTATTAAAGATCATACAAAGAAAAGGAATCTGTAAAAATATATGTAGTTTACAGTTGTGGTAGTGGTTTAGTCTTACTTTGTGAAGATTTGACTGCTGACAAAGACTTCCAAGCAGAAAATATGTAGCACTGTGGATTTGCCAACGTTATTTGCAAGAGGAAAAAAAAATATATTTTCCCCTCAGGGAAAAAAAGTATTCTGAAGTTTTCTGATAATTTGGCACCTTTTTTGGTGCTAAAACGTTAGTGAGCATTGGTAGCTCACTTCCATTCATCTCCCCTGGGGAAATGAGACTTTCGTAGTCCTGCAATCTCTGAATGCAGGTAGTAGGCTGGAGGTGATAACTTCAAAATCAGTTGTGCAGCTTAAGCCAGGTTCAACAGAAAAACAGAATTCCAGTTATTGTGATACTGCAGGCTTTGGAAAAGGGAGAGTCAAATACAGCTCAGTTTGAGCACAGGTACCATTAGACATTGGAGAATTCACATGGGAAAGACCAGGTGAAAATGGCCCAGGCTGGACTGATGCATTTACCAATGCTTTTCTTATTGTGATGCTTGTAAACAAAAGGTTATCAAATGTAGATCAGAACAACCTCTTCAACTTCTGTTTTGCTCTTTTGTCTGATGTAGTTCTAGAAATATTCACACTTGCACAGGGAGCCAGTAATAGAGATGCAATGCAGCATCATGTTCTGCTTAGTTTCTTTCAGAACATAACTTCTTTTCTAACATTGCTTCTGATGTTTGTAAATATCATTCCTATTGTTTGTAGATTTTTTTGAGGAAAAAAACTAAGAGCTCATTTTTGGAAATGCTAATTTGACTTAAGGGTTATATGATAAATTCAAGATAAGAGGCACCTTTTACATATATGTCATCCCTAAAAGTTCTTAAAAAGCTTTGTCCACAGCATGTTGGGAGTCTTTTTCCAGCCTGAGAGTCAGTTCATTCCACAGTATGCACTGCCCCACCTTCCATAACTCTCAGTTTCTGCAATAGGGAAGACAGGGGAATTCTGGACAAAGCCCATCATAGGAACGAACATTCCTGGATTTCACAGCTTAGTGACATAGTCTGTGAGTGCTGTCCCTTGAGTTGACCTTCTTCATCATAAGAAGAAAGATGGTCTCCCTACCAGTATTTATCTCAATTCAAATGTCTTTTATAGAGGTTTACGAATGTATGAAGCCATTTCTTTTTCTTCTTCCAGGTACTAGCATATTCACATCTGTACCTCCCTTAATTGCATTGGATGCAGAAATATCTCTTAATAGAATGAGCACCACATTTTTCAGTGTCGCTGCAGTCCCATCCATCAGGAACTGTATCCGTCATCTAATTGTATTAACCTTGAATGATTTCACTAGTTCAGCAGAACAAAAGAAGAAAAAAGTCTTTACCAGTTCTATCTCTGTACTTTAAATGTAGAAACTGCTCAAATGTATAAACAAATAAGCACAGAGCCAGCCTGTCATTTGGGAAATCAGTCATTAAACTGTTGCCCGATTACAGTGGGCAACAAAAAAAAAAAATCTTAGCTGAGGATTTCTGTTGAACCTCAACCTGGAAAATGTTTTCAGAATCCATCTCAATACTTGTGCTGATCATATTAAAGACACTAAACAATGACATTTTTGCAGCATATATTTTCTTAGTAAAATCCAAGGCTAGTTAAGTCCGTGCAAAAAGCTGCAGAGTCTCCACTATCTTCTCTCTCACTTTGAGATCCAACATCATGTGACCACTTCCAATTTACAAGAAATTTAGGAGAAAAGGTTGTGAAAGCTGCTGGACATAAGATGAATCAGTGAATCTTCCTTGCATAAAAGACAGAAATGTGTTAGTTTGAGCACATATTTGGAGGAAAAAAATTAAAATCTCATAAAGATTTTTTGGGGGGCAGGGAGTCGTAGTGGTATATTTCTTATGATCACAGATGTATGTTGCCTTATGACATAGGTCACGTTAGTCTGAATTTGAAGCTAAATAATCGTTGAAAATAATTTTATTCCTTTGTGAAAACATGTCCTCTCTTCAGATTTTGCTGAACACTTTGTATTTTTTTGCAAAGCCTGTTTTAGAAAACCCAGACAAACCATTAACAGGACTTAGAAACTCTACTTAAAGATTTAGTTCTTAATTTTACCCTGCTTTGGTGTAATTATGTCTGGAAAAATGTTACATACTAAGTCCCTAGCTTCATTGAACATGAGCAACAGCTTCCACTGTTCCAATTACAGCAAACAGGTCTAATTCAGCGTCAGCCTGCAAATCCATTAAGAATGGTGCAAGATGTGGTTATCCCACCACACTGTAGCACACAGAAAGTAGAGAATGGAAAATTTACTTCACATACACATAGGTCACCACTCAGGACCATTTAACTCCTGGGATTATAGCAGGAAAATGCTTTGCTGGTTGCTGTGCTACAATTTCTTCTGCTTGTTAAATACAACCAACAAGGACAACAGTAAAAATTCAGGTCTGTTTTAAGTGCTTTTAAGTAATCTGTAATAGTGGTAATAATGGTCATCTATAATTGTATTATAAATGCCCATGGTAAGGCTTTTTGCAGCATATCTGTCTGTATCTTCTACCTTAGTCTTTGCTGGAGAAGGTGGGTTTTACGCAAAATGTTTTTCATTTCTTATTTGCAGCTCGTGTTAAAAAACTAGAAACTGGTATTTGCCATTTAAATAAGGGCATTGAACTGAATAAATAATTGAATTAAAAATGGAGAGTTATCTAGGCATCAAATTTGTTTAGTAATTTTTCTTCAGAGTGCCACTGTGTATGTATTTCTTTTCTGCATGACAGTTGATTAATCTGTTTCGACAGCTACTTAATTTTGCTAGCTAAGATACGGGGCTGAACATCTATTAGCAAGTATTTCTTGTGAGGCACTTGCCTCAGGCTAGTTTCTTATTCAAATGCAGAGCTCTCTAAAGCACAGCAGCTAAGTAAATGTACCTGGGTGTGTTTGAAATATTACGCCTGTCTCTGTTACTAATCAGAGAATGGCACCTCAACCTGACTGAAAATCAGCGTGTGAAAATCAGTGTTAATATGGGACTCCTCTGTTTTCTTTTGAAGAGGAACTAATTAGTATTTACTTTTTCCCCCTTTTACTTTTATTGTATGTCTCCTTTTTTTTTAGGACACTATTATTTTAGCTATTCTCGTAAGCATTAAAAATGTCAAGTATTTGTACTGTGCTGTGATTTTAAAAGTGGCACCATTTGTGCTGTTCTGGCTGATCAGAGATGAACTGTTGAGTAATCCTGGTTGAGCATTTGAGAGAAACAGGAACCAGCAGCCTCTCCTATCCACATCTTTATCCTGAGCAGGGAAATTAAATGAAAAGGCTGAACTAATGCCTGAGGGTGCAAATGTGACAGGATCAGAGGGATCAGCAGCTGAGGGACAGCATCGTGGCACACTCAGTCCAACTCTCAGCTGGGGCCACCCAAGCTTCTCTCAGGAGCTCTCTGTGCAGATATAACTAGGGCCATTTAAATAGCAAGAGTTGCTCTATGTGCCAGGGAGAGATTTAATTACTTTGTTTTCTGTTGATGTTCTAGCCTGCTGCTGTTGAAGGCATTTTTAATTTCTTTTTTTTTTTTTTTGGTGCTCAAACAAAGCCAGAAATGTGGTGATCCCATTCTGGGGGAAAAAACCCACAACCAAACCAAACCAAAAAAGCCTCCAACCAAACAGAAAAAAAAAAACAAAACACCAAAACAAAACTCAGGAAAGGGGACAATGTTTTTTGCTTGTTATCTCTATTAAATTCTGGAGTAGTTGTAATGATTGTGAGACAAGAAAAGATCTGGTGGGTTTAGGGACAGTGTTGAACAGCTGAGTAAGGGGGAAAATGTTTGCATCTGAGTTCTCTGTTTATGAGGAATTAATGACCAAAATTTTTAGAGAAAGAAATTACCCTTTGAAGAAGCATGGGTTGTATTTGGGTCTAGATAAAAATAAAAAACGTATCTGGTGGAAAGATGGAATGGGTGAAGGGAAGTATCTTCTGATCATAACTTATCTGCTAGAAGTGAAAAACTGACCATTTCTTAAAAAAAAATCCTTTGTAGCTGACCTCTAAAAATACTTTCAGACTTTCCCCCCCCCATTTTTATTTTCTAACAGATGACAGTTAAAAAGCCATCTTATTTCCTACTGAAACATTTTATTTCCTTTCAGTTCGCTTTCTGAAGTCTTAAAATGACTATTCCTAGACCTGTCCTTGTGGCACTTAAATAAAATTGAACAAAGTGTGTATATTGTCTGAACAGAAGCTACAAGAAAGGACGGCCATAAAGAGGAGCATGTTTGTGTGAAATTGTTTGAGCTGTGATATTGTTTTGCATTGTATAACCAAATGCAAATATTGCACTGAAAGTAAACTGCTAAAGGGAGCCGCAAAGATTGGAGAATAACTGAAAAAAGCAAATAAAGGTCACATGGGGTAAAATCCAGTAGAGGATCTAAAAGGTGGATTCTGGTTTGGCATGTGTGACACCAATGATGGAACAATACAGAATGAAGCAGTATGTGGAGGAGAGGGCAAGAAAAGTGAAAGTAATGGAGATTAAGGGAACAAGAGAAAAACTGGAATAAAAGAGCAACAGAAAGATGAATAAAGAAACAATAAAAGATTTGAAATAAGATGAAATTGAGCTTTAAGAGGCTAAATGGGGGATTAAAGCAATAAAGAAACAAAATCCAGAATTGGCGTAAACTGCTGTCTTTGGCAGTTGGTTCTTAAGGAACTTTGAATATTGTATGTAAATTTTTTCAAATACAGTGTTAATCTGGTGGCACTGACATCATTTAACCTTGTAAAAATTGTTGCTTTCAGGGAACACTTGCCACAAAAGTAATTTCCTGGACAACTCTGGCAATTTTGAGTGTTAATATATAAAAGAGTACAAGCAATTAATGGAACTGCTCTGTTAAGTAAGTGCTGGTAAAAATCCCTCTTGAAATGCTGTTTCTAGGATTATGCCCCCCGTAGTTTTTTAAATATCCCAGAACGGGTAGAGTTCCCACTACTCCCTTCAAGCAATTATTTCACAATTTAAGAAAGCTGTGAAGATATCTTCTGAGCTCAGCTGCAGTCTTTGTCTTTTACTCAGTTAATTGCACATCCATGGACTAATGAGAAGCAACTCATTCAGTATTAGCTTTTGTCCCTTGCAAAACTGTTTCCAAGTCCCTTCATGAGCTGTTGTTTAGCTGAATTGCATATGTATTTGAAACTACTTTCTTAGCTATTTCTTTCATTTCCTGGGACATATTGTAGCTCTCCCGTGGTTCTTTTCTGGACTTTCTGCAGTTTTTTCTTCTTTCCCCTACACTATGCAAAACTGAGAGTCTTGATTTTACGTGGATACCATGGGGTGGTACAATTACTGTCACATCTTTATCTGCATTGTCTCTAACTTGTAATATTTAATATGAAGGTTAGAATTATGCACAGATAATCTATGTGTGATTCGATCTGGGGGTTGGTGTTTGGTTGTTTGTGAGGTTTTGGTTAGGTTTTTTTTTTTTCTTTTTTTTCCTCAGTCTCTGGCACAATGGAAGCATTTCCCCACCCCTGCTCTCCCCCCAAAAAAAACCCTCAAAACAACAAACAAACATGTTGTATGGTAGCACTGCTGAAATGGAGTCCATAGCCCCCAGATTTGTTGCCATAGACCTCCAGTGCTTGCAGCCAAGGATGAGCTGGCAGTGCCTTGTCTAGCATGATGTGAGCAGTGGTTGCAGCCTGACTGTGGTTGCTTTAAACATCCACAGATGGACCATGCTGGGGCAGCAGTTTCACCAAGCCCTGGGGTGACTGCACCCCAGTCCTGGCAGACCCCCAAGGCAGAGAGGACATGTGGGTCCCAGATCCTGGTCCCCCAGGATTTGGCAGCTCCTCAGCCCTCTGCTTCCAGGCGAGAACACATGGTCAGGGAGGACCCAAGGAGGCAGAAATGGGGCAGAAGGCAAGCTTTACCTGTCAGTCAAGAGCTTAGTTAGGTAAATGACTATTTTCACTTTTTTTTTTTTTTTTTGATGGACTGCAACCCATACAGTTAGAGGTCTGAGATCCCCTCCATGCCCCAAGCTGGATGTAGTTTGCTATGCTGAACTGTTACCATTTAATTACAGGCATGTCCAGCATGTGTATCCGAGTAAGATGCTGCTTCTGTGGAAAATAATCTGGCAAGTACTTGAAGATATTCAGCATAAATAAACAGGGATTGTTGGAATTCTTATTTGTGGACAGCAGTTAAATATTCCAATAAGACAACAATGCAGTAATAGTAACCCTAAGTTACTGCAGACCTACAAGTAATTTGTTTGATAGAAGTTTTGAATTTTGTCTAAAGTCCTGCACTGGACAGTGTTACATGGTTTGCCATGGGGATTTTGGATTTGGTTTGTATGATCATGCAAGCCTCCTCTAATTCCAATTCCAGATCTTCAGTATTCCGGTTGCAGAAATGCTCCTTGTTCTTTCAGTGCAAGTTGTGGTCTGAATTACCACATCAGTTGAATAAGGAACACAAGTAGGTCAGTCCTACCTGGGTAACTTGATTTTGGTTGAACTAAGCCCAGACCTAAGATCTATCCCTGTCCTCAGCAGTGGCTGCCACAGATGTCTAAGAAGGCCTCTGAAGACCACATAGTCAGGTTGTGATACTTCTCTAGAATACTTTGATGGCTTCCAGCACATCACAATCACAGATTTCATAAATTTTAGGAGACAACTTGCTATTCAATAGTTGTCAATAGATTTTTCTTCATTAAAGTTGTCCAGCTATTTTGTGAACTGAGATAAGCATTGCAAGTCCTTTGGGAAGGAATAACATAGCTTAACAGCGAGATGCATAGTGAAATATCCTCTGTTAAAACCTGCTATGTGATACCCCTTAATGCTTGTAGAAAAAGACAGTGAACAAGCATTATCTATTTGTTTATCATTCCAGATTTCTTAGATATTTTTCCTGTCCCATTCCAATTTTATCTTTTCCAGGTTCAAGAGTCCCAGTGTATACAGTTTGTGTCCTCTTCTGTAATATTTCCTATTTTGTTTTATTTCAGTTTGGGTTACTGTGCCTACTGGGCTTTGCATTCATTCCATCAGTAATTTGTAACAATAGATATGGTCATTTGGTTTCTTTCTTTGAAATCCTAACTTTGAAATCTCATTCCTTTGTGGTGGTGACTATTTCAGAGCCAACCACAATATAGAAGTTTTTTTTTCTCACACATATCACATCATTTTAATTTATATTTCATTTTGTCTTTCTTATCACTCAGTGCCTTGAAGCTCTTGTACAACATATTGAGTTGGCCTTTGTCTTTACTCCATGGAATAGTTTATATTCTCCCCCACATTTGTTACTGTACTGTTCATTCCCTCATCCAGATAGAACTTGCTCCCTTCCTGTCTTTTTTTCCCTTTTCTTTTTGTTGGTCCAGCTTTAGATATGCAAGAGAAAATAAAATTGATACGTCTCTCAGTCTTGAAGAGGTTTCCTAAAGCCTCATGCAAATTTGACTCAAGCCTGTGGCTAAACCTTAACAGCTCTAGAGATACCAGCTTTACCTTCTCCTATCACTGACAGGCTATTCCACCTGCCCACCAAAGATAAATTCTCTGCCTGAAGGAGGCACAGCAAAGACAAGAGGAGGTACTGCAAAGGCATTTAGCAGAAGAGGTATTCACATCAGAAAGCACAGAAGAGGCAGATGCTGCAAACTTACAGGCAGAGGTAGAGAGGAATGGGGAAAAGGCAGCCGGATAACAGCAGATCAGTCAATCCTGGTCTTATCTCCACCTCTCGCTGAGTGACAGTGATCTCAGTTTTTGCAATGTGTCTTTGCAAGGTTTTGTTTGAGGAACTCAGAGGCTGCAAGTGCAGTGGCTTTTTGCTAAATTGTGTCAGTGATAGTTACACTCCAAGGAATAGTGTTTCTAACGAGGTACTTCAAATGAACAGATAGTTTATAGATTAGTGACTGCAAATTCATTGCCCAGCCCTTGATATTTTTAGAGGAAATTACTAAAGTTGTAGTAAAGAGATTAAATTTGATCATTTAAAACCACTTGAAAGATATGACTAATGCATTCCCTTAACTTTTTATGGCATGTTTCCTCTTTTTTCCCACTTCCAGATTCTAGGTACATCTCATTAAGCATACCTGTGGTTGTACATCTCCTAAATATTTTGTAATTCAAGATGCATCTCCCTGGTATTAAACTAGTGCTCATGCCCTACAAGATTAGTTTTGTCTAATAAAAAAGTAGCCACAAATGTGTTTTTCAAAGAAATATTGCAAGGAGCTCTGCTGGTTCCAGTTTGCTTACCAAATGGACATTGGGTACTGGGAGGAATGGAAACAATCCTATTCACTAGAATCAGAAATTTTCATATGCCTGTTTCCCATTCACAAAGAACAACTGAATACTTCTACTCTAGATATTATTTATGCAGTTTACTTTTCTAACAGACAAGCAGAAACATTATTTTTACTGAAGTAAAATAAACATCTAAAGCAGTGTTTGGTTTAACAGTGAATTAACTGATTAATCATTGAGCTTTCAGGGTCAGCTCAGGAAACATCATAGAAACATAATGGAATGGGTTGGGTTGGAAGGGACCTTAAAGATTGTCTACTACCAAGCCCCCTTCCATGGGGGATTCAAGTCCTTTCGCTTCCCAAAATAACCATTAATATGTAATTTCCTTTAATGACTGTTATTATCTGTGTAGCCTCTCCTTATATGTACAGTTTTGAAAAACTTGGGTTATATTTGGCTAAATTAAAAAAAAAAAATTTCTAAATTGGTAAAGAGTCTGAGCATTTTATCCCAAAGGAAGCCAAACACTGTGCGAACTTGGAATATGCAAAGTGTAGTGGATTGACTTAGCTGACAATTTAAAAAGGGTCTGTCATCAAGTACAGCAGCTGTACTTTACATATATTTGAAAGTATTGTTATCATGGGAAAACAATTTAGAATATATTACTTTTCCATTCAAGGCCTATTCTTTCTGTAAGCTTGAATGTTTTGTGGGTTGGTTTCTTGCTTTCTTTGTTTTGGTTTTTGTTTATTTGTTTGTGTCCCCTAAGCTACTCAAAACAATTTTTTTCTGGAAAAGAATGCTTAGTAAGTTTAAGTAAAAGAAGATTACCAGGTTTTCATTTTGGTGAATACATCCTATACTCATGTGTCACAAAGCCTTAGGGGTTTAGCAGGTGGTTTGGTTCAACATTGTTGCTTTCTTCTATTAGAATCTGGACAATCCAAATTCCCCAAACAGTGACAGTTACTTTTTTACCATTACCAATAATCCAAGGAATACAAAAAACCAGAATATTTTTATAATTATTGCACAAGTTAATAATCTATGAAAACTTCAGCAAAGCTTGTAAAATAAAACCTGTTAATTATCTTATGTGCCTGAATAGATGTAGGAGCTTTTGAACTTCTTAACCAGGTCAGTAGTTTAGCATCCAAAGTGGACTATTTAATAACCATTTGCTTGATGTTATTGTAGATTTTCCAGTATTTAGTCATTCTTAAAAATAAATTGTATTTATCTTACTCAGCAATGCCTTTAAAATTGGTACATTCAACTGTACTAGTTGCATCTTCAGTTTTTAAGCGTCAAAATGCTGCCCTGTTTGCATCTATGTCTTCTAGAACCAGAAGAGAACAAATACCCAGTTTTCCTAACAAAGACTCTTAACTTGTGTCTGCCAGGACTGCTGGCAGCAGCCCAGGGTATTCCTAGAACACGCTGATAAGGCTTTGCACCAGGTGACAGGCAGTAAAGGTACCAAATCCTACAGGTAGCATTTAGCTCCCAGCAGGCAATTCCCAGCTGTGCTGCTTTGTGTGTCAACCATAAAATGTGTGTTGTCTTTCTGAAGCCTGACTAAGCAGCTTTGGATATTACAAAGGCTCTGCTGCATGTTTTAATTTGCATAGATTAGTCTTTTTTATTACATTGACTAATCAGGAGAATATCTTAGCCCAGACATGTTTATAACGTTGTGTGGTCGTGTTTGGCTACATAGATAAAATATCCTCTCATTTGCATGATTATTGCATGAAAGCAGTACTCATAGAAGGCCAAAATAGTAATTTAATAGTCGTTCCCTGCCTCTCTTCTTTGTCTTTCACTTTTTCCTTCCAGAACCCAGTCGTCCAAATCCTCAACTTTTCCCATGTCTTCACTTTGGTGAAACCTTTTGATGGCACAGACTGAGCTACTTAGCTCAATTCTCAGGTTCATAATCAGGTGGAAATACTGAATGTGGATTTGGCAGGGATGGAGTTTGCTGTGACTGGAGATGGCACTACTCGGCATTTGCCCTTCTCCACATCGTGCTGAGCAAACAGGAAAATCCATGGGAAGAAGATGAAGCCAGGGAGCGAACAGAGAAAGGAAAAGATAGAGCAGTAGTTTACTGTAGAGAAAGTCTTGGGAAGACTGAGGACAGTCTTTTGGATGTCTGAAGGCCCACCATAGAGTGGCTTTTGTGGTTGGCTGCAGCTTCTTCTGCAACCTGGGGATAGTAGGCAGGAGGAAACACCTTGGGGCTGAACTGCTTCTCCATGCTCAAAACATAAACTGCCCTAAGTAGAACAATAAATAATCAGTTTCACATACAATTCAATAAAATAATAGGTGTATGTCTTTTTATTTCAGGGAACAAAATTATGTCAATATTACCAACTCTGCAGAAATGCAGCTATAGTACTTGACTCACTAAACTGTAGGAATGCAGGATAAAGTCTCAAAGAAGCATCTGGCCTTTCAGTTCCAACAGATGGATAAGAAAATGCACAGCACAAATTCAGGCCTGAATATTCCTTCCAGGTTTTCACTGAGATTTGTATTAGCAGATTTAGGCTTTGGTATTTCATATCAAGTGTTTGATACCTCTGTAATGAAAACAGAAGACATTGCCTTAGATTCTGATAGTAAGGAGTGATGCTTAGAAATAATAGGTCAGTCAAAAGAAAAGCAAATTTAAGGATTACATATCTAAACCAATGTGGCATCTTAGTTTTGTAAGATTTTAATAAAGCATAGTGGATAAACTTCCAACAATGAATCCTAACACAGTTCTGAGAGATCAGAAAATGCCATTTGAAAGTGGGGGGGGAGGGTTTCATCCTGTTTGGAAAATGGGAATTTTTTCCAAAATTGATTTTTGTGGAACTAGAAATCATGTGTGAGTTTAACCTGAGCTCAACAAATAATTGAGATAAAATACTTGGAAATACTTTGGAACACCTTTGGAAAAGTGAAAACTTTTAAAATAAGGAAATCCATATATCTGTGTGCATGGATATGAGAATTTTTCAAAATAGTGGTTAAATTTAAAAGAATTTAAATGCTGCTTAAATAAGTTATTTAATTTTGAGCTTTCTTTTTTTTTTCTGATATTACATCAGAAAATGTAAGAAACTCACCTTCCCAATGAGTGGTGTGCTTACAGCAACTGCCTGAGCAGCTAGAAAGAGCAACAGTGACTCTCTTAAGTGTTCTGGGGAGGCACATCTGTCACAACCTCAGCTTATTAGATCTAACCCCATTGCAAACCAGTATTGGCTGCACGCTCCCAGTGCTGTCGTAAACAATTCACTTACTTTCCTTATACAGTCATTTAAACACGGTTCCTAGCAAAGAAAGCAGAGTAAACTGTCCTTATAGATGGATGAATGTGCAGTCTGATTTATTCTATCAATTCTGCAAAACCAGCTGTTTGACTTAGACCAAAGACCATGAACTACAGACCAAAGACCATGAACTACAGGCCAAGTGACCATCAGAGAGCAAGGGAAAATGGCTGATGATTTCAGAGACAGGTAGAGTTGTCCTTGTCCTTATGCTGTCACAGAAACAACAGACAGTCAAGATGAGCTGTATTTGTACTCTCATGTATGGTTTTGTTTGTCACGTGGGCTTTGACATTTATTTCTTTGCTCGATCAGTCTGTATGTTACCAGTTCCATTGCTGACACATTCGTGCCTTCCAAGTTAAAGTATACTTTTATTTGGAATACCTACAGTGCACAGTAGAAGGGTTAACTGCAGAACTGCAGCATCATTTGTTGATTTCCTCTGCTTTTCCTTCTCTCTTGTCTTTTAATGTGGAGTTAAAGAGCTGATTTGGAACAAAGTGCACATTTTACCAGCCTAACATCTTTCACTTTTGACACCTATTACATATCACAGTGGGATTTCAATTCTAAGCTTAAGTACAAATGCTTCCATACATGTTCTAGATGATTGGAAAAGTGTATCACTGTACCATACCAGAACACCCCTTAATAGCACTGTTAATAATGGCTTCCTGAAAATGTTTCCTAATAGCTATAAAGATCCATTCCTTACCCTTCACCCACATTCCAAACCTTTTTGCTAGAATTTCTATGATATAGTGTCTGATATTGTTATTAATACCTATTCAAAAGATGGTGTTATGAGAAGCCAGAGGTATAATTTTCTGTTCGTGGCTTTTAACAAAACCCACCTCTTTTCTGATCTTACTTACTCTGTCTAGTATCGTACAGATCACCAGAGCTTGTCTGGAAATCTAATTTTGTGTTACTTCTTGCTCAGAATGGTAAGTTCTAATTTTTGTTTGGTATGCATGAACTGTAGTTTTCATTAATTCTTGTTACCACATTTTTAGGGAGAAAAATGAGAGAGCTGGGGTAATGGTTTGTGTCCTGATTTGCCATGCTTTTTGTTTTTTAATTTCCTTAGGGTATTGTGAATTGTGGAGAACACTATAATGGTTGGGACAGGGTAGCATTTTTTTTGGTAGTTATATTTAAATTTTAAAAATTAGGACAGCTGTTCAGGAGTTGAGAACTGTCACTCCAGGGTGGGCAGTCAGTGCTACATTCAAATTCAGACCCATATTACTAAGACAGTCATAATTTAGAAGTGAATTTATTGAAACTTAGCCACCTGACTATCAATTTCTGGTGAGAATTAAGTTCCACAATCATGTGTACAGTTTTGCCATTGACCAATCTGTCTGTGTTATCATAAAGTTGAGTATTTACCAAGTGAGCTTACCCAGGAAATCTTACCTTGGAAATCTTTTCCACAATCTGATTCTTGCAAGTTATTCCATTTTAAATTACGTGAATATGTTGCAGGATCAAGCTCTCAGTTTTCTGTTTCACTTATTGCTTTGAATTATAAGCTGCATGCTGTTACAAGGAAATGAGAAAATTTAAGGCAACACCTCTTAGGGTTGTCTTAAGCTGCTTATGTTTTGGTTGATTTGCATAAGCCTGGCTTGCTTCCTTCTTACTGAGCATAAACTAATGTTTATATTCCTAGAAGATTAGAGAGGACTGGGGGAGGCACTTCACAATAGTTGAATAGTGAGTGTTTATACGAGTTCCTGGTTTTAAGTTGAATAATTGATATTTTGTTGAACTCCACTCCTTTAAGCACCAGCACAAAGGTGAATGCGAAGCCTTCTGTGACACAGCACATATGCCATCATGCATTCTGTGTGATACCTCTCTTTACATTCATATTGAAAATTGATTTACGGTTGTCAAAATAAATGATACAATTATCCAAATAAATAACACAACTAATAAGTAGAAGTTTGACTGTTTCCTAGTGAGCGACTCAGAAAAGTAATTTGCTTATGATTCATTCATATAATTGTGTGATGGCCTGTCAAATCACCTGACTTTAAAAATGACTCATTAAAACGTAGATGAACTATGTCTCAGTGATCTGCATTCCTAAATATTTTCGGTTTAGTCTCTCACTTTCTATGACGTATAAGAGAGATGTTTGCTACCTTCCATGTGGCGGGAAGCAACATCCAGTAAGACTTGTTTCTTCAGTATTGCCTTGAATACTTTCAGGTCTAACTTTTAGTTCCTTCCTGGTTTTGGCTGACTTTACAGAGAGGATGTTGCGACTAAAATGTTGATGATGATCTTTGGATTAAATCCGTTTACTGAGTGAAATTTTGCAAATCTGTGTTGAGCAATTGTTCTTTTTTTTCTGTTTTTATCATCAACATTAAACATGACTGTGAATAATTAGGATCAGGATGTCAGACTAGATATCCGCTTAAAAGGTGTGCCCACTAATCACTCTGATCTCAGATGATAAAAAAGATTAATTACTCTACTCATCCTGGCTACTGCTGGAGATTTTGCTAGAAGGAACAGAGAGAAAGAGTGCAAAGCAATTAATTAATTGCTCTGTATATGTTCCACTGCTAGTTCTCTTGCTCCTTTTAATACTTTGGAGTATTATCTTTCCAGAAGCTTTTATGAACTCTTGTGAGTATTTAGACTCACAAAAATACATTACAGTCTTTTCTCCCCCCAGATTGTGTGAGATTAGTAAATCATGTTGTAAATAAAATAAAATGACTGTTGGTCTTTTCACTCCACAGCAGATGTGGTATCTTACATGTGGCAGCCGTTGAGTGCAATTTTACCTGGAAATATAAATCCATAAGCAAACATTAATATAGAAAGCATGTACAGTGATTTATCTACCACTTTATGGAGAGTAAAGCAGATGCAAAACATGCCCAGGATTTTGTATAAGATTAATTTTATTTGACCAGCATTTCCCCCTTTGCATTGAAACCCCAACCAACTGCACCACACACTGGTTTTACACAGTGCCTATAGACTACATGTACAAGAGATCAGTACATTAAAAAATAATGTTTCCTACTCTTTAAGTACACCTCTGAGGAATGAAGGCATCAGTCTGAGTAGAAACCACTTAGAGATGGTGCATGATGGAAACACGAAGCAATGGTGCGGCTCGCAGGTCTGGGCTGAATTCCTGCTCTGCCCCAGCACTGTCAGTGTGGCCATGGGGTCTGATGGAGTCAGGGTGATGGGTAACTGAGAGTGTGCCTGTGTGCACGTGCTCCTGGGCAGTGCAATTGCTCCTCCATTGCATGGCAAAATCCTCCCTTCCATCCAGCAGCAGCAGTGGCAAGGGATACAGATGTTGTAGTGACCTGACCGAAATTCCTGGCGTTTCTGATCANCCATTGCATGGCAAAATCCTCCCTCCCATCAGTGACCTGACTGAAATTCCTGGCATTTCTGATCGGTGTTTCTCTGCACTGCCTCCCCTCCTCCTTGGGCTGCTACTCATGGTTCTTGCATATCTTGGTATTAATGAGGCACTCTTTTAACTCAGTTTCTTAAATAATGCAGTGGAGCAGTTTGGTCTTTGTGCAGATATTTTTATTCATGAAGGCATAGATTGCTATCATTTTTTTATTATTACAGTATGGAAGATAAACCCTAACCAAAATTATGGCCCAGGCAGTGATTCAGCACAAAACCAGAATGTTGTTCTGTCCAATAGTCTTACAGTTCTTACTTTTCGGTTTTATAGAAGGAAGCTAAAAGCAGGGCATGAAGATATATCTCTTTTAATGTCACATAGGAAGACTGTGACAGAAACTGTAATCTAAGACTTTATTAATCTTATTCCACTGCCTTAACCAGAACAGCATTTTCTTTTCTTGCAGTAGTTAATATTATTTACTTAGTGTAGCTAAGCTTTCTCCCTTGGTTGGTAAGAAACACTATTAAACAATGGTGTAAGATTACCATAAATCTAAAACAATTAACATTATATTCACTCAGGCAAACACTTTGTGGTTTTATTATTTAGAGGATGTAAAGAGTATTTATTTTTGCTCTAAAAGCAAAAATGTGTGTGCAAAAACTGTATTTGCTTGTGTTTTGCTTTTCCCCTGAAGGAATGAACCAATTACTCCTTCAAACAGAGCATGACATACTGGAGTAGATGTTAAGAAAAAAAATTAGTCAAAGTTAAAATAAGTAGTTATGGTAAAAAAACCAAAAGCCCTCTGCGAATTCAAGAGATTTGAGGTGAGACTGTAGCACGTCAAGAAGAAAATTACAATAGGACTTTTCTGTGTTATAAATGGTACTGCTCTGCAAGCAAGGATTATGTAGATCTTTCTACTTCATTAGGATGCATTCACCTGTGAGATTATGGGATTCCCTACAATCCAAATGCGAATATACCCTCCTGTAGGTGTCTGAAAAACAGCTCTGCAGCAGTTCAGGGGGGAGAGGAAGAAATCTAACCAAAATAATATTGATTTTTATTACTTGCAATTTATTTGCAGAGGAGGAGGAAGAGGAGATAAATGCTGTTTCCCAAGCATTGTATTTACTATGCTCTGTGAATGTTTTGCAGAGACCCAAGCCATATAGGAGCATTTGCTCTGAGCAAATAAAACCCAGCACTCAGCTCTGTAAGGCAACAGCGGGTTCTCTCCAGCAGCCCCCCATGGCTCAGCTCATGACCTGGACTCACATTGCAGGGCTTTGCCAAACTTAGCAGATTTGTAACTCTGTGTTTTGGGAACAGTGTTTGTAGAATCACAGAATGGTTTGGGTTAGAAGGGATGTATAAAGGTCATCTAGTCCAACTCCCCTGCCATGAGCAGGGACATCTTCAACTCTATCAGGTTGCTCAGAGCCTCATCCAACCTGACCTTGAATGTTTTCAGGAGTTTAGAGTTTTTTCAATTCATTCCACCCAAAGATTATTACCTTTGTTAAAGTTTTGGGTCAAAAAGGTCTGGTACTTAAAGACTAGGACTCCTTATTTATGGGGGATCCATAAAAGCATTTAAACAAAGCTCTGCCAGAATTGTGACTGTAGACAGAAGTATTCCATCTCCAGGAAAATCTGTTTTAGATAATTTTTAATGTTCCTGCTAAACTTTTCTTGGCTTGTATCTCCACACTGGTTTTCCTACTTGTTCTTTGTGGTCAATGTGCAGTGCTGGGGGAAGGGCTGTCAGATACAGGGGATCCCCAGTAAAAACACCCTTCTGAGGAAACTGAGTAAATGGAGAAAATATCTCACAGGCTCACTATTTGCTGTTGAAAGAGAAAAGAGTTTGAGGACAGATGACATCAGGCTGGAAGAACTGGAAGTGTGAACAGCCATGGCTGGAAAGAGCCTGGGATTGTGAGAACGGAATGCAAGTCACTGCCACAACATCCCTGTGGCTCTGAACATGTAGGAGGGACTTCCCAGCACAGGGGGGTTGTATTCATCTGGGAGCACGTTGTGAACGAAGGACAATTTACATAGTTAGAGGTAACCTATGTGCTTTTGAGCAACTCTTTGTAGTAAAAGGTATTACCTCTCCCTGCAAATTTATGTACACAAACCTGGCTCTTTGATCCTCTATAAACTTTCCTCAAAGCAACCTGATTTCATCCTTCTGAGATTAGAATTTTCAGCCTGTTTTCTATTCCACATTTTTCTCCACCTCCTTTGCTTGTCACTATGCTGACGGCTGGCTCCCTGTGCTGTAGAGGGATGTCTGCACTTGCAGGGAGAAACCACAAAGGTCTCAAAGAGCACTTTATTGTAGTAAACCAAGGCATCAGGAATACTTCTCTCTTCTCAAAACAGAATGAAAGTCTGACAACTGGAAATTTGAAGCTTTGGGAAAGAAATTGTTCAGTTCCTTCTTCTTAATGTAAATTTGACGTTTTTCAGTAGGTAGCAGCCAGGAGTCTGTACTTTTAAAAAAAGCATAAAAAAATTAATTCTTAGTCTTGTTGAATTGAATGGACATAAATCAAGGGGCATTATGTATGGAAGATTTTAGAGCCTCATGTTTACACCTTCCTTCTAATATGGAAAAAAGCATCAGCATGAAGAGGGTGCTCCTAAGCATCAGTGTAAATGAAAAGTGCAAACTACAGATTCCATTTATAATTAGAAGTGAAATTAAAATTAACCAGAACTGTATTTGGGAGATATGAAAACAATTCATATATTGCAAATAATGCAAATAAATCAAAATGTGCATTCCAGAATAGGTTTTCCAGAGCAGTAGTACAGAGTCCCTCATGTCAGGCTCTGATACTTTTTTGAGGAACTCTTGAATAGCCTGAAATTGTCCATTGGTTCTGTGGTCTAAACTGAACAGAAAAGACAGTCAGTGATGACAGAGGCTCTTCTTGAAGTAAGCAAAAACTGCAACCTGAGCAAAAAAGATTCTCAGGCAGAACATGAAGATCTTTGAAAGCCATACTGCTTTGTATCTCCTGATTTGTGAAGGGTTTTTTTGCCTGCAGTTTAACAAAGAATTGATTAAGGCAAGATATAATAGAGGTTTACAAAAGAATGAATGGATAGGAGGGAAAGCAACTTACTCACAAAAACCTGTACAGAGTCACAATTTAAAATTATCTGGCATTTAGTAAAAGAAAACAATTAAGCACTTCATGCACCACTTTTTGTAGAACTTCAAAATTAAGTTCTGTAGAATTAAATTGCAAAACTTGTTGCCATGGAATATCATACATATCAAGAGGAGAAATGAGCCACAGTGTGATTGGACAAGTTCATTAAAAGAAAGCAAAAGAGACCTATTACCATCTCTCAAATTCAATTTCTCCTTTATAGAGTCCCTAGTCAGTGGGTTACCAGACTCTGGAAGGCACACCAAGGTTGTTTTCTCATTTTAACTTTTAAAAAAATGTTGTCTGATTGTACAGATGTCTTTGCATTCACTTTGTGTGTGTGTGTGTAAACTGTAGTTTATAGACTGACTGGGCATAAATTTTAGTGTAATCAAGGTGCATAAATTAGACTGTTGAAAAACGCAACAGAGTAAGACAGATTCTAAAATAATTTTTAAGTTTCTTTTTTTTTTTGAAAGGATGAGCTCCTGGCAGCTTGGAAAATTAAGTCACCTCTTTGGACAGTCTGGATATCTGTTCATACTGAAAAGCCTAGCTTTTTGTGTTTGTTGGAAATCACTGGCTTTCACTGAATGTGTTGAAATGGAAGGGCACCTGTATAGATTGCTGGAGATTTCTTCTATGAAACTTCCAAAATAAACATTTAAAGGACTTTTGAAGTAGGTCACAGTGTGCTGAAGAAATCTTTTGTTTGGCAAAGCTAAATCAAAGCTAAATCAGTTTCTTTCGTGTGATTAGTCAGTGAATTTGAGAATTTATTACAAAGACACCATGATGTGTAGAGATAGATTGATATATATATACATATATACTTCATGATGCAGACTCATCTGGGAAGCTGAATTGAAATGTCAAAATCCAGTAAATATTGCAGCATGTTGTATATAAATACTGGTGCATAATCTTTTAATAATCGCATACTAAGCTTCAGCAGGGTAACTACCTAAGCAGCTGCTTCTCTGCCAGAACAACTTCCATTTTTGAGTTGTCAGAAATTAATTTCCTCTAGAGACAGTTCAGGCATGTAATACCTTTTGAGAGGACACTGTACATAATAAAGTCAATACCTCAATAATGTTTTAATATTTAGTAAAGCAATTAGCTAAACTCAACACTGAAAAAATTAGAACTTTAAGTGTTACTATCCTGCTGTTAGGCTGACAAAATGTAATAGCATTTTAACAGTGAAAGATTTTCTGGAAAAAAACAAACCCAACAATGAACAAGAGCCCCGAAACTTTACTCTACTGACTACCAGGGAAACTTATAAGCTTTTTTTTTATTATTAGTTTTTTAATTTTATTTTTCTCCCCAGCAAATTAAGTCATACTCCAAATCTGGAAGAAATGAGGGGTAATATAGTTGAAACATTAGAGAATAGCTGTCTAGTTCAAATTCAATTCTAGAACTGAGTGTAATTATTTTTAGCACCTATTTTATGAATATAGTCTAGATTAAATGGCTGTGGTACTTACACTGTAAGCACAGAGAAACAGGAGTCCTACTAATAAGCAAAGGATGTTTGTTTATGAAATATTATGGATGTTTTTATGTACACCTGAATTCTTTTGTCTATATACAATTTAAAAATGGAAAGTTTTGTACTGCATACCTAAACTTGCAATCTTTGCCAAAACTACAAGTGAAATCAGTCATCAAAGTTAGTGTAAGTTTTCATCCGTACAAAGGCTGCCGGTTTCAGTTCATAATTGTTAATGTATTCCAAAATGTCATTTTAGCTCCATTATGGAAGGACCGCACTCCATGGCTCTGATTGTGATCTGAAGGGCAGGGCAAATTAGGCATGAGGTCAGTGAAGTTACAGGTGCATAAAATACACAAGTAAAGCCTGTCCTGCCATTTCTGAGATGGGGAGAATCAACCTAGAAATGATCCGTCTCACGACTGTGTTGTGGCTGTGTATTTTAAGTAAAACAGAAAGAAAGTTGTAATGGTCAAGGCCTGATGTCACCTTGATCTTGATTTGTTGTCCCCTGTCAGGTCTGTAGTTTACCTTAGGCTACAGGCTGCAGAGCTGTTTTGTTAGTGTGTTACATCCTTGGAGATGAGAGGAATGCACACACAGTGTGGTGATAATCTTTCCAGCTATGTCTTTGCACTCTTAGAGAAATGTTTGAATTTCAAAGCTGCCCTGGAGCCTGTGAACTGAAGGCTAAAGGAAGAAATTCCATTAAATCCCCGAGACACTTCAGCAACATCAACCATTGTTTCTGGTGGAAGTTGGTGTTCATTTGGGAGACCAGTGGGTGTAATGCATGTAAGGATTTTACTAAGTTGTGTACAAGCTTATATACAGATGAAAGGCTAACAAAATTCACTGTTTATAAAGGAAAAAAACTGTGCAAAAGTCTTACAGTACCTCTTGGATCCTGCCTTTTAAATAAACACCTCCTGCTTTATTTCCAGAACATTAACAGGTACAAGGAACATGTATACAATACATTAGGAAGCAGTTTCATTCTGCAGTTGCTCCACTGTGTAGTCTTATCCCTCATCAAGTTAAAATGTGTTCTAACTTATACAGTAACATATCTGACTACCTCCTTATTAAGATGATCAGGACTTGTTCTGTGATAGCAGGTGGCAAGTTAGTTTTTAACAATCTTGCCCACTGAAATAAGTTGTTATTATTATTATTATTATTATTATTAAGAATTCTTGTTGTTCATAACAATCTCTGAATGTTTTAAAATTTTATTTTTTCACAAAGTTATTTAAAATTAAAAAAAGGAAATCTCTAAACCTGGGTAGTCAGAGTTCAGCTGTGTATCCAAAAACTTATCCACAAGAAGCAGGCACACACAATGACAATCAAGGTGAAGAATAAGCATGTGTTTAATCTTAATTAAAAATTAATCTAATTTGTGACAGAGGTATAATTAGAAATATAGATGAATACGTACATCTACCAAGAAGGAAAAAACAAATTTCTCTGATCAAAAAATGCTGTTTGCTAAAGTAAAGGAAACAAAGTCTAGGGAGTCTGAGTTACTATCTGTAACTAGACTAAGCCATGTTGCAGTCAAATTCTCAGATATGTAACTAGAAATTTAACCTTTATATGTCCAACATCCAAGGAATGGGACAGTATAAAAGATTAGCAAAGGAGGATGAGGCAAACTTTGAAGCTGTGTGATGTGTATTGTAAGTGAGGAAATACTGATGGTTTTCAAAATAGGAATATACTTTTCATTCTGAAAGAAGCTCCATTTTTGGCAGAAAAATCTCCACCAAATCTCAGTTAAGAATGTTTTATTACTGTAGATAAGTGTAGTTGGTGTTAAAAAGATATTTCTGTTATGTACTGCTGACCTCTATTGGCTTATTCCCACTTATGCTGATGTTTTCATCTCTTGGAAATTATGAGCTTATGTTGGATTTAATTTAGGTAGTTTTGTAGCAGGATGGCAAACATTTGAGCATATATTTATATTTCTTTTCATGCATAAGTACACCCATTAAGTTCCTTTTCAGTCTCAGGTAAGTCAATGGGAAAGCCATTATCTTGAAATAGTGATTTGGTAGGAGTGGCTCATGTCTATGAATTTACAAATATGCTTAAGTGGTTTTACTGAGGTGCAGCCTTAGATATACTACACTATAAAAATGAAAATAAATGCCACAGTTGCAGTTTTCTTTTGCCTCTTTTAGTCAAAAACTGGTTTTGTTTTAGAAAGGATAATTTGGCAAATCATCAGACTGTAACATAGGCTAATTGGTTTTGAAGCCACAACATAAAATTTAATTTAGAGAAGATATTTAACTGTGTAAAATATTCCATTCATTCTCTCATAGAAGTCAATGCCATAATGTTATTTTCTGAATATTTCCTCTAATCACTTTTCAAGTCTATTTCTGGTAGATAAGAAACTCAATATGACCTGGCAATGTGCACTGGCAGCCCAGAAAGCCAGTCATACCTGGGCTGCATGAAAAGAAGCATGGCCAGCAAGTCGAGAGTTATCTTGGATATTAGGGAGAAATTCTTCCCTGTGAGAGTGGTCAGGCACTGGCATAGGTTGCCCAGAGAAGCTGTGGCTGCCCCATCCCTGGAAGTGTTCAAGGCAAGGTTGGATGGGGCTTTGAGTAACTGGTCTAATGGAAGGTGTCCCTCTCCATGGCAGGGGGTTCCTTCCTAACCAAACTGTTCTGTGATTTCTATGATTCACATACTCTACATCATCTTTCTGGTATTTGTGCACAGATGTATAATTTTATTTGCTTTTGTAATACCTGTAATATTTTGGATCAATTTGTAGCCTAAAGCCACCTTCACCTGACAAATGAAAGTCATCAAGGCATCAAACTCATATGGAACAGGCCCCCACCCCCACCCAAAACCCCCAAACAACAAGAAACAAAACCCCAAACAAACAAACAAAACCCAGAACACTAAGATTTTTATGAGGCCATTCTTTTGGTCTTTGAGAAGTGGAGACTATAATGGTGATCTATTTTCCAAGTTTGCTTTTATCAGAAAGAGGGCCTACAGTTAGCTCTATAACAATGAACATAACCCTGTGGAGTGCATGCAACAGGTAAAATGAGCCTCGGTGTGCACTTTTTACAAGAGACCCTGGTTTGGAATTATTTTTTAAAGGAATAGTTGCTTAAAAAATTAATTTATAACAGCATCTGTAGGATTTTGCTGCTTAGACTACTGAACTGAAATTTCAGATCTTAATGACTTCACTGTCTGGAGAGGACAGTTCAAGGAAATAAATTTCTAAGAAACGGGATTTGCATCATGGCAGCCCGAAAGCGTGGTGATTCTCCATGTGAACCTTCTTTTATCATTCCCATCGGTGGGAGCAGATGTAAGAAACAGGCTTCAATGGCTACATTAGGCTCAGAATTTCAGAGAATCAGGTCCAAAATTGTTTGGGATTTTCTTACTTGATTCTCTCTGGGGAAACATAGGAAATAGCACTGAGAAGATGAATAATAAGGCTTAGGAAGTGCTTAGGGAATGCTATATCCCTCTGGGCGAGTTATATGACACATGTACAAATAAGAAATAATTTTTCTTATTCTGTCTTAAAGCTGCTAGAGAAAGACCAGGACATTTCTAAACCATTGGGAATTCCTTCAGATCTAAAACTAGCCCATTGTCATGTAGTTGTAAAACAAGAAGGGCATTCTTTTTGAAAAATAGAGGAAACTGCTGTTCTGGCTGGTCTCAAAGTTCTGTTAGGAAGAAACATTTCAAAGGTCAGTTCCAATTCTAGAGAAATATTGCATATTTCTTGCCTTTACTAGCAATCAAAACTTTGCTCACTAAGTCAAAAATATCCCATTGCATCCAGCTGGATTTAACTGTATCAAAATTCTTTATAGACCGCTTTTATTAGTGCTCTTGATCTATATACTGAAGAATTTTCCAGCCAAGTACTCTAAGCCAAGGAAACTCTAATGATGGGGCTACTTACAGTCAAAACTGAAGTTTAGGCTTTGGGCACGCAGCCAGGATGATAAGTAGCAGGGATCAGAAAGATTTGCTGAAGGTGAGGTAAGGCACAACCAGGGGGTCAGGCAAACAAAGCATGCATGCAGCAAGTGGAGTCAGGCAGGAAGAGCAGGGACAGCTTTGAACAACACTGAAAGAGACCCAGAACTCAGATTCAGATGGGCTGGCTCTGCTTTGGCCCCCACTGAAGGGTGGTACCTACATGTCCAGCAATGGCTGTGGGCACTGTATAGTGTCTGCCTTTCTGGAGCTTTCCGGAAATAAGTTTGGAATAAGAATGACTCCAGAGCAGGGAAGATTGTAGAGTAACAGCCTCTGTGAGCATGGTGTGGTGTGGCTGCATTACAGCCAATGGAGAAGTGCCACCAGACAGGTGAATCTGGCATTCCTTTTTCATGGGCTGCATCTGTGACTAACTGTTGACTGAAATTTGCAAGTATTTCAAGAGCTCTTATAAACTTTGCATTAATAGTTAGCAGTCTTTATTCACCAGATCACTATGGTGTGGTGATATGGCAGCTAACCATATTTTATCATTATGATAAGGACTTTAAAAGTGTCTTATTTAATCTTACCTCATAAAGTATTCCCTGACTATGCTAGGAATATGGTAATGATCTAAACACTGTCTTTTCTGAGTTTGTTTGTTTTGTTTTGTTTTCCCCAGAGGGAGTTTTATATTAATATTAATATAATTTTCTAAAGAAAAAAAGTATTAAAGAATTGCAGGGGAAATTTACTATTTACCCCTGAAAACATTATTAAATTAAAGCAAGAAAAATCACCCTTCTGTTTCCTTTTCTTGTTTGAGTAATCATCCTTGAAAAAGTTGAAATTAAAAGAAAATGAAAGTCTGAAAGACTGCATTTTCAACTCAGACTGGTTTATCTGATTCCCACAAAAATTTTACAAATTAGATTTCTCTGTGTGTCTCTGCGACTGTGCAGTTTCATAATGATAAGTGCCCCTACATTGGTTTCAGAATAAGTTCAAACCCAGTACTGAAAAGCATCTGATCGGTTGGTACAGCTCAGCTTGCAGGTGGGAAGAAGTCTGTTTTACAAGGCTCTACCCATTTCTTACAGTGGTTTTTTTTTGTGTGTAGAGGTAATGAGCATGAGGCATCATACAACAGTATGGTGCTGTTAAGATACAGTTTTAGAAAGGTCTAATTGTAGTTGTCTTTCAAGCTTATATTTTTGTTTAGTGGTATTCCAAAAGTTTAGAATAACTATTCTGCACCAAGTCTCCGTTAAGCCTTTGGCAGGAGTGCTTGATATTTTAGTCTTGTAGACAGCAGTGAGTGAATTGTGCTAATTAGCACTACAGCTCCCCTGTCTCAGGGGTAGCAAGAATGTTTCTTAAGAAAAATGCCTTTTGTAAGGTGTCTTTTATACATTTAATGTGTAAATTTATCCTCTTAAAATATTTATAATAGAGGGATTGTGCAACTACTCTGGGATAGGTTTGTAAAGAGGACAGAGCCATGTGGTATGTGCAGTGGGTAATTGGACCACTGGCGAGAGGGGCAGAAAGCTCTTTGTGTTTCCCTGTAAAACTGCCAGAGCAACATAGTTTACAGCAAAGGCAGTCTGAGGAAAAGTCCTCTGCATTCTGCAGGACTCAGTCTTTTGTATTGGATTAAGCTTTAAGAGGATGTATCATAGGAATAGACTTGCATGAAGTTAGGAATTTAGAAAATCTGTCCCTCAGACACCCAGGAAAAAATCTAAGCACCATGTAATAAAAGCCACCCTTTCCCAAGATCATCTGTGTCTTTCAGTGTAGCACTAAACACGTCTAACACCTGTGTAACAAGACATGTGTAATTCTGTGTTTTCTTCTTCAAATAGACTTGCCCTCAGAGGTTTCTGCCAGCATTACCCATTGCAACAAGGGCACTCGAGCCCTATGAGAAGCTGCAGAGCTCCATGTGTTCACTTTGTGGCTATAGGGGCTGTTTTGCTTGTTCTGTGCAGAAAGCTACAAGAGTCTAATGTGTTCTTGAAAAAGCCCTATTGTTCCAGAAATAGATTTAATGGCCATTTGTCTTCACCACCTTCACAGTCCACATGCCCCACATTCAAATAGTTCCTTCTTCTTTCTACTTCATCTGATCATGGGTTATTAAGTGATGACTGAGGAACAGTGAGTGACACATACAGAATGCAGTTATTAGCATTAAAAGCACTGTTGCCAGAAGAACGTTTATCTGACTGTGTAAGGGCATGTCCAAACTCAAATTTCTTTTATTTGTCAGTGCCATCAGTTTGAATCTGTACAAGTAAAATAGTTGATGGGTAATATTTAGGCCAGTGCCCGTCCTTATGTTAGCAAAGCTAAGTTTCCTATGACTTAAACTTTGCACTATTAGCAATATTTTCAGCCTAAAATAAAAGACATTAAGAGCCACAGGCAGTTTCAATGCCACATGAAATAAACTCCATGAGAACACTTGCTTGTGCTCATTGACCACAGTATTCTTTACCTTCTTCATATATGTGGGATCAAGCAGTAGGAGGAGGAAGGTTTTAATGTTTGAGGTACTAAGAAAAGAATGAAACTTTCTACCCAACCATTTGCAAAATAATCCCTCCTTTGGGGATTTTATTGGGTTTGACAGCCCTGGAAATGTAGTCAGATGAGGGCAGCAGAGGTGGGAGCAAAGTGGAGATGGTTCCTGTATCTTTTTCTGTTCTAAAAATATGAAAGCTCAAATATTGAAGACAAACAGCTAAATGCCTAATACCATCTTGTTTACTTGTGTATTACTACCAGACCATCAACTTTAGGTAGGTGATCAGTACAATTGTAGTCTTTAAGATTTTATCATTCAAAGTGTACATAATCCAAAAGAGCCACAATTTTGACTGTTGGTGATATGACTTGTCCATGACTTGTAAAAGTTGTAAATCCAGAGAAAATTCTTGTGTGAAATTAAATTCAAAATCTGTAACTAAACAAAAAGCCACTGGAAAATAACAGATTTGGGTGTCACCTTCCACAGGTAGGAGAGGAATACTGAATATGATACTGAATATTCTACTTGAGCATTTATTCTAGTCATGTTTTTCTCTTCCACATTCCCTTGTATTAATAAATAGTGAAGAACATAATTCTTCCACAGATGAAAAAATAAAATAACCCTCCACATTCCCTCCTGCAGGAGGCCATGTTTTCACAAAACCAGATGGAGATAAGCCATGTTGCTGATTCATCTAAGAGTGGCAAACATATTGGGTGAACTGTTCTTTAAAAGTCTTTAATACAAATGGAGTTACTAGTTACTTACTGCTTAAGTAGCTGTGTTAGGGTAACAATATTGAAAGCTTTATTAGCAACAGCTAATAATGCTAATAAAACAGCTAATATTACTCTGTTAATAGCAATTTTCAATTTTTTTATTGTGCAACGTTTTCATTCTTCATATTATTGTTATATTTCACGAGAAGTTCTGTTGGAAGTATTCTGTACTGAAAAATTCTGTTTTGAGAAATTTGAGTATTTTGTATGTTTGATATTTCAAGAAGTAATAAAGCATCCTTGCTTGTTGAGGTTGAATTATTTTATCATGGAAGAAAAAATAAGTCAAATGAACTTCGAGTAATATTGAAAGGTTTTATTATGACAAAATAATAGTTGTATCATGCTATTTTATGATAAGTTCATCTGCATTAGAGAACATAAACAGTGTCTTGAGCCTTATTGAAAAATACAGCTTCAGGAAAACCTTTTTGTATTTTCAAATAAAACTTTCACTCCTATGCCAATGTTATAGTATTGTGTTAATGGAAAATTACCTTCCTGCTTCCTCATATTTTTAGGGATTTCAGGTCCTCTTCTGAATCAGTGTTCAGTATACTTAACAGACTTCAGTATTTCTGGAATTTCTCACTTGGGAAATGCCAGTAGTGTTATTGGATATTTATGTTTGTGTTGTGAAAGTGCTCCCATGCATGAAGTCAAACCTGACCATTGAGAATAGTGTTACTCTCATTTCCAATGTAACCAGCTAAAGCCTTTTGCAAGGTATCTAAATCTCTTCAGCTAAAGAAGAAAATAAGCTGTGAATTAAATCACAGAATCCAGAAGTAACTACAGTACTTTTAAGCACAGCAAAGTAGTCCTTTTGTACCTGTTACCCTAGTGCTCCACCTCTATCAGCTAATCTAACGAGGTGCATCCCATTCTTCTGCTGTGCCCTGTGTAACGTCCCTACAAATATTCTGCTGTCATCGTTTCGCATTTGCACTGGGAGGCAGAATTGGAGATCCTGAGGTAACATGGTCAAGGCTGCCAAAGATGATTGTGCCTGAGTTGGGAACAGAAATCAGATCATGTTCTGTCCCTTATATAATACTCGTTCTCTACCAGAGGATTTGGTCGAGAAAATAGACCAACAGAAAGTTGCCACAGTCCTTCTGTGTCCATTTGGTTTGTATTTCTCCATGTCAGTAAATTCTGATATGATGCAGTTAAATGCTTGCTAATAATATGGCAGTACTTGCTATGGCACGTGTACTTAGAAGTATGGGAGATGTTTGGTTTTTGGTTTTTGTTCTGTCTAGGAACTGTGTGCAATTCAGGAAAAAGGAAGGAAAAAGCGTTTTAAGTCACCATTTGATTGCCTCAATAGTTATTCGCATCCAGTTTGAGCTGTAGAAAAGTGACTGTTTCTTAGCTAATTTTCACAAAGACAAGAAGAGTTGCAATGAAAGGCTGGCTACAAAGCACTTATTCCTACAGGATTCAGGATTTCAGACCATTGTTTTAAGTTTTAGGATAAGAGCAGTTTTGCATATTTGTTTCAACAGACCTTTCATCTTCAATAATAACACTGCTTTTCAGCTTCAAAATGCCTTACAAGTTATAATTTCACAACACCCTAATTGTACAGTAAGTATTTTATTTGCCCAAGGCAATGAAGAGAGTCACTGTCAGCACTAGGATTAAACTGAAAAGCAGAAGAATGTGTATGGAGAGAAATATTTTCAGGAAAACTTTACAATAGTTCTTTGTTTCCTGTGAACTTCTCTTTTTAATGTGCCTTTTCCAAAATACACATTTTGGTACTGCAGAGCTGAGAGCAGTTGAAAAAAAACTAAGGGAGAAGATGTAAAGTTTGGATTTGTTAATGGACTTCTCACCTTCCACAGCTCATTGTACACAGATTTAACACTTTTCTGTGGGATCTCAGTATCAGACTTAAACAACCAGACTGAGGAAAATGTGGCTTTTAGGGAGGCAAGAGGGAAATCCAGTGCTTGAGATATTTAATGTTCTGAAAACGGTGTAATACTGCATGTCCTTTAGTGAATAAGTCAGGGTGTAAATGTTAGAAAGGAATTGCAATTCCATTGTCAGTGTCCCGAAATTTCAGTGTTTGCTTGTAACTAGAGAGGGCAGCAAAGAGCTGCAGTTTGAAACCTCTGCAGCAGGTAACCTGCCCTTTCTGCTTTTTCTTTGATAACAGCCTTAAAATAACTCATCATCAAAGTATTTTCAAAGCGTTTTTCAGTTTTCTGACTCCAAATATAATGACAAATTTTTTGGGATAGCTCTAAGTTATGAGACAGGATGGTCAGAATTAACAACTTGACCAAAGGCAAAGGATATTGGCAAATCGAGACAGTCTCATAATGACAACCTGAGCTCAGTTTATCAGTCTCCGTGCCTCCAGGTAATTTAGGATATTAGAAACAGAATTTTTATTAAACCTCTGGAAACCTATTCATTGTCAAATGCATTGCCCTGAAAGAGCAGGCTGGATGTGTATCCCAGACAGACTTAGCAGACATTAAGGTGGTTTCACTGCTCTTCAAAAGAAACACACAGACACTGCAGGGGCAGATGTACTGCTGGTTGAGGGGACAAGTCTTTTGAAAGTGAAGGAAGGAGATTGGACTTTTTGGGATATTTGGAGGGCAAATCTGTGAACATCACATTATTAAAGAAAAGGAGGTGGGTACCAGTCCACTTTCCAGTAGATTCAGCTGAGATAGCTCTCTTGGAGCAGAGATGTAAGAACAGTAGGATATTAATATGAAGTCCAGACTCTTACAACATCTAAACTTTCCCTCATACTGTTCATTATTCCCAGCTGCCTGGCTTAAGTACAAATTTTTGTCCCAAGTAATGTTACTGGGAATTTTGCCACAATTTTCAGTAAGACTGGCGTTTGAGATTAGCAGAAGTGTCCTTACTGAACATCCTGTGTTCTCCCCTCTGCTCATCTGCAGCACAGTTTTAATCTATCATGTTCACATCCACCCCTGATTACCAACTTGTACACTTTGTGGTGTGCAGCTATGTCTGCCAGCCCGAACAAACTGTGGATTTAAACCAGTTGTAATTTTCTCACATTTTGGGACCTAAAAGGGCTCTGCTTTTACTGTAGTGTGCCACTCATGCACTTTGTTTCTTTAGAACACACCGAGAGCTGGCCCTGACCTCATGAACTGACTAAAATTGATTTCCATAACATCCCTCTTGAAAGCAGGAATTTGTATCATCTTTAAGTGGAAATTACATGAGAGAGGGCATCAGAGGGATGTTGTTACCAAATATCAGATGGGGTGGGTGAAGAAGGCAGAATGACCTTTCTCAGTGACAGGGCAAGAGGCAATAGGCCCAAAAGAAAATGTAGGAAAATACATTCATACATATGAAATAAATTTTGCTGTTATTGTTTAAACTGTTGGGGTGGATGAAAAGTTGACACAGGCTGATCAAAGAGCTTGTGGATCACCACTCCTATGATACCCAAAAGTTGGAGATGACTCAGAGCAACCTGCTGTAGGTGACTGCTTTGAGGAGAGGGGTTGGATGAGAGGATATCTGGAGGTCCCTGCCAACCTCAAGCATTCCTTAAGTTCCCGCCCAGATCTTCTTGACCTGCTTAAAAACAGTTAACAGTTGGTTGAGCAAATCCAATAAAAGCTGCATGAAGTGTTTTTTTAAATATAGAAATTATTACTAGTTTTAAATTAGTTTGATTCTTTTCCCTAATAGTCTCAACAAATTAATACATTATTTTTAAAGCGTAGTACAGTATCTGTTTAAAAAATTATCTCCTAATTCCACTGCCTGATTTCCATAAAGAAGATTTTTTCGAATGTCTGCAAGACTGTATAAATTCCCTTTAAATATTCCATTTGATAATCTTCCTTCCATCATAAAGTTTTTGGACTTCAAATGTCAGTTGAAAGTCCTGAGCACAAATAAAATATGAATTATGGTGGAAATCTGTCAAAGAAGTAAAGAAAATGGCCATGCTTTTTCTTATTCTCTTTGTTTTATAAATGTTGTGACATGTTGACTAAGAAATAAAATACAGCTTTTACAGAACTGTGGGGGGAAAAAATTACTGATTTTTTGGTAGTTTTAACTGGACATTCCTGAAAGTCAATGACTGAATTTCTTACATTACTCTTACATCCTCAGTGCTGTAGTGTGAGAACTTTCCTAGTCATGAAACAATACTAAAAATAATAATTATTATAAAACAAACAAACAAAAAAACAAACCCAAAGCTGTGATGAAACTTCTGGCAGAAAGAAACAAAACTGATTCAGAAATGGCTGCAGCATGCTGCTTGGCTTGCATCAGAGGGAATTTGCAAGTGAGCTCTTTGGTAATCTCTTATTAATCATTCTTAGATGTTGGGTCTATCATTTGCTAATGATACAGACATTGCTTTCCTACTGTTGGTAGCAGCATTTTGAGTAATTGAATACTGTTTTCATGTTCTGTCTCTTCATTGGTCATCTTATTTTTAGACTAAAATGTCATGATTGATTGTTGGTTTGGGGTTCCCTCCATGCTTCTGTTTATTCTTATTGCTGCCATGTGGACTCTGTCCAGTGGTTAACATCTCTCTTGGTGTGTGGACGTGCACCAGTCATGCTGGCTGCCAGCCAACAGGGACTGCTACAACAATTTAGAATTGTGATTTTCAAGTAGATGCAATTTCTTTCAAAGCAGGGCTTTTGTAAGAGTTGCTGCCTATCCAAGCCTTCTTATCTTGGAAGCTTTTCAGGTCTTAAAGCTGGAAATAAGATCCTGGCTCCTGCGGTGTTTATTTGGTAGAGAGGATAAGCTACTCTTTTGTGTCCCTAAGGAGTTAATGTACTGTATGATATTGATTAATGCTGGTCACAGCTGTCCAATTGCGACAATTTACCTGGGCTGAATGGATTGAAAGGAGATATGGCTGATGATGTCCTCCTAGTAAAATGTTTGCCTCTCTACAATAGCCTGAGATGTTTCACTAGTGGATGGTGGAACTATGGAAATACATGTATCCTTTTGTACTATCAATTCAGTTATTTCTTATGCTAGAGAAAAGGTGTAAGGAACTCTCTTCCTCATTACACTTCATTTTCCTTCTTCAAATTCCTTGTCTGCATCCCCCATGATCAACTTAAGTAACAGCATTTTTTTTTTTTGAAGTGTATTAGATTTAGTGATGCTCTTCAAGGTACTGGCAGTAGTTCCCCCCAGCTTTGCTGGAAATGTACTTGAATAGGTTTACAAAGGTCTATCTGGTGATTGTTACTTTTAGGAAAGGAAAAGGAGTAATGTTGATGAAGAGTATACACCTGTCCATGATTTTCCATGCGTGGAGAGAATATAAAGATGGAAACCATCTGCTATCTGTGTAGCTGTCGTTTCTTCATCATCCATATGTCTGTATTAAATACCCAGGTAATATGACTGTGAGCATCTTATTTATGTAAAAATCTATTACTAGTTATGGAAATTTCTATTTTTAAAGGTGGTGGGTAGATCCACCACTATATGATATGAAAGTTTTTCTGTGTGTCTTCTTGATCTCTAGAGCCACACAATTGCCTACCTATATTGTTGTAGCTTGCTAGAAGGAGAGGAATCAGGACAGAGTTGCCAGTGAGTGACCCCCTGAAGTGCCTGAAATAGTGTGACTTGTTTCTACAGGGCAAGAGTGTAAGAGAAGGGGCAAACCTGCTGCCTCCCTGTGCAGCCATGTCAGCCTGATCTCATTAGCTCCAGTCCTGAGATAGGAAAGTAAGAAATTGGATACTAGACAGAAAAGAAGGTTAAGCATAATAAACCTTAAAAGTAAACCTTGTTTAAAGACCAGTCCTGGGTGCAAAATTCAAGCTATGTATTGTTATCTTCTTAATTAGCAAATAGAAGATAAGTCAAGAAATGAGTGGGTTGAGTTTGCTAATATCAGCGGGTTTATTTTTTAAAGGTGTGATGTTTAAATTTTAGCCATTCAATAGCCATTTTAGCCATTCTGTGTTTGTTTTAGTTTGTTTGAAATTAGCTCAATTTTAATGAATCAGAACACCTGAAATATGCCTGAAGGAAATCATAACATAGTGAAACCCTGTATTAAGAAAACCAATCCAAACCTTCCTGTGTGATTCTTCTTGCCATGCAGAATAAAAATTAATTGAAGATAAAGGATCCCAGAAGAAAATCAGAGGCCTTAGAAAAACATAAATTTGTGTTTTGAATGAGGGCTATTTTTCATGTGACCTCTAGACTCTCTCAAAAAATTGTTTTGACTCTTGTTATGACCAAGAAGCAGTTAAGGAACCACAGGGGAAAAGACATTATTAGATACAGATTACTTCACTCTCAGATCAACTTTTTTTTTTTTTTTTTTTTTTTTATCCTAAGTCTATCTTTCACTTNTTTTTTTTTTTTGTAACTTTGTTGTTTAATGCTGCATAAAGTACCATTAAATCTCCTTCTAGGCCTTGTGAGTTCTACTTTGTAGGATTTCAGGCACTGGTAGGTAGTCAAGGACTGGTGAAAAGGAATGTTGTAGAGAAGTTCAGAGGAGAGACTATGCCCTAAGGACACAACAAAAAGGAACCACTAGTCCTGAAATGTAGTACCTACAGATTTGGAGCCAGCTATGTTTTCTTGGCTTTCAAATACAACTCAGTATCACTGATTTGCCAGCAATGTATTCTGGGTGATTCTCCAAGTGTGTTTCCTGCAATGCCTTAATTACATTTTTTTTCCTTTCTTGATGGGATTCCACAAAGCCACAAGCATGCATTTTAAAATGTACTATTAAAAGCAAGGAAAACAGTCACCAAAGCTTCCCCAGTGACTAATGTTGTATAAATACTGTCATGGTACAGTTGGATTTATTTTTAATTATTAGACCAGCCTGGGGAAGTGCTGTCAGAGAGCAGTGATAGCCTGTCCATTGCTCGTTTGAGCAGAACAAAGGGCTTGACTTGGAGCGAGTTGCAATGCAGATAGTGTTGTCTGAGTTTATTCTGCCTTTCTTGTTCTCAAGCAGCAGAAATATAATCTAGAGCTGCAACAGATTTTAATGCTGGGGTAGATCCCTGTGGAGTTGTACTCAGCTGTACATTTCTCGAATTAACTAGAGTGTTCCTTTTATTGTTTTGTTATGGTTTTGACCATAGTTAGGAAATCATAATTCTGGTCTATCAAAGGTGTTACTCTCTTTGATCTATTCCCTCCTTTACTTAGTATTTTTCTTAACTTGCACTTCTTTTTCTTATGAGAAGTGTCTCATTATAGTCAAATCAGCATTGAACCCAAAAGAATCTTAGAACTTTTTCCTGTACAGATTTGTTCATGTTTTGTTGCTTAGGTTTTCAGGGGGGTTACACATATGGAAATGCTATTGAAACAGAATTGGAATGGGCTGAATGGAAATAAATAACTTACACAATGTATATCTTACTGTGTTGTCTTTCATACAGTATGTAGTCTTTTCTTACCCTCTCCTACAATAGCTCTGTTCTGTTTTATAAACTCCTACTGTTCACTGACTGTACTGACACTGTCTGACTCAGTGTCACTGCTTTTCAGAAGTAGATGTGCACTAAGATGCTGCTTATTTTTTCCGTTACAGAGTTGAGACAGATTGCTGCAAATATAAAAGCAGCAATTATATAAATTTTTTATATAAAATATAAAAAATAGAATAAACTCTATTTGTTTGAAGGAAACAGTGACACACAGGAGTAGCTTATGTTCAGACAGGTTGATATTTGAGGAGAGTAATTGAAACAACCTGAATAATTCCTCAAACTCAGAGAGCAGTAAATAGCCAGGATGTTACATCTGGAGTAGGACACCATTGCTTGACTGTGGACACTTAATGTAATTTTAGATGTCCTGGAATATCTGTGGTATTTGCAGAGGGTAAATTGATATGGAATGGGAGCTAATGAAGACCTGTACTGTTCTGGTTGTGCAGCTTGGTGGCCAAGTGTCCAAGCACCATCTAAAGTAGCCCCATAGGTCTTCTGTTTTGCTAAGCAATTAAAAACTGACCCTGCACTCTAAAACAGTCTTGCAGTGGGAGGTAGATCCCAGATGTTTTACTGTTTTTATGTCATCTCATTCTCCCTGCATATTGCCCCTTTATGGGGTTTGTTTGGTTGGTGGGGTTTTGTTTGTTTGGGGTTTTTTTCCTCACACAGAAGTACTGATGGTCTGGAAGCCTTTTGTAAGGGAATATTTTCAGGCCATTTGAAACTGAGGCTAGTTTTATATATATATGTTTATATAGATAGATTATATTAAGTTTTAGGAGCCTAGATATGGATTCCTTAACCCACATCTTGAATCTTATGCCCACACCCTTCCTGCAGAGGTGAGGCACCACTGTATGCAGGGAAGTTCAGGACATTGAATGCAGCATCTGTGGGTGCTGAGATATTGAGAGAGCCAAACTCATCTCAAGCTCATTGAATTCAGAGGATTACTGTGGCATAAGCTGTAATTAGTGTCTAAAGGAGCTAGGCCATTATTTCATTGAAATCTCTGTCGGATGAAATCTTCTTCTCAACCAGGCTTAAGAATGTACAATTGAAATGTTTTGTATCAACAGCAACCAAAAAATTATTCAGAACTTATTCTCAGGGTCTTGATGAGGAAGGAATGTCATAAAACCACACTGCATAGTGTCAAATTTCTGCCTTTTGCCCTAGAAGGAAGGCATGGAAATGCTCATGACCCATCTGGTGCACACAAATAGTGTGTAACATCTGGGTAGCAGAGCAGTTTTGAGAGGATGGGGAGGGACTGCAAACCCAGAGGAGACAGATATGCAGAATTATTTCAACCTTTTGACCCAATTTGGAAGGTCCTGGGGATTCAGGGTGGAAACATAGAAAATATTGGCACTCACTCCTTGCAGAGCACCAGGGTATTCTCACAGCGTAAAGGAGATCCCTAGCAGCCTGTTAAAATATTAGAATTTAAAATGTTAATGTGTTTAATTGCAGGAAGTTCGAGGAAGGTTGAAAATGTCATGTAGCACTTATATTTCATTGTTCCTAGGTGAAACTATCCAACTCATCATTGCAGCCATTTTAGTGAGTGTCAGCTCAAATCCCCTTGAGAGAAGGCAGTTTTCATTTTATAAAGGAACAGAATGGCAGAAAGACTAAAATATTATTGTTCAGAGGATCAAGTGAGAAGAATCTGTTATTTCAGGCTCTGCATACATATAATAAAGGTATGTTCATAAAGTGACAAATGATCAAGGTGGCTTCTCCGTCATCTGAAAACCCCTTATTAGAGAAATGGTTACTGCATGTACTCTTCTTGTCACTTGGGGAAAAGTAGCGAGACACATGAGCTGATCTGCTTTCGTGGGTAAAGGAAGATACAGTGTGTTAGTTTAAACTTGAGTGAAATCTCCTGTTCACTGTTGGCTATAAATACTCCTGTGGTGTTTTGAGCTGACAGACAGTATCTTGGTTAATCTCAGTAACTAGATGGTGGGCTTTCAGCCTGGAGAGATAAATAGGGTTGCCATCCCCCTTGTCTTTTTGGGGAGCTGAGAAAGCTTGTGGGAGAGCCTGAAGTCTTCACAGTCTGAAAAATACTAAAAAGCTTTAGTATAAAGATTTCAGTTTTCAACATTTGCAATGGAAATGCCAGGGTATGTTCTTGATGAAGTCAACAACTCAAAGGTCTTGCAGTAAACTCAGAGAAATGTAGTGGAAATCAAAATACATTCTCTGATAAAACTGATAATGTTGCCTTAAAGTCTGTTTTTATTATCCTTTAACTTTGCTTCCCTTTTAGTGTCATATATAAGATGATTAAATCAACTTGCATGAGCTACTCAGTGCTGCCCAAGTATTGAGAACTGGGAATTATACAAAGAAATATTTTCTCATTTGTGAGTTAGATTAAATTAGGCCATATGTTCTGGAGTTTATTCCTGCGATTGTATTTTCTGTGAAGACATTTTCACAGTTTTCTTCCCAGAAGGCATAGCTGTTGAAAACCTTATTTTTTTCAGAGGCATTTTTTGCATAACAGGTTAGAAATACAAAGGCAGCTTCATGCAAAAAGCATGTGTCCACTAATACTGACAGCTTTATATTTTGTATTCCATCTTAGACTTACTTCATTCACTACTTTAGTCAAGCACCTTTTTAAAAGTCTACCATTTCATTATTTCTATTTGGATGAGAAAGTAGTATTAAGCACTTATTGTAGCTAGGATTTTATTTTTTTTATTACTGACTGAAATTTTAATGGTAGAAAATTGGCATCTATCCACATGCTTTTATCTACAGCCATCTACGAGTTTCCTTCTATTCATAAAAGTTCTGAGAAAAATGCAACACAAGTATTCACAGAAATTTGTTCAAATTAAAGAACATAATTTGAGCTCAAATATGCCCCCAATGTGATAATAGCATATAAATGTTTTAGTGCAAATGTTAAACACAGAGATGTGCCTTTACTCAAGTAGTGGTCTTTAAAATTATTAAATCTCATTGAAAATTACCTAGCCTGGACTTCCATTACTCATCCCATTTCCTAATCTAATGCAGAAGATGTAGACCTCCTAGTTAACCTGCACTGAATTACATGTCAGGAGAAGCCCATGATTCATCAAGATAGAATTGTGTTCCCAACATGTGCCTTAAAAAAGGGATCTCTATACTTACTCTCATTCCCATTTAAATTTTAAGGGAAATGGGAATTGTAGAAAAAAATCTGTACTTGGCATAGCTTGTATAGGTGCAACGAGATGGGTATTGAAATATTTTTTTCTCTAGCTCCTATGAAAAATTTGTTCTTATTCATTAAGATATTGCAAACATTAGTGTGGTTGATTTGCTGTTTTCATGGTAATCTGCTATCTTTAAATATCAAGTAATTCAGCTGATGTATTTTGTAAATTTAAAACAAGTATTTGCTAACTTTTAAACAATAAAATTAAGTATATAATAAATATAAATAATA
>VYXB01003483.1:476073-753187 GCA_013397135.1 Pachyramphus minor | reverse complement strand
ATATATAATATATATAAAAAATAATCATAATAATCACATAGCAACCCCCTCCCTGCACAACTATACATAAGATAGTCAGATATCAGTGCTCCTGGATGTCGACAAGGGATGCAGAAAACAGCAAAATTCTTTCTTGCTTACCTCAAAATTAATTCCACATTAATTACATGCAGAAATTAAGTGCCCAAAAGTCTTGGTTTCCCCCTTCCTTTCTCTTTCCCTTTCATTATTTTTATCATTATATTGCGCCTCCCTTGGCTCTTTAATCCCCTGAAATGTTTCACAGTCCTGATTGTCACATTCCAGCTCTCTATTTTTTCCTGTACCCAGTCAGCTTTGTGTTCTTCATAATCTTTCCTGCTTTCATGCACATGTGTTTATCTCTCCGCATCCCCTTATCTATTCCCTCTCAAATCTCCTTATCCTAGATTCAGAACATACACTAACCTTGCTCATGCTCCAGTCTCCCCTGTGCTTTCAGTTGCCCAGCCCTACATATATGACAGATTGCTTTTTCTCTGCTGCAGTTCTTTCTGCCCCACTTTGGTGTAGGATGACCAGGGAAGTCTGACCAACTAGTGATTATCAGTGTAAAAATCCCTTTTTTGTCACTTCCTATTTGATGACCAATACTCTGTGAATCATTGCAGGAAGCTGAAGGAAGATTGACTATAATGTTTGCTGCAAGAAATGTGTATCAGTATCAGTCCTGTTTCAAATTCTGGTCCCTAAAACCTTTGAAAAAGTCCCATCATTTTTATACTAGGGGCATTGTTGCCTTCATTAACTAGCTGTGGAGTATGAAAGTTCAAAAGGACACTTAAAGAACATAGATCTTCTGCGTTAATGAGTTAAGTAGCCTGGAAAATCTCACTGTCAGTACTAGGAGTTACATTCTTTGTTATGAACAACAAGTGTAGTTGGAGGTTTATGTGGATTGGCTGCAACAAAAGCTCCAACCAAGGATCTCTTAACCTTCTTCCATGGCTTGGAAAGATGACTTTACCTGCTACTGAAGTAGTTGTTGCATCTTACTCTCCATTAGTTCATTGATATAAGTACATATTTAACACTCTGATGTGTGTCCTAAGCTTTTTACTGATTTCTTGATTTATTGTACTAAGTATGTTGAGTTCATCCTTCTCTGGTTTTGAAGCAGAATTATTTTGGGCTATGTAACTTAGGTGAAAGAAAGAAGATGTTGAACTGAAATGGGCAGTTGGCACAGAGAACGCTCGTCCTTAGGTCAGGAAGGGTATGCTGCCTTTATCAAATTTCAACTTATTCTGAAATAAATTAACATAGGAAAGCCACTGAGCTTTCAGGTGGGACTGGATTCTGTCCCATCTTCTGGCAGTCAGGAGCAGGTAAAAGGGGAGCAAGTAGCTGAAATCGGTGTTGCCTTTCTCTTAGCCTTCTCTGCAGAGAAGTGACACAACTGGGTGATACAGGAGCAAGGAAGGGGAATCTAATTTCTTCTGATGCTTGTGAAAATGTTTTTTCTTCCTTCTTAATAGGTCTCTCTATTCGCTTGGAGATGAACAATTTAATGCACATAGGCACACTTTGCACTTATGGTTAACATAATGGGTATGATGTCCATTGCATTCAGAGGCTTTACTGATGTAGACATACAAATATCCTGTGTCCTAGGATGCTTTTGTAAATGAATTTTTCTTCCCTTTTTTTTTTTTTTTGTCCTGTCCTCAGTGGCTGATTTGTGTTATTCAACATCTGTTGCCTTTTATCACAGTGAATTTCAACAATAGGCAGAGTGATTCCTTTTAGTTTATATATCATTTTTAGTGCAGTTATAGAAGGAGCAGGAATGAAGTGCTACACAAATACTGTTAAGAGAAAAAAAACCATCAAAACCAGAAAAAAAACCCCACACCCCAACCAACCAAGCAAACCACACTACTGCTATGTGTTGAACTAAGTGAAATGTGTTGAATTTGTGTTTCTTCTTTTGATCATTTTGATCTGAGGGGTGGTTATTAAGAAAAAAAATTATTAGAAATCTTAATATTTATGGAAGTCTAAATGCTAAAAATAAATATTTTGATTTTACAAGACTATTCACCATTTTTCACAAATGGTCAAGACTGCATCACATTTAATCAGCTTTTGAAAGGAAATAAGAATTTTGTGGAGAAAAGGCCAAACATGACATGGAAGTGCCATATGTCAAATGGATGGTTTGGCAAAAACTGGAGAGGTGTTTTTTTCTTTTTTCTTTTTCTTTTTTCTTTTTTTTTAATCACCAAGATCCAGTGGACAATTAGTGAAATTTTTACCCAGCAGATTCCGAAAAGTTAACAGAAATATGATCAGATTTGGGTAAGCCAAAACTGAGTTAGAGTGCTAAAGGACTTCCTTCTGATTTTTTTAGAAAGAAAATTTCCTTTTTTTAATATTCAAGAGAAATGAAATTTTTCATTAAGACATAGAGGACCCCAAAGGATCAAGTCATTAATTATTTAGCACAAGTCAGGTTGTTTCATTAGTATGAAAATGCTTATGACTCATGGTATACATGAGGAAGAAAAGTACACAGGGAAGAGAAGCAAAGGCTATGCTTGCCCCATGCAGAGGTATATGGTATTTGGAATATGCTGTAAGAATGAATTTGCAAAGTCCTCAGAGAAGACATGGGTGGGGAAGGGGAACAGGATACAGCCTTTGTGTCCTAGAGGCCTTATTTTCTAGGAGTTAAAGTAGTATGCAAGGATGATAAGACTAGTGAGATAATTAAGGGGTGATTTGTTTGTGATTTTTTTTATAGCCTCTTTCACTTGGAAGGAGCCTAAGGAGGTTATTGTGCTGGAAGTTTCTTTACAGAAACGGAGTCTCTCCCTCAAGCTGAGGTGACAATAGACAAGGTTATAGAAGAATAAGATAAGACAAGAATAAGATGTGAGAGAATATGCTTGCATTGGTAAAAACAGTCAGGAAACAGGATGAGAGTATGATTTTCATATTAGAGGGTATTCATTGGTAGAGTTTAAAAAGAATTTGGTTTTTTTAACCTGGTCATGAATCATCTGGAAAATGATAGTAAAACTTGCTGATGATAGTAAATTATTCTGTATGGCAAAGACAAATGCCATCTTGAAAAGCTACACTGAATAACTAAGAAATCCAAAGGCAGAGGACAGGATGTTCAGTATTGAAAAATGAAGAATTATGCAAATGAGAGAGAAACATTTCCTGCTTTTGGCTCAGCAGTGAGCACTGTGATAGTGCCACTCTGGTTTTTTATGCCTTCTAAAACATCCGGGTTGCTTTCCTTTTTTCTTTTCTTTTTTTTTCTTTTTTTCTTTTAGATAATTTGAGTGCTGAAGTTACCAGCTGGTGATTTTTCCTAAAAGTAATTTTAGTGTGAGCACAGTATGTGCCTTTTCTTTCACTAATTTTGTAAAGGTACATTACTATTGGTATGAAATAGCCATAATTTGCTCTTGTATACTAGAACTACAAAAAAAGATGAATAGGGCATATATGTACTATATAGACAGCTTTCCTTTTGTTGCTTTGGGCAATCATATAGTTAAGTGATAACGTTCCTGAAGATTGAGTCCATGAAGCTATAAATGGCTTTTATAGTTGATTAAATGCTGAAGTGCAGCTGGAGCTACAAAAGCCATCTCAAGCAGTAAGTATGTTATTACCATTATGGAAAGATAAAAGGAGAACCTCATGGGAATAGGAATCTTTAAAATTTTGAGGCAGGGGGAAGAACCGGAAGGATAATATTTTCATTAAAAGTATTTGCAGAGTAGATATGAACCAATGCTGCCTATAACCTATACAATTTTGAACAAATCCAGGTCCATAATATGCAACTGAACACTGTTAACATTATCTGTAAAACTTTGAAGCAGTGGTGTGATGACACTTAAATTTTAGCTGGCTTGGATCTGAATTGAGCTGCTCATTTCAAAAAAACAAAACAACACTGAGAAGGAACACCAGTGGGCTTTGCAGCAAGAGTAGCTTTGCACAATTTTCCTAAATCAATACTAGTTCCAAATTACATTGGACTTGGAAGCTACCCTATTAGTTTTGCTTTGTAATCTCTGGCCTCCTAAGGCATCTCACTCTCCTGGCAAGTGTCTTCTATTATTAAAGGAGTTTTGAAAAGGAAGGAACTGTGGAAAGGATAGGACTAAGGTCTTTCTGATTCAGTCTCTAGTTAAGTAGACAGCAGTTGAACATATGAATTCCTGGTTCAAACCCACAGCAGAAGTGAGGTTGCAGTTCCTTTTCTCAGGGAATGGATGCAAAACTTAATCAGGCTAGGACTGAAGTGAACAGAAGCTCCTGTGTTAGTGCTATAACTAAAACCCTAGTGACCAAGTGGTCAATCAGGAAAAAATCATGATGTAGTATGCCAAAAATACAATGTCATGAAGCAGTTGTGCTTTACCATAAATATCTGAAATGATTAATTTTCTCACTCTCTCTGAGCCAGTGAAAGACATAAGAATAGTTATGTGACACAAAATAATCCATAATTGTGTAGACAATTGTCAAAAGGCTCAAAGCATCTGAAATAAATCTTCCACGGTAAGTACCTGAAAGTCATATCCTCACTTTTGAACCAGCTCTTCAGGTCTGTACAGGCAAATACATCAGCACCCAAGTGCATGAACTGAGCCATGAGCACACATTCTCTGTCCCAGTCCATTGCAGTCATGGGCATTATTTTATCCAGAAAAGCACATGGGTGTAAACTGGAGTACTAGGAGTTTAAAACTGTAGACATGGATTGGTAGCACATGGAGGACTGATTTTATGTCACGTTTAGCCAATTATGTTGTGTTCTCAGACCTTGTATCAAGAGTCAAATCTCCAGCAACCTCTGTCCAGTGTACGTGTCCCTGAATTTAAAACCTAAAGATGAGTCAACAAACAAATAGTGGGCTGAGCACAACTGCTTCTTCGTGAAATATTTGGAGATTCCAGGACTATAGCTCTGGAATCATACATTTAGATTAACAGATGTGTGTCCTTTCCACGTGTTTTAAGATTCTTGAAAAGTGGTTTCGTTATGAGGGCCCAGTCTGCTTCCACTAAGTCAACGAAACTTTTGTGAGTGACTTAAATGGAAGCAGACCAGTACAAAAAAAGAGTCCAATACAAAAACATCCTGTCACTAGAAAAGCAAACTGAAAAAAGCTAATTTCATCAGGCATGCCGTGTGCTGTATTGTTTAGATCAGATTGTATACAAGCGTTTCTAGTCTGTACTGTAGCTTTAGCTTTAGCTCTCCATTGAGCTTGAAAGATATTTATTAAAAATAAAATTCGAAAGCTGTTATTTTCACTAGATCTTGTACACAGATCTTGAATGCATTATGTGACAATTTCTTTATCGAAAGACAACTGTCCTTCTATAATTTGATCCTGATGAACAAAAGCTCCCAGGGACTGAATGCCAACCCTTATTCTGAGTTACAGTTGTCACTTGTCCCTTTTTTCAGCCATTTGTCTAAACCCTTGTCTTGCTTCATTAAAGAATTTTTAATGTCTCAGAAGGGAAAAAGTTGATATACCACCTTACTTTTTTTATATAGAAAATAATATACATGTTACTTATTTCGCCTTGGTTAAAGACATGAGAGGAAAAAAAACCACAACATATAACTGCAGTTTTCTCATGTAAGTTTAGGCCTTGAACAGATTTCAGTTCTTAACTGAAAACTTTAACTTCATTGTGCAATTATGGTAGTGTATATTCACCCAGGTGGGAAAGGTCTTAAGAGTCCATCTGCTCAAAGCAGAAGCAACACTGAATTCAGAGCAGGTTGCTCGGGGCTGCCCAGGTGGGTCTTGGAAACTCCAACAATGGAGAACAGGCAGCCTCTGAGGATGCTGTTTTAGTGCTTAATTATCCTCACAGTGATTTTAGTTTTTTCTTATACCCATAGGATCCCTCTGTTTCAAGTCATGCCCACCACTTCTCTTTCTTCTGCACTTCAGTAGAAAGCTGGGGCCTATATTCTTGGTCACCTTTTTGATATTTATTGGCAGGCTGCAGTAGCTATCCCTAAAGCCTTCTTTTCTCAGGGCTAAAAAAGGTCACTCAGACCCTGCTTTTTGAATTATATATGTTCTGTTACACCTACAGTGTCTTGAGCTGCGAAGCACATAATTAATTGCATATTTTGCTGTGTTTCTCCTGAGGTCAGATAATTTCTAGCATTATTCATTACAAATTTGAATGTCTTTTCAAAGTGGTAACGAAGGAAATGGCTTACAGCTATTAAAGATTAGTCATAGACAATGTCTGTCTGAAATTATTTGAACCCATAATCGCATTTTCAGTCAATAGAGCCTATTATAAGTGTGTTTATTTCAAAAAATGCTGATGCATACCTTTGTGTTTCATGTGCTTTAATACATATCACCTGTCTAAGGAATTGTTAGTTTCCTTCAGGCTGCTTTCAAATAGACATATTAATGTAGGGTGCATACAAATGCATAGTTTATGGGGCAAGACAGGAGTTGAACATCTGCCTGCTGATACACACACCAGGGATCTTTTTTTACTTCAGTTGAACATTGTACCAGTCCTATGGTCAGCTTTGGAGACAACAAATCTGCTGATCACATGCAAAGGTAGCCCATGACATCATGCTTTTATTAGTTCATAATTACCCTCTTTACCTAAATGAGGCACAAGAGACCTTTTATTACTGCATTAGTAACAGAAATCTCAAGAGAAAGACGTGAAAATTTTAGTGTTCAAATAAACTGAGTGTGTGTGTGTCACATCAGCATTTCAACATGACAACTCAGACATTTCTCAGCAGGCCTTGTTCCTGTAGCATCTCTTGGAGCTACTGGGAGTTGAAAGAGTCAAGTTTATGCTATGGGATGCATATTTGAGACTAAATTATACCTCCTTTTCCTGAGTTGTAAATATGTGGATTCATATGACATTCATAGCTGGTATAAGGCTTTGGTAATTATCCACGAGATTTTCATGTTCAGTTAAAGAGAGTGTAAACAAAGCTGTTTACTTGTTTCCTACCCTTGGGACAACTAATCAAAGCATTTTAATGTTTTCACTTTTTAGGAATTGGCATAGGCATCCGTTGCTGACATTTCAGCAAATGACATGAAATGCTCCTATTATAATCCATGTTCCACCATAGTTGCAGGACTTCAAAACCACAAAAATTACAATTTGTACTTCTCCCCCCTCCCCCCCCCGTAGTGAAATTAAAAATAAAAATGTAGGAAAAAACCCCGACAAATCTAACGGTCGCGCCTATTTTCCACAAGGTTGACATCTGACTCCTACCAAAATAGTGGGTTTTATTCCGTTTTTTGTTTCATCCATGGCTGCAACTGTTTGGTATGTGAGGTTGCTATAGATGAAAGAGGAGGTGTGCAGGGTAAATGGGATTTCATAAGCTACAGCATTTGAAGGTGTAGGATCATTTGCATTCCTGATTCATGGGAACTGTAGGAGATAGGCATATGAACAAGATATTCCTACTATATCTGAATATGTGATTTAAATGATACAGACCCTGTACAGTTCTAACACGAAGGTTGTATGTTTCACATTTACATTTCTTTAAGGAACTGTGAAGTGTAGATTTATAGCACTTGATGACCTTTAGCAATGCAGTATATACAGCAAATAATTTTTTACTTAAGACATACATGAATCTTTTTTCTCCTTTATTCTATCCAATGATTATGTTATAGGTCATTCTGTCATTAGATGGCGTGTTTCTGTCTTATAAACACGGATATGTTTAGTGGGGGGGTTAGTGGCAGAGAAATGAGAAGTATTTCACCTGCTCTTGACATTATTATTATTAATTACTTTTATGGCCCACAAGAGTATGCTAGGCACTTGAAAGAACCATTAAAGCAATTTAATGCTTTTTGTAATGCTCCAATAACCCAGGATTTTTTTACGCATATATTTTTCTTTATGTAGATAGTTTTACAAGATATGCTGCAAGCAATCACCTGCCCAGCTCCTTGTGCCACCATTTCATATGATGTGTAGAGCCCTGCTGATCTTTCCTGCTTTCTTATTCTTTCCATTTCATGAGTGAGGCTTGGATTCTGGCTTATATTGTCACAGTGCTTTATATCTAAGTGTGATCATTGATTTGCATTAATTACAACATACTTTTGTATTCTGTCCATGCTTAGTCACACCTTTATGTATGAAACCTATAGATGTACCTAGAGAGGGAAGCCGATGTTAACATGTGTCTTATGGGTCCATACTTGCTTTCTTGAGGTTGACCCTGAGGGAGGATTTGTTTCAAAGGAGAATTAAAGTGCCTAGTTCTTTTTTCTCGAAGTAAGTTCTGGTTTTCTTACAGCCAAATCTCTACATGTCCTTTTAGATTTGGAGATATTGTCATTTGGAGTTTACTGCAAGGGTTTGCAACATGAAAAGGTCTTGTTGCATCATGGCTTAGCAACTCTGGTTCATGTGTGTGGCTGCTTAATGCTTTAGACATGGCCTGGGTTAGTACCAGTGTGTAGCACATCTGTGTGTGCATGCCTGGTGGCATAAATGTAGAGTATTTCTTGCCTACAACACAGTTCAAAATTTAGTGCTGATATATGATACTATTCCATTTCACTTGGCTTTACTACACAGATGAATTTGGTTTAGTCCAGTGTATGTTTCTATATATAATTATCTTACATATTTAATTGTCTTTTGTACTGGTTTTGCATGGCAAAGTTTTGGTAGTGGGGGACTACAGGGGTGGCTTCTGAGAGAAGCTGCCAGAAGCTTCCCCCATGTCCAATGGAGCCAATGCCAGATGGCTTCAGGAAGACCCACCACTGGCCAAAGCCAAGCCCACCAGTGAGGGAGGTAGGGCCTCTGGAATAATGTAGTTAAGAAGGATAAAAAAACCCTGTGCAGCAGCAACTGCAGCCAGAGAGATGAGGGAGAGTATGTGAAAGAAACAGCCCTGCAGACACCCAAGTCAGTGGAGAAGGAGGGGCAGGAGGTGCTCCAGGTGTCAGAGCTGAGATTCCCCTGGAGCCCCTGGTGGAAATCAGACAGTAGCTGGTTAGTGATCTCTCCTTGTCCTTATCTCCACCCATGAGCCTTTCATTATATTTTTCCTCCCCATCAGAGGAGGGGAGGAATACAACATCTTTGGTTGGCACCTGGCATCCAGCCAGGGTTAATCCACCACATTTTTGTACAATTTTGTGCTTGGACCAGTCTCATTAACATTTTTTCACGTAAGTTGTGGTAAAGTTTCACCATTGTGTTGTTAAGTGAGGATGCGTTTACATTACGATATTGAATCATGCATGTTTAAGCCTGTAGCTCTCAGGAATGTACAAAACAGATGGACCATCACAATCTCTTGTCATCCCTAAGCAGACCTAAATCACATCTTCTTAATTAAAATGTAACTTTTTCTTTCATTTGCATTGACTTTGAATGAACAGGAATGAAGAGCAAATGCTGCTAGGTTTAATAAGAATGGAAGTTATATTGGACATCCAGGTGGCATGCTGGAAGCACACCTTGTTAATCAGATTGGGAGTGTTACATTTGACATTATAAAGGGATGCAGTAGCAAAAGGCCATTAACTTTAAGTGCTGTTTGGAATAGAAGTGTACCATTTCTATTTGTATATGAGTTTTTGGAAGCGAGTATATACCAGGAGCAAATTTAAACTGCAAAGAATATGCTTCTGTATTTAAAAGGTTGTCATAATTCATAAGCTATTGAAACCAACCTATTAATTTGAGACAGTTCCATTGTCTAAAAAAAAAAAAAAGAAGAAGAGGGAGAAAAAAAGGAAATGAGTGTAACTGATTCCATTTATGTGCTGAAATAAAATCACGGGGACAGAGATGTGTTCAAACAGCAGCTCAGGGCTCTAGAAACAAGTTTTTTTTACTGAAGGCTTTTAATGGTAAAGGTACCAGTTAATGAATTGATTTATCTGTAAAAACCTTGCTGTGGGAGTGGGGAGAGCCTTGACAGCAGTGTAGCAGAGCTGTGTAAAAGTGGCAAATGCCCAAGGACTGTTAGCTCTGCAGTGCAGTGATCCAGCTCAGTGCTGAGGCCCAGCCCCGTGCCAGTGGAACAAGCACCACCATTGCCTTCATAATCAGGAAGAGTATCCTTTCCTAGAATTAATAATGGAATGTTCTTCTGCCTTTGGAGGGCAAAGACCTTTCCATAAGAAAACAAAACAAAACACAACAAGAGTCTCCAAAAGCCTTAATTTTTCTCTCTTTCACTTTTGTCAGAAATAGACAATGAAACTCTGTTGAAATACATTGAGTTAAAGCCTTGTATTTAAAAGGTCTTGAGATTAATTTCGTTACTGAAGCTCACAGAATATCATTATTCAGCATCTTTTATGCCCTATTCAAATTGCTGGGGCTTAGGAGTTGTTTGCACTTTCAAGTGTAAAGATTGCTCTGAGGGATTTGATGCTTCAGAAATAAATTGCTACATATTTTTTGCTATAATCTTCCAGATGTGAATTGATGCCGCTCTGACTTCCTGAGACCTTAGCACTTCTACTGTAGAAAACCTTCCTAATCAACAAAAGAGGGAAGCTGCTGATTACTTTAGTAGGATTTGCTACTGCTCCCTGGAAGCCTGAAGGACAAAGATGATGTGATGTGACCATAAGTACTCAAACAATCATGGAGGGGAAAACAATCACATGAATAGTTGGTGGCTAGGAAATTCTTCTGAGCGTTCTGTACAAAAAATAGTTTTTAATTGTAAAACTATGCCTGACATCTCTTTCACTAAACCAGTACACCTTTAGTAGATCTAGTGGTTGTAATTCCTCAACTGAGTCATAAACTCTTATATTTGGTCCAGTTGGCTTCATGAAATTTAAAAAAAAGAAAAAGAAAGATTGCCTAATTGAGGAAGATATTTTTACTATCAGTCTACCACTCCACTTTCTTACAATTTTCTTTTGTCCCTGTTCCCTTGGAGACTCTTTGTAAATAGGGAAGAAACAAATGGTGAAAAATAAGATAATATCTTCTCATAAAAATAATTTCTGCTTTTCTGTTGTTCCAGTCTCCAGGAAAGCAGATTGGTTTAGGCAACTGTTATATGCAATGCATATTTCATATTTTTCTTTAAACAAAAATGGAGATAAAGAGTTAAGAAATTAGGAATTTTAGACTCTGTGGGTGCTGAACAAACAAATTCAGAGACTGAATACAAGTAAAAAATGTCTGCAAGAAGAATGACTAAAGGAACAGAAGCAGGATACATGGGTCAAGATTGATTGATTGTTTTATCTTAACTTTTTTAAGACCTACAACACGGGGCTTGTGAAGGCAGAGGTAGAGATAATGGATATGTTTAGAGGGAAATTTGGGGAAAAGTGGATCAAACCATAAAGTAGCAAACTTTAAAAAAGAAAAAAGCAGATTTGTTTGCAAGTTTATTTTCTGTTTAAGTAGAAAAATATAGAAGCATTAGACTAGAATAAAACTCCTTAATGTTTTTTATTGGTTGAATACATTATCTTTGAATGAGAAAATTGATGTATTGTTGATGTGCTAGGAAAAGATTTGTGCTCATCAAGATTGTTCCTGATGTATTAATTTTCAGGATGAAGGTGGCGTTGTTTGGAATAGTATGTGACATATTTTTGTAATGCTTTCAAATTGCTGAAATAACTGCCTTAGGAAACAGAAAGAAAACCAACCATATATCCTCTGAATACAAATGTACAGCATGTTCCTTCCCTTTTTAGGAGCTAACCTTTGCCTTCCAATACTGGTCTTTTCTGTGAGTGTACTGAATTCAGTCACAGTGTGACGTGACAGTCACATTTATTACACGTGTGACAAAACTAAAGCTATATTAAAAAAGAAATTATTTTGGCTTTTTGAAGTCACAATCTAAATGCTTTTCAAATACAACATACACATATTTCAGACCTGTGATTACATGTTATTGTCTAGTCATGTCTCTGTTAATTCTGACAATATCTTTTCTGTTCTCTTATTATCCACTATTGGAGTGAAAGGTGAGAGTTCACTAGATTTTTTTGGTCTTGGGTTGCCATTGGCAGTGAGAAAGGATATTCTGGAATTGATAGCCTTCCTGCCTCTTGGTCCTTTCAATTTAAACTTCAGAATTAGAAAAGATGAACCACATAAAACCGATTCTTAATCAGAGATTGTATTTCACTGCAGTTACTCAGCACAACAGAAACACACACCACAATTTCATCTCTCCTACTAAGACTTAGAAGCTATGCCAGTACTGAGTAACTTTTAGAAGTGACTAAGGCACCAGGTTCTCTTCTTTTGTGAGTTCTGTAATCTACTCTAATCCGTTTTAAAGATGGAAGTGATACTGGTGATGTGTAGGCTCTGCAGGAATCTTGGGATCAGTCATCTTTCCTGTTGGTAGAAGGTATCTCATTATTTAATAAAATCAGGATTTTTATGTTAACTATTCATATTTTTTGTTAGATCAGATAGTATCACTGGCTCTAGGTGAGATGTTTTGGTGTTTCTTTACCATATATTTGTATCTGTTGTGCACGTATTTTGTACTGTGCAAAATCTTGTTCCAAAAGCAACTCATTTTACTGCTGACTTGAGACTGAAATAAAAGAATAAGAAACATCAGATGATTTGGTTGCCCTGAGATAACATCCTTTAAATACTTGTACTGCTTTATAAAAAGTTACCTGATGTTGCTGAGCTGTGAGGATCAAAAGAGGAAAATGCTAGCATTAAGTACAATACATGTGACATCTACATGCTCCCAAAATTGAGAGTAAATTATTGAGTTTGTGGGGTATATTTGGATGGTATATTTTATATAAATATATATATGTATGTACAAAATAAAACATAGGACTAAATCTGTGGAATCCTTGTCTAGTATTAATCAAGATCTTTGGTAAAACCACTTTCCTAATAGCATTGGACCATGTTCTTTTCAGTAGAATAGAAATAATTGCAATTGATTATTTGATTACAAGTTGAGGAAGTCCAATGTAATGTTCAGAGACTGAGGTTCAAAGACTACTTCTGCATAATTGCATAAAATGAAGTCAGTTCTGTGGCTTCTGGAGCAGTTGGCATAGTCTGGCTCCCATCCGTATTGCTATTCTATTTTCCAGTTAGAGACAGTGGCATTAGCCATACTGAAGGAAACTTGATTATCCTATGCCTTGCACTTTATCCAGTGAAAAATTTCTTCACTGTAGATAAGTTTTTCATAAATTTAATCCTTATTTGGGGGCTTGAAAAGATTTTCAAGTCAATAATCTACACCTGCTTAAGTATGTTTGCAGGCAGCTTTAAGAGCAATTTATACAATTCCCTGTGAGAATTTTTCAGTTAAATTTTCATTCTGGTTTACTTTGTAATACACTTTGTTCCCAAGGTGTTAGCCTGCTGTTTGAAAATCAGAGCCATGCAAGTTTTTTCTAAATGTCACCATGACCTGCATCTACTATTTTTTATTAATATCCGGCTCATCTCTGAGTCCTTTCTGCTATATGATGGTCCCCAAATGAGCTTGGTGCAGGAACAACATGTTCTTGGGTATGCTCTGATTTTCTGCTTAGAAATCAATGGTGTAGCACTGGGAACAAATATATAAGGAGCTGTAGTGTTCAGTGAGGTCTTCAAGGTGAGAATGACAACCTGGAACTTTAGAGAAGGTGATGGGATTTATGACTTGGGCTCCATTCCAGCAAAGTACTTAAACCGAAAGCATAGTCCCATTATGTAAATCTATTTATAGAGGTAGATATTCCCTCTTTAATAAATGCATGCAACTCATTAGCATTAGTAGAATTTATGAGTTAACAATAAGGAGAAAAGTTAACTATTAGTTTGAACAACAATTTTTTTTTGTTTTGAAATAGCGTCTAACCTTTGTCCACAAGAAAAATTCTACACATTAGGTTTGTTCATATTGTATCTCTGAGTGTCAGATAGTTTTGGCACTATATTTTGGAGCATTATGTCTGTCACATTCATGATTTGAGCTGCAGCTTTTGAAAGATAAATTTTATTAAAAAACCCACAGAATTGTAAATTAAATGATTAAAATCATAAGAAAGTTTAAGGCAGCAGCCACAAATATGCTTATTTTGCAAGAATAGAAGGCCTTTGATAGTGTCCCTTTCACAGTGTCTTTTAAGAAAGTATTCTCACAAATTTTAAGTGATTGATACATCATTTGTTACGGGATCCTGCAATTCTTGATGAAAATTCAGAAGATTAATGTCTAGAGGTTGAAATAAGGATGAAGAATTTCATCAAATCAACAGGATTTGGGAGGACTAAAGGAATGATTTGACATAAAGGCAGAGGAGGCTACAGGCAAGTAAAGCTGTCAGTATATATTTTTGAGCTACCTAAGAAAATAAGTAAGAAGCAGTGAAATAATGTGTGTGCTTTGGGTTCAAGTTTGGCCAAGTACTGCCTGTTACAGAACTTCTTGTTGAACCATAATAATATTTTCACACATGAACCATTTGAGAGTTCAGAGTCTGTGGTGAAATGATGTTTGGGATTTGGTGGAGAGCAAAGAAGGCAGGAGGAGGAGCAGCAGAAGACCCAGTGGAAATGGAAAGAATTTCTGCAAGATGCAGTGAAAGGAAAGGCTTAGCAGAGGTGGAGAAGGAAAGCAGGAGCCAAAATAGAGTAAGTGCTGAAGAAGGGATTTTGGAGTAAGGCTGGAAGACTGATGAACCTGGGGTAAGGGATGCAGAGGGCAAAGGAAAGCCAGGGGTGATACAGCAAAATTGTGCACAGTGGGTAGGACAAGCTTACTGTGAGCCCCCAGGACTGGATCTGTTATTTCTCAGCACTACTTGTAATGAAAACTGTTCATCATCAGAACCACCTCAGTGCTGCTTGTCAATTCAGACAAAAATCAGTATTTTTTGCTCTAAGTGAAAGTGAAAAATCTCTCTCTCTGGCTGTTGCATGTGGGGCAAGAGTGGGAGCACCTTCCTCTGTTTCCACTGTCCTGTCCCAGGCACATAGGCTATTGATGATGGCAGTAATAATAGCAAGGTGACGGCCTCAGGACAGTGCCATTGAGGAGAGCTGACAGCACAGACATCTCTTACTAGGACAGTCTGTCAGTGTGGACATCTATTTATTTTGCCTCTGCCTGAAACTGGCCCAGTGTTCCTCTCTGGGTTGTAAGTCCACATAGAAAGAATGTGTTCTTACTGCCAACCACTACTCTTTCTTCATGAGCAAGTTATCTTAGTTTGAGCCGTGTCCCTAAATAGCACCATAAGAATTTTTCTTTTAAATTTTAACTTTTTCCTTTTTTTTTCTTTTTAATATTTAAAATTGCTTACAGTTTGCTACCTCCTTTTTTCCTCAGTGCCCCTTGAAACCCTTGTTTTCTCCACAAAATCTTGTCTCAGTCAGAGCAAGGGATAAGTGGTGATCACTGAACCAGTAACTACTCAATATTTCTTTTTAACATCAGCCATATGGTAAGTCTGTGATCATTGCCTAACTCGGTCAGGGGCTTAGAGACGTAAAGCTTCTTATGCCTTTGTTAGGCCAGCTGTTTCAATTGGGAGGTTGAAGATCAAGCAGCCATGGTGCTGAATTTGTCTATAAAATCTTACTATGTAGGGAAGGGTTTTAAAAAACTGACTCTAATATGTGCTGAGGATTCTTACCTAAGAATTCTTACCAACTATTCGGGGCTAGCCAGAATGTAACATTCTTTCTTTCCTATCTTTCTTGCATTTTTTTTCCCCAGTTCTTAGTCTCAATATCAACCATCCTTTTACTATTTAACTAATTTCAGCAACATTGGAAGGGGAAACAAGGATATTTAATTTACAGTTTTATTTTAAGCACAGTTCAAAAGTTTCCATAACAGCTGGTGGTAATGCAAGAAACATTTTCTGTCATACTAGTTTAAAATAAACTTTCCAGCACTATCACAAAAGCAGTAGCATTATGATCAAATTAATTCATGACAGTGCAGTTACATGACAGATATCCAGTAACTTCTCACTTTGTTGCAGATTGTAATCAGATGTGCTTTAAATGCACCTTATCAAATATCAGTGTCCTTAAAGCTCTTTAGGACATTATTAAACTTCCTGGTGATGTAATTGCTGGGAGTTGGGGAGGAAAGGTGTTATTACCTAGAAAAATAAGAAAAAAAGCTTGTGTTTTTCCAATACACGTAGTAGCTTTACACTGAGAATGGAACTGGCTGCTGAGTTGGCTGTGAGTGTGTGCTGTGGTCTCAACTAGGGTCCACTCAGCTCTTGCCTTTGGCTTGCCCCAAAGCTGTTCCCATCAGCCCAGGCATTGGTATTGCTGATCCCATTCCCACAGGTGTATCTCTTACTACTGTAAATTGAAGCAACTATATAGACAGAAATTATGCTTATCCTAAGCTTTATGCTTGGAAGGGGAAGAGAACTTCATTGAGAGGCTCTGAAATATCTCCTGGAAATAACTTGTCATCTGCCTCTCCTCGTGAGCTTAGGAACTGTGTTAGAAACAGAAGGCTTCTACTGGTGTGTTAACTAGAAGAGGAAGGTCAAAGAATGTGTACACGCCCCTTCCCCTTGATAAACAATACTGGTAAACTGGTAACGGATGAGGAGAAAGCTGAGGTACTCAATAACTTTTCTTCCACAGTCTTCAGTAGCAATGACAGTGTTGGTGGATGAAAGGTTGGATAGACCCAGAATGTTCACGTGCAGCCCAGAGAGCCAAATGTGCATCAAAAGCAGCAGGTCGAGGGAGGTGATTCTGCCCATTTGCTCTGCTCTCATGAGACCCCCCCTGAGTGCTTCGTCTAGCTCTGGGATCCTCAGCACAAGATGGACACTGAGCTGTTGGAGCAAGTCCAGAGGAGGGCCACCAAGGTGACTAGAGGGATGGAGAATCTCTCTTACAAGAAAAAGGCTGAGAGAATTGGGATGGTTCAGCCTGGAGGAGAAAAGGATTCAGGGTGACCAAATTGCAGCCTTCCAGGACCTAAAGGGAGCATGCAGGAAAGATGGAGAGAAACTTTTTACAAGGGCATGTAGTGACAGGACAAGGAGGAATGGCTTCAAACTGAGAGTAGATTTAAATTAGATGTTAGGAAGAAATTCTTTACTGTGAGACACTGGAACAGGTTGCCCAGGGAAGTTGCGGATGCCCCATCCTTGGGATTGTTCGAGGACAGGCTGGATGGAGCTCTGAGCAACCTGGTCTATTGAAAAGTGTCCCTGCTCATAGCAGGAGGATTGGAACTAGATGAACCCGCACAGAGGGTTTTGCACCTTCTGGAAGGAGAAAGAGGAGTTGCAATCCAATAAATAGAGCTGCAATATCAGCTACTCCTTTTTGTAATTTTCCACAGTACCTCACAACACATGCCCCAATAACTGCTGGCAAGTATTGACTTTGGGAACACTAATCTCACTGCCAGCTTGTTCATGGCACCAGTGAGGTACTGGTTAACAGTGTGTCAGCAGTTGTAGTTACTGCCCTTTACATTTCTATGTCTAGTTTAAGAGGCATTTTCCCATGCTCTGTAATTACCACTCAAACACCAAAGAATTAACACTGCCCATCTGACGGATTCTGTGATACTGTGTGATTGTTCCCGCTGAAGCAATAACCATTCGCTGACCGACTGGTTCGTGCAGGAGACTTGTTTTATAGCTCCATTCAAACACGTTTAAGAAAACAAGAATCTGAGGGGAGACTTTATGGGCTGATATAAGTAAAGCTAAGACATTGTAGCTTACACACTGACATTTTCAGAGCTTTAATTTCAGCCACCAAATGGCACAGTCATCGAGGCAATCAATTTAGAATGACAGAAAACATTTAGATAAACACAAAATCGTCTGTTGCATAAATACAGGTACGGGGGTGGGGGGGGGAAGAGATGAGTTTGCTAATGGAAGAAAACAAATAAAAAGCCTGTCAATACAAGAAAACTTCAATAAAAAGGGAGTGATGGAGAGGTTCTCTCCAAATATCTATTTATAAGATGCAGTCATTTCAGTTTAGTACCATGAGGAATGAGAAGTATAAGCCAGCATGGAGGGCTTCGAGCCAAACCTAGTGTGCTGATTGTCAGCAAATGCTGATAATGCTGTCAATTAGCAAAAATCATTCTCTGTCCTCTAGCACCAAAACAATGACAGTGTGCCCTTTGATTACCTGGCAGCATTAGTATGAGAGAAGGCAGTCCTGCTGATGGGAAAGGGCCTGCACAAATAAGAACATCCTGGGTATAGATGGAGGGGCTGGTGAGCAGAGCTGCAGCTGTGGCATGGCCAAGCACATGTGGAGAAGTGGGGATGGCTGATGGGCTCAGAGGGAAACAGCATGGGTTGAGGCTCTGGAAAATGAGAGGAAAACTTCCTTTTTCTGTTTATTATGTTACTGGCTGATGCAGCTAAGTCATCCTCTCTGCTGAGGGAGTGAGGAAAAGAAGTCAGTGGATCCCAAGTAGATGCAAATGACTTTTCATTAGGTGCTTAACATTTCAGGCAGGTATGTGCAATCTGTCTTGGTTCTGAGACTCAAAGAAAAGGGAGACATTAAGAAAATCAGATCCAGTACCAAAATATCACCAAGATTTATTTGGGAACCATAGATAAAGGTATACAGTTTTTATTTTGTTTAGGAAAATGGCATTGAAGTGAAATCTGATCTTGTTTACATCTCTATAAGCTGGTGGTAAGCACAGCTGAGAGCAGAAATTTATCAATAAAATTCAGTGGTAAAACTGAAAATAGAGAGAGGTATTAGGAGTTTGTTAAAGTGGAAAAGGATATGGACAGAGCATGTGAGAGCCAAACCCTTTAGCTGGAGATTCAAATGTTGTTCTACCCATCATGAAGTTGTGATCCTGCAGAGTTTCATACTGCAAAAGTGCACAAGTGCAGAGATAAACTGAAGACTTGGAAACTCTGCTCACCTTTTGCTTTAAATTGTGGTAAATGGGAAGCAATTTTTCATGATCTTGTTCTTTGAAGTTTTCAGATTGTTGAGTTCAACAATAAAAATGACATCAGCAGCATAAAGTTTAAAGTAGTGAATTGATTTTTAAGCTCAGACAGCCAAAGGCAAAGTTCTCAGTAACACAAAAATGTTAAGCCTTGGGGTTCTGGGTCTGAACACTACTGTAGATCATTTCCACTTGTAATGTAATGTGTACAGGACAAATCTAGATTTTGGTAAATGCCTTGCTTTGAATTCCTCTAGCACAAATGCCTTAAAATCATTCATAGGTACTTAGAGCATCAGCATCTGAGCAAAAGGTCTGAATGGGAAAGAATTCTCTGAATCCCTCTAGGTCACTGTCAGTGAAAATGGTGTATTACTAAAAGTGCAAACAGTTGCTAATGGATATTCAGTAGTTAAATATGCTACTGAAAAATGTAAGAGAAGTCCAAGCTGATTAGGCCATGCACTGCTTGTACACGTCAGAAGTACACTTCTGTCCTGTGGTCACATCTTCGGCTGGATGCTCCTTTTAATCTCAAAGTGCTGTATTGCTCATTGCACCTTTTTTTCTGTCCTTTTTGCAGTTTTTGTGAAGGTTTTAAGCTTTTCAGAGCTGAGCCTTTTCCTGCTGCAGGCAGCCAACACCGCATAGCGTAGTGCCGTGCTCTCAATTGCTGGTGCTTGCTGGTACTGCAGTAGTAGAGGATAAAAATGCAGGTTGCATCTGCGTGTTCAGTACAGTTGGAATTTAATAGAAAAATCACAATGTTTTGTTATTTGGAAATTGGAAAGACAATACTCAATTTAATTTGAGTTAACAACAAACCATGAAATCACTGCTGATATTGGGCACTGTGTGGAATAAGTTTGCCTGCATTTTGCCTCTGTGATTTCATTGATAATTTCAGTCTGCTGAGCAATGTTTATTAAATTGTTCTTAATATTCCTGGTTGCCGGCTTGTGTCTGCGTGATTAGAAAAGCAATTCTTTTGCACACCTGTGGGAATTTATGTAATAGGAAAGATTTCAAGAGACTAAATGTCTCCCTCAGTCAGGAGCTGATTTGTAGAATGCATCTCATTGTGCATCTCCTTGCTTTAACCTCGGGACGTGTTCTTTCTGCTGTTGACAATGAACTTGGGGAGAACTGGGGTATTCCTGAGAGTGTTGACAATATTATTCCATGCTTGTACTGCGTGGAGAATGTTTTAGACTTTCTCTTTTCAAAACTCAGGAGTTTCTAACCCTGTCTGCCGTCAACTTTTCTTTTATAGCAATGCACAGAGTTGCAGATTTTGGGGTGTAACAATTTACAGGATTATTGTTAGCTTGACTTTAATGTTTCTTTGATACTGGAGAGTAAAACGGCAAAGGAGATGATGTGATCTCTGTTGATACTTTGGAGGCAAAAGTAATAATTGTTTTTCCTTCTTACATCTGATATTTTCTGAAATTTCAATGGGAATTTTGGGTCAGTGTTTCTTTCAGCAATTGCCAGTCACGTAGTTATTAATTTTCATAAAAATGCCTGAACTTCTCATGGAGATGGCAGCAATGAACATGCTTCTCACCTCTGTCCATCCCAGGCTATTCTATTCCAGACTTGCAGCTTCTTTCACTGTGTTGACAAACCTGCAAGGCTTCTCTAGAGATAATAAGGCATGAGAATTCACATATAAAAATATGGTAATAACAAGCTAAAGTAATGTTAAGCAGTTGGAGAAAAAAATAGCATCAAAATTAATATTAGTTCTAGAAGAGGATCAGTGAAATTGACTTTTAAAATTCATGTATTATTTCCCCATTGAACCTGTCTAGAATGCAGGTAAATAGTTACAAAGCAAAATGTCGTATTAACCTTTTCTCCCTATTTTTAATTCACACAGTCTAAACACAGCACTGCATAGGAACACAGATAGTTCCATAAGACAGTTATTCAACTGGAAGAAACATTAATCTTTAAATATAAGGTTGTTCAGTTTGTATTCTGTTACGGATTATTTAGTGCTTTTCATGTACTATAGCTCAAAGTGTTTCACTAAGCAATGAACTATGGTAGAGATGTGCCATGAATGCAGAACTCATCAGAGCTACAGATAGAAATGCATTAGAGTTATTTTTTGTGTCTGAATGCTGTCACTTGGACCTATACAAATGATGGATAGGAATGAGTCCTGTGCAAAATAGATATTTGCTTTTATGGACTGACCAGAAAATGTGAATCCAAGAGTAATATTTGCAAACAAGAAAGTTGTCTTTGAGATAAAGCTTTTTTTGCCATCCCATGAAAGCATAATTGAATATGTGTGAAAAATGCAGGCAGAAGACATATTAGTAAATATGAAGCAGTATTCTGCTTTTTGTTTTTCTTTAATTTATTTTTTATTTCACCAGCAGCTAGAATTCCAGAAAACAACCAGACATGATATTTTCCCATGCATAGCAGAAGTGTGTGGCACGAGACAGTTCTTCCCAGAAGACCTTGCACTGTGGATAGATAGGACAGGAAAAGGGTGGTGGTGGCAAATAACAATCAGAATTGATGTTTGAAAGCAAATGAGTTACAGTTGTATAACAAATTAATGCTGAGCAGATGCAGAACGATGCAAGTACTTTTAGCCTGTTCAGTCATGAGGTTATCATAATGTGCTTTCTCATCCTTCTCTGTAAAGGCAGGAGAGTCTTTGCAACTGGTGATACTTCCTTGGCTGCTCTGAAGTGACTTTGCTCACTTCTGTGACTTGACCTTGTTTTATCATTTGCCTACATCTTCAATCACATAGAGATTGGAATGGTTTGTGCCCTCTTTGATAGTTGAATCTTGATGTCTCTATTCCTCTTCCCAGTATCTTGAATCCTCTTATTGTCCATGGGAGTCCCCTGCCTTTAGCTGTATTTATTGAAGCTTATAGGAAGATGAAGAGACAGGATAGAATTTAAAAAGAGCAGAGAATATTGTATGTCCGTCCTTTAAATCTCATCCTTCTGTATCACAGCAGTGTGAAGGCAGTAGTCAGTGACTCTGGGAATAAATTTTAAAAAAAAAGGAAAGAGTGGTGTCTTGAGAATTAAACATTACAATTGCAGTGAATATCAGCACTCACGTGGTATGTTGTAGCATTTCTTAAGGGATCCCTTGGACAAAGTGAGTATCTTTACCACATACTGCTCGTACTGTCACAGAAAGGAAACAGTCTGAAAATTGTGTCAAGTGAGAGGAACAATATTACACTGAAGCAATTACAATAGCTTTCATGTCCTGCTACAGGCAACAGTCCAATGCCTTATACTTTGGACTGGAATGCTCAAATTCAGTTTTTGAGTATGGTTTTATTTGCTCTTTATTTATATGACTCTTGAGTTTGACACCTGATGTAAACAGACATTGAACTCTTTATTTCAATTAATATTTGTGTCCTAAGTAATGGGTAAACTAGTTAGGTGAGCTCTGAAACTTTGGAGTAAATGTTCCAAGCAGATCAAATAGACCAGACTCATTTCTTTAAAAATCTTTCCTGTGTTATTTTCTGCCACCAAGGGAGGTCAGCTTGGATGCCCTACATGATCTCTCATGGCAAGTCATTAAAAGAAACACAGTTTTCTCTGTGGTAATCCTATTTTTGCTGTGGGGGTTTAATAGTCTCTCCATTCCTTTTTATGAATTGGTTGGTTCTTGCACACCAGTACATTATGATTTAAAAAAAAAAACCAGTGGCCTGTTAACATGAGGTCTTGGCTTAGTGTGACAGCACTATTTTCTATACTAAAATGTTGGCTATGGCTTAAAACACCAAGATCGTTGTTCTGCCCCTACTCTTTAACAGCTTCTTCACTGTCCTGAGCAAGCCATGTTTACTTTCTTCTCTGAGAACTGTGGATGATAATGAATACTTCAGTATCTCACAGGGTGCCAGAAAACAAAACTTCTGCTGCCTGATCCACATGGAGAATGTAGTATGGCAAAGGAAAGATACATTATTAGTCATAAGTTAAAAGCAAATGCTATTAAAATAGCATTAAAATCATATGTGTTTCAGGGAAATTCAACTTCTGAAGTTGAGTTCAACAATAGCACCTAGAAAATAGCTAATAGAAAACAGGCTGTCAGAAGCAGAGAAGAAAAATGTCAAATGTGCTCTGCTTTGTTACAGTTCTTGATGCACCCGTTGTGTGCTCCAGCTCTCAGATTGCCTTGGTGTCCCTCTCTGGACTGGGGATATCTGTCTCATGTTGGGGACCCAAGCCAGTACATAATCCAGGGCTCCAGCTGTAGCCTCACCTGTGCTGCAGTGAGGTGGGAATCACTTCCCATGAGAAAGTCATGTGTTGTGCAGAAATAGCTACTCCCTCCCCAATTTAAGCTCCTCCAGAGCTTTGCACATGATTTCTCTCTTTGAAACCACTGAAGATGTCTCAAACACCTTAGCATTGGATCTGTATTAATTTAGCAGTCTTTTGCCCTAAGGATCCTGGAGTGTGGAGAGGAATTCATAGTATTTTATGTGTAAAAAGCCCAGGGTGGGATTCTTCACTGTTAACTGCTAACAGTTAACCAGTCTCTCTGTGGAGCAATTTTATTCATGTTCTTGTGTTTGGTTTTCAGCATGTCTGGTATGTTAGTTGCCAGAGAAATAAGAATGTCTGACTCTTCTCTTGCATGACTTTTATTTTTGTTATTATTAAAAGCTTACTAGCAGAGACGAAACTGCTGTCTGGTGTGGCAGGAGGGACGGTCCTCTCCAACTACACCTTGAAGTTGTATTGGAAAACAGCTTTGGGAGAAGTCACCTATAAAACAAATGGAATTGCTTGGCATTGATTAATACCATGACAGTTATGAGGAACTTAGATGTGATAATAAATGAGAAAATGTGAAAGTTCATTTACTAAAATGTGTGAATATTCTAACCAAAAGAGTGATTAAGACTGTTTAACACATGCCAGTTCATGACACAAAACAGCAGGGCAATATTCCAGTATTCAGTGTGCTTATTGTAGCATAATGAAATAAGGTTTATTGCTTTGCTACTTGTCAAACAGCTGTGTAAAATGTGAAACTAATCTAACAGGATTTTTTCTTACTGATCATCCAGCACAACTGATGTAGAAACCTGCACATTTATATAAATAAGCCTTCAGTCACCTTAGAAGAATAACTGTACACCTAAAATTCTTTTTTCTCTGTTTTTTCTGTGGTTTGGCTTTTATGGAAGAGGCAGCAATCAGTTCTTAAAGTACATAAGCAATCTTTTGTACTTGACTAACATTTAAAGCTGTCTTGTGGAATCTGTTTCTTGCCTTGCTCTTAGCTATTTGAACTTTCCTGTTGTCAGTAAAATCTATAAAAAATGACAAGGGGATTCTGGTTTATACGCAAGTGAACTTTGAGCTCTTCTAAGACAGTGGTCACAAGCAAAACCTGAACATATTAGAATTATTATTTCAGAAAGCAGCAAAGTCTGATTGTTTAGTTCACTTGATGTTCAACGCATCCAAAAAGATTACAAAGATGAAAACACATTCCTGCAATACTGCAAAAATCATAAAAAAACCTGGTGTCTAGTATGGGAAATAGGGTGTTTCTTAAGTTTCATACCTATTTACCCAGTAGTGTGTTTTGGACAGCAAACTGTTTGAGGAGGTGGTTGAAGCTGCTGTTTGGCAATATCCTATATGCAAACATGTCCAATGCTTCTGTGATCTTCAGCTATAAAGACTGCTAAAGTATTTCTGCAGGGAAAAACCTCATAAGGAAGTCATGGCTTCACCTTTGAACCACAGCAAGATGTTTTTCCTTAGTCAATAGAATAATCAAGCCTGAATAAATTATTGCTGGTTTTGTGTTTATCTGCATAGAAAATAGCTAATAGAAAACTGTTTCTGTATAGTTCAGATTTTATGCACTTTTTGGAGATAACTTAGAATGAATTTTCTTTTTTTCATATATTCATTGCATTTATTTCCTGTGGTAAGTACTGGCCAAGGTATCAGTCTGTGAAACGTATTCTGTGAATCCCTAAATGAGCATTGCAGTGAGGTTTCAGGACAAATTCTAGACTTTGTTATATATTTGTAAGAAATTACTTTTAAATTCCATATGACATAACCTTCAATTCTCAGTAGTTTAGGAGGTGATATTCAGTACGAAATATAATCAGAGACCTCAGGTTATATTTATAGTGCAATTGCTTTCCTGATTCCAAAGCATGCTTTATAGAAGCTTTATGAAAAAGCAGATATGAGGTATTCTTTTTCTTTGAAAACTCTCTTTGGAAATGTGGAATTTTTTTTATCTGAATGATTATCTGTTTCAATATTAGTAAATGAACTACTTTTAGGAAACTATATACCTGTTTCACAAAAGTTCAAATAGTTTATGTTAAGAAGGCTGTCGTTTTCACTAGAAATGACTGAAGGTGCTGTTCAAATGGATAAAAATAAAAGGAATTTCTTAGGCATACTGTGTTTGATTTATAGTTTTTCAATATGCATAAGGCAGCATTACTATGTTTAACCCAAAATTTAAGACTAAAATAATATATTTGCATATAATAATTGTATATTATATAATAAATCATATTTTATATAAACATAATTTAAAATAAAAAATAAAAACGCGAAAGTGAAATCTCATATCCATTCAGCTGGTGTTAAAATCTCTGAGTTCAGCGTGCCAAGATTTCACAATCAGCCCTGTTGAGCCTCAGAAATATGTTGCTTTCTGACAGTGTCGTCTGAGGATGTGGTTAGCCCAGTGTCACTTTGAGTGCTCCCTGAGTGCTGCTAACAGGCCCTGGCAGCTGCTTGCAGGATGTGGTGCCTTCTGCCTTCACACCTTGGCAAGTGCCACCCATGATTTCGGTAATATACTGAATAAAAACAATGAAAGAAAATCCTTCAAATAATAGATCTTTCAAAATCTTTCCTCTGTGTAATAGTCTTTTCGCTTCAAAACATATATGCTACAGATTGTTCATGCTTCTTGTAGTCCAACCTTGCTCTGTGTAAGGGGCTCCAAAGGTGTAAAAACTGATGGATATTTGACAAGTAGGTTGATATAGTTAATACAGGAGACATACCAGAAGCAGGAAGGGTGAAGAATGCCTTAATGAAATTTGGAAAATCCAGCTGTATTTTATTGGAGTGAAAAATATTATTATCATTATAACTTGGCTGTAAGTCAGCAGTCACATACCAAAAGAACAACCAGGACAAAGCAAAGAAACTCCTCTTCAAACAGATAAAGGGATTTCTCATTTAATCTGTTTTATGTTAATAAATACACTTTTAAGAATTTGTGTTCATGCTGAAGATATAAAAATCCATGAGCAGAATATTGCCACTCGCAGCTCCTTCTTTTCAAAATCATATTTGATTTGGTTGTTGGTTGTGTAACTCATTATGACACTCACAGTCCTTGCAACAGTTATGCATCTCTCTTCATTTTCAGTCTAAAAGAACAGGTTTTTTCCTTGTTCGACAGCAAAATCGAGCAGTCACTTCTAAAAAACAATGAAATCACACAGAAAAACCTTTAGCTCTTTCAACAACCTGTGTTGGTACTCATGGAAAATTGTGCAGGGCAGATGCCTGTAAAACAGTAGGGCTATAGACATTTAGATAGGAAGGCAAACTGCTGAGGTATTGCTGTACTTCGTTGGATATATATATGTAAAATCTTAAAATACTTGATATTCTTGCTATTTCAAAGCCCTGTGTCTGTTTAAGAGGCAATACTTTATCAGGACCACCACCCACACAGAGCAGGTAGGTCAGGGTGTGCAATTTCTCGTTCAGTTGTGGAAGCATTGTGGAGCGTGGGAAATGGTTGTATCTGAAAAGTAAATTCAACAGTTTTGCTGTTTGAGTCCTGACCTCTTTGAATATGAAAATTGAGGTATAATTCTGCTGCTCTTCATTGTAATGCTGCATGGGCAGTGCAGCAAGAGCCTTTGGACAAAAGCAGCAAGGGCTGGTTACACTGCTGCACACCTGGGAAGCTTTCAGCTGGAATAGGTGGCAGGCTTCACCAAAGGTCAGGGAGGATATCTGGGGGTTTATGGATCCCCTTTCTTTGCACTTGTCACCTGATAACCCTTGTTATCAGCACCAGCTCAAGAGGCTGGGTGGTTGCTACCGACCGATTTGCCAAAGCACTGAGTGAAAGCAAAATACACTTACAATTATCCTGACAAAGCAGGTCCAGTCCAGCAAACCTCAGGCTAAAGCCAGTTACTCTTATGGACAGAAAGTGAATCATATGATATCCAGGTAGTTTGTTGTAGAGTTAGTTCCTCTTTATAGATTTTGCAGTATTCTTTAATATCAGATATGTCAGCTTTGCTTTTTCACTGCGGTGCTTCTGAGTGCAAACGTAAATCCTGGTTTAAATATATGTGGAAATATGAATATCAAAATAATGGAGCTGAACTGAGCTACAGGCATAGCCAAAGTCCTCTGTTGAAAGGACACATTTTGAATTTGTCTTTATTTCTGTATCACAACAGTTCAAATAATAAAACAATTCAAATCCTCCAAACTGTATTAAGAGATTTTATGACCATGTTCAGACAATTTATACCAAATAAGACTGATGAAGGAAATTACTGAGCGAGACAGAACACTGTAATTATGATAAGCAATATTTCATGTCCTTGCTAATTAAGAAATACAGCAAGAAAATGTTTCACTTATTTTTCTATAGTGATGAGTTTCTATTTTTCATAGAAAAATACATAGGTTTCTTTATCCCTCTGAAATACTTTGTTATTAAAAAAAGCAACAGTTTCTTTAAAAGTAAAGCAAATTGTAAATGAAACTGATATTTATTTCATCACAGTCACAGTATCAAAAATATGTTTAGAATAGAAGAAAAATAGTGTATTGTTGTTCTCTAGGAAACAAAAACAAAAACAAAAAAATCAAACCCTCAACCTTTTTGCCTTTTGAAGTTAACAGTTTTCGCTTTGCTGGGGACTACACTGGCAAAGGAGGCGAACACTGAAGGTCCATCTGTATACTGAACAGCCCTGCACAGAAAACTTGAGGGTTCCTACCCTTGGAGGCTTGGAGCTTATTTGTGTTACTCACACACAGTTGTTTCTGAAGTGCATTAGCTCACCACTGTGTCAGTGGAAACAGAGGAGGGCAATTCCAGATGGAAATTCAGGTCTTACTGATTTCCCTGATGAAGTTGCCCATTTCTTTTGTTGAGTGTAGAGGCAGTTTACGGTAATTATGGTGCAATTATGTTCACCTAATTTTAGATCTCTGGAGGCATTTGTAGAGTCTGGTTGATGTGGCATATACTAAGCAGCTGCTTTAGGGTGAGATGAATCATGTCTAAAAATGCTCATTTCTCCCCATTTACTGTAAGGAAAGTCTGTATAACTACCTGTTAAGTAAATGTCTCAGTTTGCTGTGTAGGAGAGTAATTAGGTCATCAGAATTTCTGTGATGAGGGATTTAGTCTAAATTATTTTCCTAACCACTGCTCCACTTGGCCTAAACAATTAAGATCCACTGGCTGAAAAGAAAGAACGTTAATCAGTGTTAACATGAAAAAAAGAAGAAGAGTTGGTTGTCACCAAGGAACACATGAGTTCTGGTTTCAGGAAGTGCTGAGTGAAAAGGTACAAGGACTGGAAGCCAGAACTACCATTATGGATAAATGCTCTAAAACTAAGCCTTGTGCTCAATCTGTCTCCTACTCAGCAAAAATGGAAATGAGGAATAGTTTAAAAATGCCTAAAGCCCCTCTGGAATACCCTATGGACTTGTGCTTGGCATACTGTGTTAGTTGGGCTGAACCGGTATAGGTTTGAATCATCTGCTGCAGAAGAGGGATTTGAATGCAGGTCTCCTAACACATTTCTGAGCACATTCCTTAAAAGCTGAAAAGCAGAGAAGTACCACTGGGAAAAACAGTCACCATTTCCATCAACCGTGTTTTGGAGGAGACTATTCATTTCTGCCTGGCTTCTGAAGGACATGGTTCATGCCCATGTCTGCACAGGTTGGACCAGGTGCCACCATGAGGTTCCTGTATGTTGTGGAGTACAGGTTGGGGGCTTCCTATTTTTTATTTGTGATACTTTCACATGCAGCATATCTGTTCCAAATCCCTTCTTTTCAGTGGCTTCCAGATCTTCTCAGCATTGTCCATACCAACAGCTTCACTGTGGATTCTAACTGGGAAAAGGGGAAAATCTGTGTGTTCCTCAGTTTCATTCCAGCCCTTTTCCTATATGACCAACCTCTTGAACCACAGACAACATTCCTTTTGTCAGCTCAGGGAAACATTTCAATCTCACTTGAAAGTCTAAAGATTATTAAAATAAATGGAAATAGAGTATACATATGTGCAAATTACTTTTTCAAGGAGCAAAAGACAACTCAAAATCTATTCCTTCCTTATATTCCTTTCATTACTGAGTATGCTACCTATGAGAGATCTGGTTCATCAACCCTCAAAGTAAATGAGAGAGGATGCTATATTCTATACAATAGTGCTGATGTTATAGCTAAAAAAAAAAAAAAAAAAGTGTAATTTTACTGGGTTCATTCTAGAATATGCTTGATAGTAAGACCTTACAATTATATAGAACTTTTAATTTTAAACAATTTACATTCGCTTATATTATAAGAGGCAATGAGTTCATGTACCACCTTATAACAAGGAGACAATGAGCAGTGATTGACACTACACAGGAGGACAGTGAGAAAGGAATCACCTGACTGTAGAATCATTGAATCATAGAATCATCTGGGTTGGAAAGGACGTCTGAGATCATGAAGTCCAGCCCTTGATCCACTACCGCCAAAACCAGAACTTTTCCAGACACTGGAAATAATTCCTGACTTACTACTTCTTGCTGATTTTTGACCTTTGTTTAATTTAAGTAAATGGCCTAATGAAGTAGCACATCAGTTTTAAATGCTGACACTGTGCTTTTTTGATTAGCCAGTTTGCCATGGGAATGAGTGTACTTTCATAAGCAGACATTACAATTGAATTTTTTAATGCTAATATTTATCATAATAAAAAACATTCATGTTGTTATCACACAAGTGTTAAATTAAATACTTTCATTTATCAATGGAATGAACCAGTAAGGGAACTCATGTAAAATCAAGGATAACACTAAAGATGGAGCTAAAACTTTCAAATACGTTGGTAATTAAACAATGTAAATTTTAGGTTATATCTCTTTAAATTAACAAACTTCTTTTTTTAAGAATTAAATTTTTTATGTCTTTTCAGAAGGAATTGCAATCTGTCATATTTCAGTGTGTGAAATACAATTGCCAATTACTATGCAAGTATGCAAGTTAGGCAGACATAAATCAGGTAATATCATAATATCTATGCTGTCTTTATTGCACTTTCCTTTGAAGCATTTAGATTACCTACACCCAGGGGTTCATTAGACTAAGTGGGCTCAAAAGCAACCCCATTTTTTGATTTCTGAAAAGAATTATTTTAATTTTTAATTACTAGTTTTTGCTAAATATACGCTTCAATAATATATGCACCATAAAAAAAAAATCGTTCTTTAGAGTGCCTTACTGGAGCTTCTATATAGTTTTTATATAGCCTGAATACAAAAACAAACAAATAAACAAACAAAAAAGGAAAATAAATGGACTCGCTCTAGAAGCATTTTTAATTTGTAATCATTTTCTGGTTTTCTCAGAAATCAGTGTAACTATGGTGTCATTTGTAACATTTTAATGTATAAAATTCTTTTTATGTGTTTTGGGACCTGTCAGGGTAAACATCTTAGTATTTATCACACGGACCATATAACTTACTGAGCCACACTGAAATACATGATTGGCTTTGCAGTGAGTTAAAACTATGTAAAGCTTTATTACCTTCTGGAAAAATGCTTTGCAAAGACTCACTCTTCTGCACTGAAGAAAAATGACTGTTTTTTACACTAAACATATTTTATTCCGTAAGAAATTTATACAATACAAAGCTGATTAAACTTTAGATAATATAAGTATAGCTAAGGCCTGAACATTTAGTGTGTGTAGCTATTTTTTTTTCTCTCTAAAGAGCCATGACAAAAAGTTGGCCTGTGACTCAAATTAGAAGATACATGAGTCACCAACATGCCATGAGAATATCCAGTTGTCAAATCAAATTTATCATTTGTGTTAGCAGACTTGTTTAAGTAGAAATAATTATTTCAAATCAGACTTTCAAGAATTAGGTCAAAACTTTATTTACATGTAGAGAAAAAGTAAGCTGCCATTCTATTTTATTATATCATTAATTCCCATAGTAGTATTTTGATCTTACCTGAATTTCTGTGTTGGTGAGAGACACCACTGTTTTCTAAACGAACTTATGAGTGAAGAAGAAATTACCAGATTCTTAGACAAAAAGTAGCTTAAGAATATGTACAAATATTCTTATCAGGAATCACTGGACATTACATACATAAATGCAGAAACATCTCTCAGTTTGGGTGGACCCATTGCTAGCAGAAGTATAACTCTACTGGTGTTTGAAAATTTCTAAGTATATTCTTTTATTATTCATTTTATTCTAAGTATATTCTTTTTTCCAGGGAAAGTATGCCTCTCCAAACAATTTCTTGCAATTTCAATATAGCTATGTTCCTTCTATATTTTGCTGTTCTTATGGTTCCTGAAACCCAGGTAATAAATAAAAAATAAAAACAAACAAACAAACAAAACAAAAACCCCCACAAAACCAAAGAAATAAAACCAAACCCCAACAACAAACAGTTGGAGAATCAGTGAAATAGACTAAACACAAGTTTTTGCACTGCAACAACTTTAATTGATGGTATATGGAATAACTGTTACCTCACTGTTTGAATGTGGTTGTTCCCACTTTTTACCCCAGTATACTTTTTAGCAAGATGGTAAAGAACTGTTCCTCAGGGTCAGACCTCTTCTTGCACAACTTTTCTTTTTCTGCCATGGACTTTGTGCCCACACAGGGCACATGGGGCAGCCAGTGCCCTGCAGTGAGAGCTGTGGACCTCACCAGTGGCTGGTGAAGAAGGGCAGCAATGAGTTGGTCTTTGCGACGTCCAAACTGATTCCAATTTATTAGCACTAATAAAGAGTCTTTAGAATTGGCTTCTTACACCCACTTTGGAAGTCTTTTGACTCAGATATAGAGAAAAAACTGAAACCATCCCTTGAGAAAAGCTAAAGGGCTGCCATCCAGAACCGTGAGTGAACTGCTTAGCCTATTCCAGCTTTTAACTTTTCTGATCAGCTGCTGAGATCTCAAGTAATTAAAAAGCTCTACAAAAGACTGCAGATTCAATGTGTTGTGAAGGGGAGTCTATATTCAGTTCATTTACCCTGAACAGCTATTCCACAGCTGAGATACTAAGCTATCCCTTGTCTTTGTGTCTCCGTTTAATGTGTAATTATGGATTCTTAATTGCATTTTAATACCACCTGGTTTTTATTTCTACATACTCCCTCTAGGTGCACTTTAATTCATGCACAAGATGAATGTATATTTTTACTTTAACAATTTTGCAAATAGATAATTTTGTTTGGTTTTTAGTTACAAAATGTATTTTAAATGATTTTAAAAATGCCTAGATCAATCTTTCTTGCATGTTTCAGCATTCTCATTAAAAATACCTGATTTAGAAGAAAAAATTACAAATTCTTACATTATGATAGCATCGAAACCAGATGACTCGTTGGGAGTAGCACACAGTACCTATCTTGAGTTTCTCTTTTTGAAAGGTGCAGACCCTTGGGCATTACACATATTGACCAATTCTATCACCTGCTTATGCAACATCTGTGCTGTTTGGTTGACTTTAGTGGAATAATTTTTGATAAAGATTGAACAAAGTGGCTGTCCTGGGTGCAAACAGTCCATTGTGTGAGTTCATGCATCTTTTTGCTAGAATTCAAATAAAACCTTTCCAGCTTTCCACAAACCTGAGAAAATAAAATATTGTCAGCAGAATATCTTCTGGGAGGAGTGAGGAATCCTGTCAACTGGACCTTCCTTCCGGGAAAAAATGACTTGTAGAAATCTGGGCAAGCAACAGGATTAGAAAGCTTGCTGCTTCTTCTTAATGACAGGATGATGGTGGGGAATGTCTGTTGCTTTGTATTGGGCGGAAATTAGTTGTGGAAATGGAATCCTGGGATAAAATTAGCCCATTGGTAATGTGTTGGGGACAAAGTGAGGAAGGGGTGTCATTCATAAACAGGTGGTTGAAGTAGAAGATCTTACAGATGCAACATGAGAAGTTATTGAAAAAACTCAGTAGGTCTGTCTTCCTTTTGCAAGAGCAGGCTTGATTAGACTTGTTTAATGCCAGATTCATTGGAGGATTTAAGTAGCTGTAGGTTGTGAACAGTAGCATTCACATTTTAGGCTCCTGATCCCAAGAGGGAAATCTGAGGATGGAGTTGAGCAACCAGATTGGCTCCAGGAAGTATAAGAGAGAACTACTTCAAGTGGTCATTATTTTAATCTCTAAAATATGAAAGATGAAGGACTGTATTAGGTACACCTAAGCAAGGGGGTTTTCTTCTCATCTAATTTCTGCATCTAGATGTAGTTTGGGTAGGATCTCGAGTTCCTCTGCTCAGCCATCACCACATTAGTCATTAAAACAAATGTACGTGCCTGAGAAATTTTCAAACCATGAAGTCAGGAATCTCAGCTGGGTTTTTTTCATACCTAAAGTACGACATCCTGAGGTATGTTAAATCCTTTTCTTGGATTGTGCTCAGAGCACATCAGATACAGTTACTAAGAGCATGAGGACCTGTACACAGCTTAACGTGGTTCTTCATAGTGTGAGATACAGTGTGAGATGTACATGTTCTCCTTCTGGTAGCACCAGTTAGAAAAAGAAACTCCAGGAGAAGGGTCAAGTGATGTAAGAATGAATCAGTGGATGTAGAGTTGATAGATTCACAGGACTCTGTGTTTTGTGCATTAATGCATAGTCTCACATATAAGTCTGACTTAGAAATTCTTTACAAGTAGTTATTCCTTTTTTGACCATTTAAGAAAGGGCTTCCATTTACCAGTGTTTTGTGCTTGTGCTTAAAAATTAGGGGTTTTTTTGTAAGGCTTTCAGTTAAAAGTGTTTCATATGTTAAGTACGTACTGAAAGAAAGGATTATAATGTAGTTGAAGTATTGGACAGGTCATGCTGTGTGGCCATAAATGGATGTAGCTCTTGTGGGTGTTTGACTATTCAGAAAGTAGAAAGCAGCAAATCAGGAAAGGATTTTAGTAAGCCTTCAGCAGGTTTTCTCTGTGCAGGTATGTACAGTACTCTGAGTAGGTCTGTCTGGTGCAGCAGACCGTGGACTGAAGTTGTTCATATTAACTGGTACTGACGTACTCGTGCCAGGAGCACACTACAAAAATCATAGAATCATAGAATGGTTTGGATTGGAAGGAGCCTTAAAGATCATCTAATTCCAACCCCCCCTGCCCTGGGCAGGGACATTTTCCACTAGACAAGGTTGCTCAAAGTCCCATCCAAGCTGGGCTTGAATATTTCCAGGGATGGGGCATCCACAGCTTCTCTGGTTCCAGTGCGTCACCACCCTCACAGTAAAGAATTTCTTTTGTATCTCTTTCTGGAGCCTTCCCTCTTCCAGGCTGAACAGCCCCAATTCTCTGAGTCTGTCTTCATAGCAGAGGTGCTCGTCTTCGTGACCCTCCCTTGGACTCGTTGGTGTCCTCCTTGTGCTGGGGCCCCCACGCAGCTCTGAAAATAGTTTTGTAATAAAAGAACAATGTTTCAGTTATTCATGGGTCACTACAGAAACATTTTTAAAAAATGTTACCAGCTAATGGTTGTACTGCACAAGACCTTGATTTGAAAATAATTTTTTCTGCCAGAAACTTCTGTACAAAAATAACTGGGTTTAAGCTTTCAAGAAGAGGTTAGAAGTTAAGGAACTGGAGAGATGACTTCCTAGAACTCATACATATTTTATTTCTTTTAATACCTTGGTTTTCACCCCTCCAAAACAGGTTCTAATGGATTCTCAAGTCTCTAGAGACAATTTTTTACATTACTTTTTGATAGGATAAAGTGCATCCATATGTCTGCTTTATTTAATGTTCCTACTGCTCTCTGGAAAATAGCACTTCTGTTGACAGCAATATTTTTTGCTTTACATTTCTTCAATTAAACCTTTTGGAAGACCAATCCATATGGATTTAGATCTGGTTTTTGTTGCAGTTATATAATGTGGTATAAGCAGATTTAATATTTCAAGATGCCTGAAAAGAATGAATGAAAAGAACTCAGTTTCTATGTCACTTCATCACTGTTTTGTCCTAAGTCAGGTAAGGAATCAAGATGATATTCTTAGCACAACACAAGAAAAACTTCAACAGCTTATTAACTTCCCAGATGGTATTGTAAAAAGAAGTTTAAAAGGAAGCTTAAAGGATACTTAGGCAAATTTTTGTTGGTAGTTTGGCTAGGATTTCGTGTCCCAGCATGAAATCTAGTTAGGAATTATGCCAAAATATTGGCAGTGGAGGAAAGTGGAAGAAGGAGTGGTGAGGCTGGTAGAAAGTTTGGAATTGGGTTGCCAGCAGTCTTATGAGACACTGGTTTCTAAATGGTAGTGCCATTTTTCCTGCATCAGTCTAGGATAATTTTTTTTCTCTCTCCTTTATGATTCCACTTCTCTTTTACTCTGTCTAAAAGCATATCTACGTTGTAACTCACCTGCATAGCTGCTGTTAGCCTAGGCCGGTCAGTGGAGGTCATACATCATGCCACAGCACTCGGTTGTGCCCACCAAAAAATCAACCTTGATGGGAAGCAGGACTTGCAACATGAGCACAGCTTTGTGATGCTGCTGTAGCAGCATTGAGCTTTGGTCTCCTTGTGCCCCACTGTGCTCTGCAGAAGTGCTTTCCAAGACATCCTCTCTCAGTTTAGGCATGTAAAAGTTAGCCATATAGATTTCAGCCCCTCTGTTGGCACTGGTTAAAACCAGGCTGGTCAGAGCAGTCATTCTGCCATCTCAGACATCTATTTCAGTACTGGATGATGGTATCCATCTTACTGTACTAACAGCAGAGTGACACCAAATGAGTAGTTCAGACTGGATATCTGACTCTTAGATACCTAAGGATGAATCATATATGTTCTATATTATCATTTAATTTATTCCGAGAAAGTAAAGAAGTGGAAGATGAGTGGAGCTACAAGAGTCATGAATCCTTCAGCTCCTCTGGTTTGGGTGTTTTCAAGTTCGATTTTCCTGTCCCAGTATCTGTATCATTAATTCCGTGACAATTCAACGGCATCAGAGAGGCCTTTAAGAAACTAAAATCTGAAAGTGAATGAAAGCAAGTACTGTATGACAGTGAAAATGGATGAGGAATAAGGACTTCTGTAAGAATTATGAATAGCCCAAGTGGTGCCCCAGGGTACCAGAGGACAGCCAGGCGTCAGCCAGTTTTCTGCCTCTGTGGGCTATCTGGAGTTTGCAGCTTCAGAAGATTAGATACAGGTATTTTGTTTTGCACCAAAAAATATGTGTCTTCAGTTTTGCAACTGTCCTAAAGGAATTTTGAGGGGAATCTGAAATTTATACCTCTGTAGATAATAAAGTGACTCAGAGTTCTTCTTCATAGCATTAATACAGAAGTGAAAGATGCAAAGTATAGAAAGTGAGGACAGAAACAAATGGATAGCAAGTAGAATATAAAGAATTTGACTTAGTGACATAACACTTGTTTCTAAAAGTGTGGTATTTTTATTCAGGATTATGCAGTGTAAGAGCTACAATGCTGTCTGATGTTGGGAGAAAAGTGTATGGGGAGAAGCAAATCGATTGTTGGGAATAAGTACTAACAGCATAATAACCTCTACTTTTATGCAGTTGAATCTATGAGATTGTAAAGTGATTGTCTTAAAGAAAACCAAAGACTGTATTTCTGCGGTTATTGTAAAAATCCTATTGGAAGCAATACCCAAGCACTTTTGCAAGACTGATACATTTTTAAAATTCTTTCTTTAACCGTGCAACAACTTTATTTTTGTTAAAGCACAGCATGCTGTGACTGAAATCTACTGATGTGAAAACACCATTAAGATATTTTGCTGCAAAGATGTTTATGTGCAAATCACAAGTGGTGAAGCACAGCTGCAGATTATCTGTGAAACTTGATCTTACTCATTTTCTGTAGGTATGTAGAATTAGAATTTTCAAACACAGTAAATTTATCAGTTGCATGGTCCAGAATGCAACTTAATAAACATGCTGGTTTTACAAATTGCTTTTAAATGGTGGTTTCAGAGGCAGAGGCTGGTGAATGATCTTCTCAGTTAGCACCTCAGTGGGAGCCTATTAGACAGCCTGGGAGGTGTGTACTTAAACTGAGTCCATTCTATGGGCAGGAGGACTGCATTATTCTAATTGACCTTCAACACATAAAATCCAAGTAGATTTTTTCACCACCTAATAGGCAACAGACAGAAAACAAGGTTTTATATTAAAAGCATATGTACTTTACTGAATACTTCACCTTTCTGGTGCATATAACACTTTTAAGGTAGCTTAACTATCAAATAAAGGGCTCTATTGGGCTTTTCATAGGCTTTTATCACCTGTTAGCTGTTCGTTCTTGCAGAGAAAAGTCAGTCACACTGCTGTGAGGTAAGGGAAGTTCCACCACTTTTCAGCACCTTTCTCCTATCTCTAATGCATTCACCAGCAGCAAATCCAGTGTCTGTAACAAATCTGACTCCCTTCCAGGAAGCCCTGTTTAAGGAAATGTTTTTAAAGCCAAGTACCAGTTACAGCATAGCAATATGGGAAATCCTACTGTTAAGAAGCCTGTCACACATGTTGTTGATGCTCTGTATCATTTAATGAAAATACACTCTAAAGGAATGATTTATTTAAAAAAAAAATCTTCCAAAATAACTTTTGAAGGAATATATGACATTGGAATAAGTTGATAACTTTTACTGAATAAAAATACCATTTACACGCAAACTTAGATTTCTTTTTAAATTAAGATGAAAAATTTTTAAATAATTAAAGCAAGGAAGTCATATTTACTCTTTCCTTCTGGGACTTTTAAATAAAAGAGCTGGAAATGCAATTAGGTATTTCCTCTTTTAACCATACCACCATTGGAAACAAAACCAAACAAACAAAAAATCCTTGTTGAGAAACAGGCTCAAAGAGTCCTAAAACATCTCGTACAAGCTTTTTCTAGGGGAATAATAGTTCATATGTCTTGGAGAAAGGATCCACCAAAATGTCTGTCTTTAAAATGCAGAAAATCATTTACAGCAAAGAGTATTATGTGTCATATCTGGTTTGGAATGTAAAAGTTAACCTCCTGGCTCCTGTTTATGGAGGCCATGATAAAATTGATTCATCTCTAAAACACTGAGATTTCTGGAGGAAGGAGGAAGGTATCTTATGGCCTTGAGTGATGACAACTTTTAACTGCAGTGCTTACAAGCAAGATAACCACCACAGCTATAGGAAAAATCTGCTAAGGCTAGAGGCATGATTTTAATGTCATGTTATGCCATAGGAATCAGTTCAGAGAAGCAGCACTTTAGCTGACCAGGTCAGCAGCCTTTCCAATGCAGGAAGATACCAGAGCACCCACTGATCCTGGAACAGCTTGGATATGGAAAAGGTCTTGAGTATGGAAAAGATGTGAGCATGTGAGCAATGTACCATACCCATCATTTTACCCATAGTTTAGGGCATGATCTAGGAAAAGCAGAGAAAGCTTATTGTTACTGTAAGGTGAGAGAATTTGAGTGAAAACTAAGAATTATCATGTTGGCTAATCAATTATCTTCTCTGTGAACACTAACTGCTATATCTTCATTTTTAGGGGACTTATATTTGCAGAATTGGAAAGGACATAATACTTTATTTGAAGGATCAAATGATAAGTAGAATGACAAATATAATCCTGTCAAGCAAAGTGGTGTCCTGTCTTCTGTGGTATGGCAAAAGGAGTTTGGAAATCTCAACATGTATCTTGTGTTCATCAGAATAATTTTCTCGTTATTTTTTTCTTCTCATCAGCAATACCTATTTTCTTCTATAAGTGCAGCAGCCACTGAGCTATCAACAGAGTGCTTTAGGGGACAGGAGGGAGAGCAAGCAACCTTGTTGCTATAACATCTGCCTTGGCTAAAAGAGTGGTATAAAAGTGCATCCCTAGAGTGCAAGAAGAATGTTAATGTCAGACAATTAGGCCTTCAGAAGCAGTTAAATGCCAGTTAATATAGCATTATGTACTACTGAATAGCATTAACTGTCCCTTTTGCACATGTATATTCTGATATTCCTTAATATGATTGTTTATACTTTATCACTTAAAATTGTATAATGGTGGTTTTTCCATGGAGCAGTTATGGATATTTCATTGTTGAAGGAAAAGAGGAATACTATAGCCAAAGACTGGAAAGAGGATTCAGAGACAGTCAAAATTAAGGCACAAATTTTGAGAGTAAGGCCAATGGAACTACCAAAGAAAGAGGGGAGGGTGTCCAGCTTTTCCCCATCTTCAAGCCTATAGACCTTTCTGGAAAATGCTGTAGCAACATAAATTATTAGGCTTAATACAGGGGTCACTGGCTGAAATAATGTGTCCTGCAGCATGTGAGAGGTCAGACAGGATCTAATGTCTGAGGATCTAATGGGTTTTTTTCTGATCTTGAACATCAAGGATTAGTATCTATAATCTTAAAATATAACTGCATACCTTTGCCCATATTTGGAGTAGTTTTAGGTCTTTCCAGATCTGCAGCCATCAAATGATAGATCTGACTTCTCTGTGTTATCCTTTTAAATTCCCCACATTTGTGATGCAGAAATTTGGAAACTGTAATTTGCCTTAAAAGAAAAATTAAGTAATACTAAGACATGCTCGGTTCCATGTTTACAGACATACCAAATTGCTCAGTGACATTTTTCTAACCCAATCATTGTTTCAGTAGCCTTTGGCATCCTGACTACTTTGAATCTGAAAGTCTGAATAAATTATTTAGAAAATCCAGCATTTTTCAGTAACATTTTCCTTATTTGTACTGCAGTTGTTGGCTGCTATCCCAAAATACATCCTCTTTTCTTTTGTGGTATTCTCTTTTTGGCACAAGTTAATACTTGGAATATTAATAATAATGATGACGACAACGATGATGATGATGATAATAAGAATGAAAGCAGCAATAACACTGAGTGTCTTTTCAGGTACCTGTTAGGTCAACAAATAACCTTTATGCCTGTAGAACAGAAGCAGGAGGCATAGCACAAGTTAGCATAGCATGAAAAGAAAGAGTTTGTAACATGAGAAACCTACTTGCGTAAGAAATTAGTTTTACTCTTTAGTTCATCCTGCAGATCAGTATCACAGGATGCAGACTGGGTTCATTTTGGTTGCAGATAAACCAGAAGGTGACCAGTTGTGAGAGGCACACTGTGAGTCCATGGGAGTAGAGTAGGACCAGTACTAAGTGACACCCCTAAAGGATGCATGGTCTGGGTGTTACGTCCTCAGCCAGTCACTTCACCAGTCTGCTAACATTGAGCCTCTCTATTTGGTAATATAGATACAGCCTGTCTTTAACCATTCACAGAAGCACACAGCACTAGTTGATAATTTTTAGGACATGCTATCATGCTGGCAGCATCCTCAGAAGTCAAATTTTCCTCTTGGTTTTCCTTTATTGTTGAAATAACTCCAACCAATAAAGTTGGTATCTCCATACACTGACTATTCCCTTTCTGAATGAGGGCATCTGCCAGCTCTTCTTTGACAACTGATGAATTAGTACATCTTTTATGTGCTCCTTAAGAACAAAACTTATATCCTTTTTTCCTGGTGCCTTTGGTCTTTGGCTGATTCAATGATGCCTCCAGACTGCAGTACAGGACAGAACCACTCTACTCAATTTTCTTTGAATGTCTCTCCTCCATTCGTTTAATTAAAGCACCAAAAATCAGATGCCTTTGTGGAATACTTCTGAATTCACCTCATGAATAACATCATAGCTTCAACTGAAGTTGGTCTTGAAACAGCAAGCCAGTCTTTCTGATGCTCTGCTCCAAGCTTCAACCAACATTACACATTCATTACTTCTTGAAATATTTTGCCTTTTTTTTTTTTTTTTCCCTGGGACAATCGTGATTTGCACTTCCCTCACTGTCTCAGTTAAAACAAGAGAGTTCCTCAGCTCTAAGTGTTCCCCCTCAGGAGTTCACTATTTTGATGTAGAAAGCTAGTACTGAATCTGAGTTAAACTGACATGCAGACACCATTGCACCTTGCTTTATATATGTGTGCAAAAAAAATTTTGATCATTAGCAGGGAACTGTATTTTGTTTATAATGTTCTTTGATTGCAAACAAAAATATATTTTTCCCCTCAGTATTACAGAGGCTGAAAGTCTTTAGGGTAGTTGGTTTGTGCTATGCTGATATAGACATTTCCTTTTTTATATATATTATTTCCTTTTTTACGAGCTGTTTCTGTAGCTCTGATATCTGTTGCAAGAGGTATAAGGACATAGATTCATTATGTTCAGAGATATGTATAGGCCCAATACTTGCTTTTTTGGGACATAAAGAGCTTTGGTCCTTTGGAGCAAAGGTCCCCACTTCCTCTGGGGATTCAGTGTGCAGACATGCTGTCTATTAACATTGATCCCTAACCTGCATTATTTTTTCAGTTATGCATGCAGTTATTGAGAACTTCAAATACAGCAAGTCTGATGCAAACTTTAAGTTATTCTGTCATGTAAACTGACTTAGAGTTTTGGTACAGCACAAGGAGCCTTCAGAAGTAACTTCAACATTTAAATTCAACCCTTAGCACATTTTAGTCCGAAGGGAGTCCTGAAATAAAAATCTCCTTCCTCATGTGCAGCAGATTATATGGTTTATTTATTGCTTGAAAGATATATAGTAAAGTCTTTGTTTCTTCCTGTGCTATAATCCTTTGTCTATGTTCCTAAAGCAACAGAGACACTTTCAGAGTCCCTGAATGTAACCATCAGTTTTCTCTGCTCTTACACCTCATACCCCAAAATCCGAATGCAGACCTAGTCTGGCATTAGCATTATTTGAGTTTATTAGTATAGGATGAGTGAACAATCTGACTTGCCCACTAGCATTGTTCTGCATGTGAAGCCCAAGTCTATCCATATGTGCCCCAGAGGCCTCACAGTAATGTTTCAAAATGGATAAAGGTAAAATAATTATAGCCAAGTGCTGAAGTTACTCTGTTTCCTTGCTACACGAGTATACAAGAATCTGGGCCTTTATTGCTTTGATTTCCTTTTTTATTGCAGTCTTAGAGAAACAGAAATTTTTTACGGGCTTCCTGATTTAAAACCATAAATCTCTCCATTATCTCTGCATGCTAGTTTAATACTGTCCAGACTGTTAAAAATAGAAAAAAGGCAAATTGGCTGCTGGCATTTCTTACATGGTGTAAAACTTATGTACAGTATATTGGGCCTGTAGCACTAAAAGAAGGAAATGGCATTGGGAAAGTACAGGTTTAATATTTTATGGGGTGTGCATCAAAATGTCAACAAAAAAAAGCAGGTAAATTACAGGCAGATCTTCCATGATAATATTTGTATCTGAGGCTCTTTTAATGGCTTTGTACCATATACCAACTGATATTGACCTTAACAGATATGAACAGATAAAGCTGGAAATGTGTAACTATTAATCCACACCTCAGTGGCTTGCCAAATTCTTTATTGCCCCATGATTTTAGCCCACCAGTTTTCTCTTTCAGTTAAGTAACAACTGTGAAAATGTAATAAATTCTGTGCAAAACAACTGAACATACTCCTGAACTCCAGACTCTATTGATTTCAGTCCAGTAGATCATAGCCATGGGGACAATGTGCCTGAAGGGTAACAAAGTGAACCTAGAGCTCTGTCATCTCATTTTTGTCCCCTGATGTGACACCTTCCTGCTTCTGGGGATGCAGAGTGAGCAATTTTAGTCCAGCTGTATTCCTGTGTTTTGTTCTGTGGATCAGCAAACTGGGGTATTAGAGAAGTGCAGCCAGTCTCTTCCCTAGAGGTTGAGGGCATCACGTCTCTGCAGGCAGAGTGCATGATCTTGCTGGAGTACCCACCATCTGCCTGCCTACAGCTCCTGGGAACAGGAGCATTTTATTTCTCTGTTGAAACATTATGTAAGCACACATATTCTGCACAATCTAATTTTGCACAGTGCACCGTGTCTTCTTTTGGTCATTTGCATTTTCCAGCAGTGCTAATTAAATCAACAAGGGGACTCAGCTAACCAACCAGACTGTCCCAGAATTTAACAGCCTCTTCATGCACTGAGCAGCTGATTCAGTGCTCCAAGACCAAGTGCTGCCTTTCATGCTAAAGTACCATTCTACACAAAAGGTCCCTTTGATGGCATAAAGAAATTGCTTTATTCGCTGGGCTTAGTAATGTACAGTATTTTTGAAGGATTTATTGAGTGACATTACAAAGAATTTTATTTTTTTTTTAATCAATCCTATTTTTGTAGCTCTTTGAGAACAAGCTAATTTGGAGCTACCTTGTCTTTTCATGCTTGGGATCTACTGTTGATGACTGACACAGAGATGTGGGTTCATGCAGGCTGTGTCCTTGCCTAGAATGGAAGAACAGTATTGCACTGATTAGAAAACACTGTCAGCAGTAAGTACATGGCAATTGTTTGCTTTGTCATCTACAAATCTCCCTGTTGTGTTTGGTGTCATTTTTTTGGTTTAGTTTTATCCTGCTAGCCTCTCTCTGAAAGAAGTAGGCAGATTTTTCTTATCATATGTGAAAAAAAAGAGGGACTATAGGAACTGTATCCTTAGTGAGAGTGATTCAGAGGCAGAATTAAGAGAGGGTGTCTGCCCTGCCAGATTGCAGCAGCCAAAACACCCAGGCTCTGGTGGACACTTGAGCTCTTCCTTTACCTTGATGAAATGCTTGCCAGAGATCATCAAGCAAAACAGCACAGTGTGTGATCCAGAGTAATAACTCTCTGATCTGAAATGTTCTGGTACCTGTAGCTGAGTGCTTTTGTGACAAATATTGTTGTATTTAATTAACACCCACGTAGGGCAAACTGTCAAAGTTCTTTTAGAGACATTCTGCAGCAAACCGGATGCATGGTGCTGCACAGGGCAGCTGAGGCTTCAATAACTTAGTTTTTACTTTTCACATTGAGTATGACTCAATTTTTTACCAAAATTTACACTGCTTTGATTGTACTTTTACTGTACATCTTCAAAACTTGCCTAGTGTGATGGATGGTGCCAGGAAACCCTTTATATGGTTTTTATATTAAGGTAACTGTCTGTCATGCTATTGTGCTAGAATAGCTTATCAGTTTGTCACAATAAAAGATGCTTCACTGACAAATTAGTAGTTTTTTCAGCCTTACTTATTTGTACCTTCCCTTTTATTTCAAAAACTGATTTTTTTTGCTAGTCTTTTAATTCTTAGTATTAATTATTATTGTAAAATTATTAATCACTTTATAAGACTGCACAAACAAAGATTATGTTTTAGATGTCTTCATGAAACAAAAGAGGATTACTTATGCCTTGTTGTACAGTCATTTTAAACAACAAATCCATATTTTATTATGGATTGTTCTAACTATATCTAGCATTTTAAAGAATTACTGTTTTAGTGAAAGTATGTGCTATTTCCAACTTTTTATGTACATTTTATCAGAATTTATTTTATTTCTGACATTGACCTCTATAACCACCTTGGATGCCTTAGGGAAAATAACTTCCCTAGGAAGGGGAAAAAATTATTAGTCTCTAGTTACCAAGCCAGGGCAAAATAAAAACCTGAATAATATATAGACTTAGAAATATATCTGCTACCCTGTCAATGGAATTAACAGTAGTCTTCTTGTAAAGTTCTAAATATTAAGTCTACTGCTAGTCTAGTTTGATTTGTTTTTAAGCCTCATAATATCCTGTTCCACTGGTAGAGCAACCTTCCTTCCCAGGAACCTCAAACACCCCACAGTCTTCATCTACTCATCCATCTTGACTGAAATGCAGGTTTCTTGGCATGTAGCATGTACCACCACTTCAATGCTGTCCTACAAGGACTAAATATTGCTGAAAAATAGCTGTAAAACAACTCCCCCTTTAATTTTTCTCAATGTTTTACTCTTGTTTTGACTTGATATGAATGCCATGAATGACACTTGATTCTGAAAAATAGGTTTTTGGGGAAAGGATACCCATTTGATAACATGTATGCAATTCAATCTCAGAGTTTAACATTAATTTTGTGAACTCTGCAAAATTGAGATTATCTATTGCAAAACGGAGTTTTCAGTTGACAAGTTTCATGAGTACAAAGTCTGCAAAATGCTGTTATTCTATTTATGAGTATCAGAAAGCAAGGAAGTAATGTATTATGGTAGTGAATTTTCATGGTATGTTATGAGTTCAGACTGAGATGCTTCAAAGACTTTAAAGAACTGGGCTACCATGATTCAGATACCAACTTAAATCATATTTTTAAACTATTATTAGAACTCATACAATGGTAGCCTCTGTGAGCTTGCTTCCCTCATAAATTGTGTATTACTGGGATTCTTTTACGCAGATTAATCTTTCTTTTTCCGAAATGTCAGTACATAATTCACAGCCTATTAATATGGCAATATTATTTCCAGAAGTAAGGAAAATAAGACTCTATCTCAAGCAATTAAAATTGTGCAGCTATGATTTAAGTAAAATACCTTTCACATAATTCAAGTCTGGTAAAATTATGCCACTATTCCAATTCAGTCTTTCATATTTTATTCAAATGCATGTTAGACCTCAATGTTCCATCACGGTTGTCTTCCTTAAAGAAGATAAAAGAGTAGTAGATGAACAGTTGTATAGATGTATTAATAGAAAAAGAGTATTAGACAGAACAGTAATTTTTCCATTAGAAGGGAGGAGCAGTTTTCTTTCACAAAGAGCTGACTTTACCCATTGCAAAGCAAGGACAGGAGAGTGTTTGTCCACAGGAAGAGAAATTTGAACACATTCCTGTAAGTTCCGCTTTTTCTTGAATAATAAAACTTGTAACAGATTGTTCCTGAGGACTGACACTCTATCCATGTATCTCTCAGCACAGGCTTTTAGGAGCTGGTGGAGCTCAGAGTGGACTGTGGAATCTCTGGATGGGGACAGCAGAGGTGGCTTTCAGTACAAGTAAGATGTGTGAGGATAATACCTGAGGAATACTCTCTGAGCATGCCCTCCTTGCAGGTGTGCTGGGCATCCATCCCCCTGCTGACCCCAGGAGAGGTTGCAGGGTTTCAGTGCGAGGTGACTCACCCTTAAAACCACAGAGAATTACACTGACGTAATGAAGCATAATTTGTACCCAGCCAGAGGGAACAAGCCCCACATTATCACCATTATTGTGTATTAATGCTCCATCTGAGCTTTTCCAGAGAAGTCAATTTGTGTGATTTTTTTTCCCTAATGAACATGCCACTAAACAGCACACAGAGAGAAGCATCAGTATTTTTTGTTCTCCAAGTATATACATTAAAAAATATTTAGCTATAGTTTGATTAAAAATTAAATTCGTACATCTTTATGACATTTTTTTTATCTCCTTGGTTAACTTTGTTTACTGGACATGTAGATTTTCCCAGAATACTAAATATCTTCCTGGAAATACATCCAACTCAAATAAAGATATAAATGTTTTTCTGAAGCTAAACCCAGCCTTAGTAATTCTATTCAAGTGGTTTTAGTATATTGCAGTCAGTCTCTGGTTAAATTTATTCTATGAGTTTGCATCTTTATGTGTCATCAATTTTCGAAGAGACTTTGTCTGTAGAAGAATACCAATAAGATTTATTATTTCCCTTTTCCAACTGACTTCTTGAAGTCAGTTTCTAGAACTTCCTTTGGGAACTGTATCTGGGAGTTAGGTTAAATAGCAAACATTGGCTTAGCAACTTTCAAACTATGTTGTTTGACCAAATAAAAGGAGATTTCTAAGAGTGAGAGCATCTGAATGCCAGGTAGTATTTGACTGCTAATAAAGACTTCTGTAAATAGGTACAAATTTCAAGAGAAACCTATCCATGCAAATGTTGCTGGGTTCTATATGACTACATAGGATCAGTGTAGTTTTTTAAATTCTCACTTTTTAAGCATATGAATCATGTCTTAGAATTTTCTGTTTGTGAAAAGCATCTGTAAAGATAATTTTTGCCTTGTGGTAAACCTTGTAGGGACAATTACAGTCTTTTAAATATCTCAGTAGCAATCATTAATATTTGTGTGTAAGTTATCTATCCCATTGATAAATTGGAGTCACCTACAAACGGTTGTTTCATAAATAGCTTTACTGAATTCACAAAACTAGAGTAAAAGGCAGTTATTCCCAGACAGCTAGAGAAGCAGCAGCAGTATTTGAATGTCACTTTATTTATGCATCTTTTGACTGGAACAATGAATAAAAGACAAGTATTCTGAAAGCAAAGCACCCTAAACTGCCCTCTCTGTTTGTTACATGAATGACAGCTGGGCTTTTTTTTGACCAACCAGTTAAATCATGACATTTCCCAGAAATTCCAATCTGGAACTGTGCTGAGCAGTAAATTAACTGAAGAGAACAAAACAAAGTACCTCTAAATAGCAAAGCCACAAAATGTATTTTACTAGTTAAATGTCAGGTTTTTGAGGTTAACTTGAGGTAACTTTGAGGTAACAAAGTCCATGCTGCACGCTGCCAGCAGGGCTTTGGAAAGTGCTGCTTCTGGCTTTGCAATGGAAGTCTTTTTCTGTATCCAAGAGGAACGGGGATCTATATCGTATTAAGAGCTGAAGTTCGGTAATATGAGATAAGGTACAAAATGCAGATGTGTTTGGCTCAGTTGATTCTCCTGCTGACAGAGTCTCCCTGAATCATTACAAAACACGTTTTTGCTTCTAGCACAGTGCACATTTCAAGCAGAGGTGTAAGGTTAGCCACAAAGCTAAGAAAATGAATCCAGGGCATCATATGCACACACATCACAGTGTTCTAGGACCAGTCTACCCCTGTGATGTGATGTGTGTCTCATCTTCTGGCTGCTGCAGGGTATCCTGTTTATCCAGTCCTTACTCAGACTACCCAAGTGGGAGGTACCACAAAGGCAGGTGTAACACAGTGGTGAACTGAACCCAAGTTGTCCTTAGGCAGTGAGGATTCCTCCACTCCCAGCAGCGGAGAAAATGGAAACTTTCTCCACTGTGAAGGCCGCAGAGTGTGCAAACCTTAGCCTGCCTTCTTTAGGAGAGCAGGTGGAATATATCGCCCACAGAGATTAGGGAATTACATATTTGTACAGAGGCATACAATCCAAATATGAATGCTCATCATGGAGAAAATCATTCATTGGCTAGATTTTGTTGTGGGTTTTTTTAATGCAGTCTGTATATAGTGCCATCCCCTTGCAATTTAACCTGTAATCACTACAGTCCTGTATTTTAAAATTTTGAATTTAAAATGCTAGGAAGAAGAAATCAAATAATGTGGCTAAGTGTTATAAATACAATACATGTGTATGATGTGTGATATAAGAGATCAAGAAGCAAACAGGTTAGTAATATAATATTTCTAAAGAAAGACTGCAAAATAGCAGGCTATGAAAGAGGCTATTTTTCCACCAATAAACTAGGTCTTAAAATGTTTTTCATCATATATGACAGCACATGTAAGAACTCCAAGATGTAAATTTTTCTAAAGCCTTTACTCTTGCAGTTTGTTTAGATCTGCATTAAAGGATAAAGGAATGGAATTTATTGGAGTAGCCCCAAGCATAAAAGAAATTAATTTTCTTCCTGAGGGGCCTAATTTTCTTGCACAATTCCCTCTTGGTTCTTCTTCACACTTTATCTTACCACAGATTCCACAGTCAAGCTCATAGATCATAGGTCACCCCTCATGGTTTGAGGCTTTGCAGATAAGTCAGATGGCAGATTTGGCTGAAGGTGGTGGTGAAAGGCAGGCAGAAGTTCAAAGAAGACTCACAGAGTTTAATCTAGGGATAGAAAGGCTTTAAAAATAAAATGTGTGATCTTCAGCAGATGACTGGGATTGTAACACATAACTCTTATAATTTACTAAATTTTGTTGCTCTGTTTTCAGACTACTGCTATAGTGATTACATATTTTACATGGAAACCTGGAGGAAGTTCCCTTGTTGAATATGTCCATTATACCATGATTAATGAAATACCGACATTCATCTTTATATTACTCCAAGGACTATATAGATTTGTTGAGGATAATTTCCCTTAAATAATAGGCTAAGCTACCAGCTGTATTTTTATAATGAATCCTTATAAAATCCAGACATGAGTTTTGATATTACTTGGAATTTTCATATTCTCTCTTAAAAGTGATTTTTCTGGTTACGGTTGCCAGTTAAAGAAACTATTAAAGTAAATCATCTCATACTGGTTCAGAAGTTTTAAATGTCTGAGGTCTTTATTAATTAAGTACTAAGATAAGTCATACTCCATTTGTTTAAAACGTACCATTTGTACTACAATCACTAGCAATTCATATGACTAATGGTAATCATCATTATCCCTTTAATGAATATCTTACGGATATTTTTTTGAAGTTTACTACAATAAAATATCATGGAATTGGGCGGGGGGGAAGAATTCTGGTTCTGGTTAAGAGAAAGAACTTGGGGGTATAGAAGTCAATTTTCTTTTATGTTTAAAATATTTTAGGCAGGAGTGTTTTAGAGCCCTGGCTGACATGGGCTTTCTCACAACTGGGTAGTGCCAGTCCCTCACTTCTACTCAAGTTTGCATTGCTGAATTTTGTGCATCCACCAGCTGTGTGGGTTGGGAGAATGGCATAGCAGGAGGGGAATTACAGATCACCTCATATACGTTAGGTTGTATATGAAAGAATGAAAAAATCATAGAGATGCTTATAGGTAAGTGGACCTGCTGTCACTGAAGTTATTGGGATGACTAAGAGGGGTTCTGTAGGATAATTTCAGGTATTCTGGATCCTTACACAGCTTTTTATCTGTGATGGCTAAGATTTTCTTGACATATTCCAGAAAGAATCACAGAAAAAATATTCTTGCAGCCACCCTCATGGGTAAAAGACTTTTTTATCTCTTCGGTACAGAAAAGAACTGTAAGTCTTTAAATCAGATAACTGATTTAAAGAATCCAGGTCTTAATATAGGCTACTGGTTGAAAGGTCAGTTAGATCATCTGTGAATGATGAAGGATAAGTTGATCTAGCAGGCACCAAATTGCATGTCTTCTACTGAAGAGGTTCTAAAGAAACTTGAGCTGTTGTCAGATGTCCATGGAGCCATACCATAGTATGGATATAAAGCTCCAGGTACCACCTGAGTAAATACTTGAGATGAGACTCTCCAGTAGAACAGTCCTGTTGAAGCTGGTGAAAGTCTGGTCATTCAAGGCATTTGACTTGGCTGAATATATGGCTTATATTTACAGTCAGAAATGGAAGTTTGTTGAAAACAAAGGAAGATCCAGACTGGTACAAGTCAGGCAGTAGAACTGAGTGGAGGTACTTTATACTGAAAGGTTATGAGCTTTTCTGCTTTCACAGGGTAACAATGCCAAGATATTACCTTTAATTTCCCCAGACGCAGGTCACGTACAGATGCAAATATAGATCTAAAAGTCTTGCTTGCTTGTAGATATTTCTAAGCAGGAGTATTTATAGGAGCCAGGGAACTGAAATCTTTTACATTTTAATACCAGCAAATAAAGTATCTAAGGCAAATTATTCCTGGCTGAGACACAATTGACTGTGCTGTTAAAAAAACAAATAATTTTCCACACCACATTTTAGCAAGTCAGTTCACTGAAAGGTTATGATACAAGATGAGAAAATGCTAATGGGTGAATACTCAGAAGTGTTTGTTGGAAAGTTATAGTCATAAAAATTTGTTAAGACGGATTATTTAGAGCTAACACTAAGGGAACAACAAGAAGAATGTTTGTGTTTAGTAGCAGTCCTTCATGGAAAATAAAATACAAGAGTAGACTCCAGCTGCAACATCTATGGGTTACCAAATTAGGAACTTACAACATAACAGTTACAATATTTAGGGCTGCAGAAAACTATAAACCTTTATCCCTGCCAGTTTCTCAGAAATGGCAGTTATCTTCTTCAGTTTGGAATGCTCTAATGAGCTACAAAGTATTTGCCTGTCTATTCTTTATTGCCTTTTTTTTTTTTTCCTGATTGGACTTTGCTACTAGATTTTATAAAGGGAAGGAAACTTGACAGAAATGCATTAAAACACTGAAAAAATATACTTTACTCATTAAATTCGTAAGTATAAGATGAAAACAGCATTTTTAGTTTATCCAAGTGTATCTAATTTTATAATATCTGGAATCAAATTCAGTCATGGTTATGAGTTTGCCATCATGAGTGGTAGCTGTACCTAAACCAGACACACATTATGCAAGAGATCATTACTGAAAGTATTTAATTCATATCCTATCTTTCCCAGCTAGCAAAGCAAAGGGATTCATTGGAGTGAAATGAAACTGAAATAGTGCACAGGCCTCAAGCCAGCAAAAAGAAAAAAAAAATAGAAGCCCTGCATGGCTGCAAGCCAGTGCATGCTCCATCACACAGTTGTCAGCCTCCTCTCATGGCAGTGGCCAAAGAACCCTTTAAATTATGGTCTCTGGGTTGGGTTTCTAAAGCTTGAGCTGTATAATTCCTCTGACACACTACAGTGCTTCCTTTTGCTGTCACATGTGGTGAGCAGGATGTGGCCTTGGTGGACTCCTTCTCTCTGAGCTCCACCTCATGAGCCACTGTGCATTTGTGCCACGGTGCCGTGGGCACCTGTGGTCCCTGAGCATCATTCTGAGCTGCTCTGCTATGGGCTGCCTGGGAATAATGGAAAAGAAGGGGATTAGGTTCTTGTCAGGAATTTTTCAATGTCTCAACAGTTTTCAATGTACTGCAAAAAGAGAAAATAAAGGGACATTGAAATGTATACAAACCAAGTCAGAAACCAACTGTGTTGGATGGGACCACTCAGTGTAGTCACTGGCTCTAAAAACACTTTCTCCCTGTTTCTTTTTCTATGAACTTACTGACAGCATCACGAAGTTTCTTCTTTCCCTCCAAAATAAACCAGATGATAATATTTTCTGTCTCTTATTGTCATCCTTCTGGAGGACATATTCCTATTATTATTACTCATGTTATTCTTGATTTGTACAGACTGTAACACAAGCTGTAATTCACTGCTGCTGAATCAAGGTTGGTTTACGTACTTGCAATTCACTATAGTTTTCTTACAAAAAGTCTTATGGCCCCATAATTGCACACACATTTTATTTTTTTTTTTTCTGATTGTACTTTCAAAAGATCAGACTGCTCCAAAGCTCAAGTATTATAAATAGCACAAAAGCACATCTGGAGTCAAGTGTGCTTTTAAAAAACATCGGGTAAACCCATAAAGTTTTTTAGGGGAGAAACGCAGAATGACAGTTGGAAGGATGAACTGAAGATAAAAACTGCTCAGGACTCTGGAACTATTTTATTTTTTTCAAAATATCAAGGAGAAAAAAGTGTTTGGTATACCAGACTTAAAAAAAAGGTAACTTATGCCCAAAGAATTGAAAAACACCAGTTAGTTAAGAAAACAGAATGACTTCCGAAGAAGAAAATTTGTCTGTAGTTCATCTGACTGCTCTTTAAAATTGACTTTGCTAATCTTACAGTATAAACTCAAATATTAGGAAAAAAACCTTTTTTTTTTTCATTGTGCTTGGAAGCTGGTAAGTTTTTTTTTCCCTCTGCATCATGTACTGGTTTTATTTCTGTTTGTTAGAAACTTGCTTTTGAATCTGCGTGTAACAAATGCAGGGCTATAGGCTTCTCCTCCTGTAAATATACATTTTTGTGCTCCAGTTTGGAATATGCAATTTGCCAACAATATCAGGTGACTCTTTTTATGAAGTGCTTAGGAGGTTTTAGGTCTTTCATAACACATGGTAAACTGAATGAACTAAATGGCTGTGTTTGAAGCAAAAGGCTGTAAATAAAAAATGCACTCTGAGGGTCAGAAATCTGTGTAGCTTCCTGAAGTTACTTACGTTGTAAGTTGAGTGATTCAGGTTTGTGTCAGTGGGCAGGCTACAGCTGTTGTTCTCGAGCTGGCATTTTCTCAGGCTGCCAGAAAGCATCTGCATCACTGGGCATGTTCTGTATATTAGAGTGAGAAGAGCAAGAGCTGCAGGACCTTTACTCTCTGCAGCCGATCAGGAAGGACAGCGGATTGAGAGCATCTCTCTGCAGCCTCCTCTAGCCCTTGCCTTGCCTCCTCTGAAATCTCTCAAGAAATTAGCAGCAGGAAGGATGGTCTGGTCTGCAAACCGAGCCCACTGCTCTAAACAGTGTTAGTGGTACAGAGTAGTAGACTAAGTGGCTCAACTGGGATCCTTGAAGAACAGACATCCATGTGGAAGTTCTCAGCCTCTGGGAACTGGGCTTACAGGTATTTCTTTGTGTCTGTTATGAGCTGGGGTGAGCTTTTTTCCCCCTTTTGTTCTTTTTCCTTTAGCCAAAGATATGAGAAATGATTCATGAGCTTTTTATAAACCTGGAACAAAAGGTTTTGAAGTTATTGACAAAGAGCAACAATAATAAGATTATGGACTTGTAATTGGCAGATTAATAGGAATAGCTGTAAGGAGAAATGTATTTTCATTTATAACCATTGGTGCTCTGCAGTGACTTTCAAATAATTAGGTAGGAATGTTATATGTTCCTTTATACAGGAAAATCTTTATATACTCTAAGTCAGTAAGACTTTTGGCAGAGGATTCAATAGCAAATGCTATTTGAAAAATGTTTTAAGGTCGAATGTGTGAAGCAACAAGTTAGGGATCTATCTGCTTGCAATTTTTCATCTCTGGATTATATGTCAGAACTCAGAGTAGTAATGATTTTCTATATTTTTGTAATGTCAGAATATCGGAGAGGGAAGAAATTGAGTTATTTATAGACTTTTTCTCCATAATTATTAATGTGATCCATATTCAGCATGAAAAGAAATGAAGAGGGACTATATCAGGAGATGCTTCTTAATTGTGTTGGATTAGATTTGTAGATATGCCTTTCATAGTGGAACATGATACACCAGTCATTGGCTAAACATTAGTTAAAATTGTTTTCTCCTACAGTTATAGGAAAAGTTGCAAATACAGGGTTTTTAACTCAATTTTTTCCACATTTGCTGTTCTATGCTGAGTTGTATTACTAAAGACTCTTTTTGGTGGTGGAAATAAAATATGAACCCTTGTTTGTGATAATGTCTCCTTCAAATGTGAGGCTATCAGAAATAAATAACAAATGTTATATAACATTTACATGATCATTAAATACAACCACATTTTATTCTGGTTACACATGGACTGAAAACACTGAACATTGCAGAGACATTTTGAACTAGGATTTTTGGTTTAATAAGCAGGTTGCAAATTGACAAGAGGCATAAGAGACATAATACCTAATAATGTATTATATCTAATAATGTATTATTTAGCTACATATGTAGGTAATTATGTAATAACTATGTGTTCAAGTTTTGTGGAGAAAAAAAAAGAAACTCTGTCTGTAATCCTATATGTATTTTGTGAACTGTAAAGATGTAGCCAGTTACTTTTCATTAACTTTTTTAACCTTTACAGTTATCAATAGTTAATGATATAGTACCAGCTTCATGCCTTAACCAGAAAGCTCTTTGTGCTTCTGTCCTCCATCGTTACAGAAACATGAAGGAAAATGAGCCACAAAGACTTCACAAGTGATTCATTGCTTCCATCAAGGCAATATAATTTTAAATCATGCTTTCATTTGTCTTTTCCCTGGCAGGAGGCATTGTTGATAAGGACCTTCGTCACTACCTCAATTTACGGTTCCAGAAAGGCTCGGTGGACCATGAGCTCCAGCAGATCATAAGAGACAATCTCTACCTCCGCACAGTGCCATGTAAGTAGGGTGGAGATGAACAAACCTGTTTTCTTAGCGGCAATATACTGTCTGAATTAATGGTGCTGAGGCCATCTGCAAGGTGTGAAGAGGTGGTCTGTAGCAGTCTTCCTGTAAATAGATTTGTGGCTTGGTTCATGTCTTCTGCATTATTGCTGAGAAATTCAGCTATGTATTGCAGAATTAATTTCTAAAGAGGTGTTTCAAAGTTGTAGTTCCCATAAGCGCTGGCTCTAGAATAATAATAATCTTATCTCTTCTGCAGTTCTAGAAAGAAAAACTTTAAAGAAGAAAAAAAAGGGCTTTTCAATGCTGCTTAAATTGATGTCCAACAGAGGGAGTTTGATCTACCTCATATTTCAGAGTATTGTGCATTATATAATACTATAATGGGATTTAGAATGCAATAGGGCAACAGAGGAAACATGTAAACTAGGAGATTTTGTTTGTGTGTAACAGGCATTGAAATGAAAGTTCATACTGTCTTGCATACATGTTCATCTGTTGCTGCAGAAGTCAATGGTATCTGTATCCAAAATATTCTGAAACCTCGAGAATCGTTTTCTTCTACTGACAGCATTCATCTGTTTTGACAGTAGACATGGAATTAAGCAGGGTCACGTAAGCCATGTCCGACTGTCAGGGCCATGCCTTTCAGAACAGATCTACTTGTCTGACAGGCACTGTATCATTTAAAATGGATTGAAGTTCCGTTACTCTTCCCTCATAAAATAATTGCTTAGTAGACATAAAATGAGTCTTCTGGTTCTGGGGAAAAAAAAAAAAGAAGGTGCACTTTTGAACTTAAATGATAGGCAGAGGAAGGTATACTGAGTAAGTGTCTGTGCTATTTATATGGTAATGACTGGATGCTTTTTGAAAGCTGAGTTGTTGTCAATGCTACTGTAAGTTTTTTCTTTCCTAATGTTAAAGAATGGAGCTTTGAAAAGATCCACCTGAAAAAAAGATGTTCAAGCATTTCCTTTTTTTTTTTGGAAGCTGATGATAAATAAATTTAAGTCCCATTTGCAACTGATTAGAAAGGAAGGTGGAGAAAAAAGTTTAAAAATGATTATCTGTATGCAGAAAATCAAAACCATTACATTTATGTGAGATTTATTATGAGTTGGGTTTGTCTGAAAATGCTGAGAAAACACTTCATCACAGCTGAAGTGGAAATGCAAGTACAAATAAGTTTTGAGATTAAATCCCACTTCTAAGAATGTCTGGAAGGGTCATTAGCATAAGAGTATGCTTATTATAACACCAGTACATGCTCATTAATGCCAGAGATCCAGGATAAAAAAGAAGCAAAATCCCACAGTATTGCAACTGCTGCACACATGTAACAGATATTGTTGGCAATATGGGCACGAGGAGGAGGTGTTTTTTTTTAATGAAGGCAATAATAAAATGTTCTCATTTGTCAAGTAAAACACAGTACTCACAGAAGCAAATTTGTCATTCAAAAAATAACACTACAACCATAAAGACTACAGTTTGAAACCTAGAAACAATATAATTAATTTAAAAAAAGTTAATAATAACTTTCTGCCGTGGCTAATCCATCTTCTGTGTCATTTTAAGTTGGTAAATTCTTAGGTCATTATTGTATTACATATTGAGTGTATTTAACAAAGTAAAAACTACATTTTTAAATACAGCTGCTGAATTTCTAGGTAAGCTGGCATGTTCTTGGAGAGTTGAGGACACTTCAGCAGTGGTGATAGAAAAAAAAATAGTGCCCAACTGGCACTTTTCTTCAAAATTTTCTTGAAAATCATATTAAAGTAATCCTTCTGAAAGGTGGGTATTTTAAAATAAATATGTTCTCAAATGCAGACAGGATGATGTGTGATTAGCTAAAGAATTCTCCATAATGAGGTAAATAGAAAGGACACCATCACGTAGATTGCAACCCAGATTTCCTCTCCATTATAATTGTGATAAATCTTTTTTTAATGCAGTTTTACTCCATCTTCAGCATTCATGTTTAGGAGGGGAAAGTTCTCAACTGATTTCTTATTTTCATATAACTTAAATAATTTTTTAATCGAAAACTTACTTTTCAAGGGTACAGGTGTTCAAAATTTTTTCTTTTGGGCATTATTTTTTTAAGGTCTGTGCATAGTCTAAGAGTACTGGTTATCTGTCCTAACACTGTGCTTTAAAACTGGTGGGGAAATGTCTTTAGTATGCAGTGGTAATATTTAACTGACTATACCATTGCCCACAAGTTCAATTAGTGAGTGCAACCTAACCATGAATTTATTACAAATCTTGCAACAGTTGCCAACACAGCAAAAGCAGCTCTCAATTTGGTCAAGGTCTTATGCAGAAAACTGGAGAGAGAAAGCCAGCTGCAGGCAGCATAGCCTTTATTTCCAATGACAAAGTTGTAACCCAAAGAGGGAAAACAAATGAAAGATAGGTGGCAACCTTTTCCCTTTAAAAATGCATTTACAATCTTTCCTCTGTTATAGAAGTTTAATTGCCGGTGAAACCATAAGAATCTTTATAGAGAGTACTTGACCTTGAGTTTTTACTGTGCTTTGCTTTCTGTTCAGGCTGGCAGCATTGGCCCTAGCAGTGCAGTGGCCATGACCACTGGTTTCTCAGCCCTCTAGGTTGGACTTAATCATTCTTTCACTTACGTTAAATGAGTGAGTATTCTCTGTGAAACTTGGAAGCAGAGCTCTAAATCCATACCTGTTTCACATTAGGATAAGCCAGTTTGAGTTGGAACAGATGAACCGGTATTTAGTAGAAGCTAAATAAGTCTGGGGCTTGTACCCAAGCCTGGCAGTGTTCAGGGCCAGGCTGGATAAGGTCTTCAGCAACCTGGTCTAGTGGGAGGTGTCCCTGCCCACGGTGGGGGGGTTGGGACTAGATGATCTCTAAGGTCACTTCCAGCCCCTTAACATTCTATATTTCAGTGATTGTAGATAAGAATTTGAATTGTCTGTTATGCAAGTGCACATCCCTGTGTGCTCCACAGAATGGATATTTCCTTTGATATGTCCTTCCAAGCACTTGCAAATTCCATTTCTTTAAGAGCTGGCAAAATAGTGTAGCTGTGGTTGAAAATAGAATCTGTTTACGCTTCCTTCCCAGACAGGGAATATAAAATGGTAGTGGAAAATGTTTTGATTAAACAGCACTGTAAAAAGTCAAACAATGACGAGCTGATTCATTAAAGTAAAAATTAATCTATTAATTTGAAGAGATGCTCATTGATATATCCCTGGGATATAACCTCAGATCGACAGTAGCTCAGGTGAGTTCAGCTATTCTGCTGCCTTAATGGAAGGCGCAACCCATAAACACATTCTTCACAGTGAAAATGTGAAATAATAATAATAATAATTTCTTGTCGTTAATAATAGTAATAATAATGATACTTTAAAAGTTATGGGGATGAGTATGCTTCCTTCCTAGTTTTTGCATTTAGAAAAAAATAATGATATAAGAATGGAGAGGACTGAGTGTGTGGATGGTTTGTTTAAAACATTTGTCAGCAGCATAGGAAAAAAGGTTCGGTTTGTGACAGCCACATTCTATGTGTGAGCGACCACAGGCAAGAAATGGAGTCATTACACACAGCAGTTCCCAAATTGTGATAACAAATACCCTTTTTGCTTAGTTTACCTATTGATGTTATGGGTGCTCTGTGAATATTAGGTGAATATAATTAACACACTGGACTGCAAATATTAAATCTATGAACACTTCCTAATACCTTTCCTTTCTACTGTGACTTCTGGGAATATTTAGATTCATGGGTCATTTTGAGTCACTTTAAATAAGAGCCTCAGTTTCAAATATAATTTTGTTCTATTGTGGTTTAGTATAATCTGGTCTATATACAAATTTAACCTATGTGCTGCAGTGTTGTCTGTGTGCTGTTGAAATGTTATATATTGCAACATGCTTCTACTTATTGTGCAGCCTGCTTTCCAGAAAAAAATGTACATACAGTGATATTTTTTTTCTGGTATTGGTTTTATTTGTCATATACGACAAAGGTAGCACCATTAGCTTATATTTCTGTGATACTGAAGTCAATAAAATGTGTTTCTACTTGAAGCCTTCAGGGAATTCAGTTCACACTTTCAGACCTGATGAAATCTCCACCTACAAAACAAAGCAAAACAAACAAGGTCGTTCCTTCTGTCAGAGAAGTGTATTACATTGGGAAACCATAGTCTGCTTCATGGGTAGCAATCAGAAGTAAAGAACTTGTGGGAGTATGGGAGACTTTCCTCTCCTGGTGATAGGTGTTTTCATATTTATATTCCTTCAAATACATTTTAAATTAGTCACAATAATAAGTAAATTCTGAAAAAAGTCCCCATTACATATCCAGATTTTCACCAGAGGTTTCTGATTGCCATGTTGAGGAGAATTGCAGAAGTCAAATGAGCAGTAACTATGTAATGGTTGAGGGTATCCCTAACATAGAAGTTCTCTTTGCATAGCTCTGCTGCTCTGAATAAGGATGTGAGATATATTTGACTAATCTATGTTTAGACAAATATGAAGCCTTTCAAATTTTTTTTTGAAAAATAGTTTTTTCCTGTTCTAAGAAGTATATAGCCAAGAACATTCAAAGGGGAATGTGTGAAACAGACTTGCCAATGGTTTCATATATTTATCTTACAAGTTTCTTCAGTGTAGAAAGTATCTTACAAGAGATATTGTCAGTTAAAGATCTGCCAGTTGGACATCATGTGGAACTATTGTTAGGATAAAAGAACCTGTACTTAGCACATCAAACTGCCAAGAAATGTCTGTATCACTGGAACTAACAGTACCTAACTTTAATGACCACTTTATTCTTCCAGACAGTGTTAGCTATTGCTTAGACTTTGATGGGTCAGAATAGAGCAATACAGAGCTCTAGGAATATGTTCTTGTTGAGTATCTAATGAAGCACACCCAAGGTGTATTTAAAGTGGAATTGTAGGGAAGCACATTCATCCTTTTTGGTATCTCAAGGAAAATTAGATCAAATCAGGTAATTATGTGAATTGAGAGCCTCACTGTGCTGCACTGGAGCACAGCCACGTGTACCAAAAGCTGATGAGGTGGTCACTGCTTCAAATAACTGACAGCCTAAATAGAAGAGGCAAAGATAAATTGATGTATAAACACAGGGACAATGCCTGAGTTGTCCTGCCTGAGGTAGAGTGGTGGTTAAACTGGTGCCTGTGGATCTTGCTTTCTTTTCCACTGCTACATTCAGTGTCCCTAGTAACCTGCTGGAAATGCACACATTAGAATGACCTGTTTCTCTGAAGATGCTGGGAATGTCTGGTTAAATGAGTTTGGCTTATGCATCTTTCCATGTGCTGTCATGGGAGTTTTTGTTTCAGAGCAGGGTGGTAAAGGTTGCAATCAGCCCAGTCTACCCCTCATCATTGGGTACAGAGCATCTTTGGGCTGCTTTGCCATCAGGAGGAAGCAGTGGATGAAAAGGAAACAAATAAAAAAAAAATAATTTAAAAATTTATTTATCAAAGTGATTATTTTATTTTAATTAAGGTCTAGGGTAAACGAGGTCCAAACTATGTCTACAACCTAGCAATGCTTATGAAAAATATTGTATTGTTTGTTAGTCATGAGAGGGAAAAAGAACATTATACCTTCCTTTCTCAGAAATTTCTGAGTTCTATATATTGGGAGCATCTACTCTTGTCTATTCTGTGACTAAACACTCACCTTAATATAACAGGTATTCAAAGAAAATAAATACTGTTCAAGATGAAGGGGGGAAGGAATGTGTCTGATGTAGTATAAATGCAGTATGAAGTGATAATAGATGTAACAAAATGGAGAACAGTAGCTGTGTACCACTTTCGATATTAGAGCTTGAATGTTCCATAAAGATTCTATGAAGATATTAAGCTGTTTTTATTGGCTGTACTGTTACAACAGCTTCTGTTTCTCAGAGATCCTTGCATCCAAATCACATCTGTAAGAAGCTGAGGCTGCTAATTCTGTCCCTTCCTCCCATTCTTTCACTCTTTTCCGCTCTCTTTAACATCATGTTTTCTCCCATTTTCAAAACAAAATAATCCAAAATCAGTAAATATTTTTAGTAATGCAGTGCCAATATAAACTATTTGTCTAACAGATAATCTAATGCCTTGCCCACTGGAGAGTTAATATACAGCAGTGAAAAAAGGATAAGAAAAGTTATGAAATTTCAAACCCAAACTTTTTAAAGCAGTTTTCCTACAAAAGAATATCACATATGTTCCTTATTTGATGTTAACTGGCATGTGATTTAGAGTTCTGAGTTCTTGAAGAGCTCTTAGAATCCATAGAGTAGCCTGTCATTTAATGATCTTGTCTCTGGCAAGCGGCTCAGGTTATTTATTTGTGATGTAACATATGCATAATGGCATTTCAGAATTTAGTTACTATGTTTCTACTGGTTGTCCCCAGGAATCCATCCATTTTTACTTAAACTTTGAGGAGGCTTGCTAGTGTTGCAAAACGGGTTCTAATTCACATGATACCAAAAAGACAAAGGGTAGTGGCAGTTTTACATGAATTTTGATGACAGCACTAATCTTACTGATGGCTTGAGAACTATCAGGAAATCAGAGGGGCAGTAGCATGAATCTGATGAAGTACCTTGTCTCAGCAGAACATGAATGGCAAATAAAAGAAGAGGACACAAATAACTTCTTTCACAAGCATAAGTCATAGTTCCTGACTAGCCTAAAGCAGCTCGAGGTTTGTGTCTCCCTATGACAATAGGCATTTTCAGCCTGAAGGCCTTAGATGTGCTATTGACCCTTCTCCTTCAGTAACCAAAGTATCTTAGAAATCCTGAGAGTAACAAACATGAGGAACAAAACTTGCAGCATTATTGAATATAACCATTCCTATGATTTCTGAACTGTTTTTTATTTCATACCTGAACTTTCTGAATCACCTTCTTCATGTTAAAAGATTTAAAAATTTATCTTCTAGATAAATTTAGCCGCTATCTGCAGTCAAATAAATAGGTCAGAAATTTGATTTTTTTCTTGAGGTAAGCTGAGATACTTTAAACAACTGTCTTCTCTCAGCTGTAGTAGATAAACTTTCAGAGAGACAGGATAATCTTTACTTGGTGATTTTCATCTGAAGAACAACTGAACAGAGAACATGGAGCAGCAACAGCTGCTGTTAGAAATTCAGAACGATATCAACAAAAGAAAAGTGTTGTGTAAAAGAATCAATATTCTGAATTGGGTGACCAATTAAGCTACTAAATCCATATTTGCATCATTGAATTTAAAGGTCCAGTATCAATTTTGGCAGGATGTGTTTCTTTTGGTTTTCTCTTCTGGGATTTTCATCTACAGTCACAACAAAAGCAAAGCAGTGTAGTGATGATGGACATCCTTGTGAATAGATCATCTGGTGCGTACTGAGCATTTATATGAATTGTTAAGCAATTGGCCAAGTTCAGAAAATACCTAACTCACATTTATGTCTCTGAAGTGGTCCTGTAGTTCAGAAGTGTCCTCACACCAACCTGGAGCCCAGGTCCTTGCTGGTTTGTTTGGACACTGTGCTCTGTGCAACCAAATCCCTTCCTTTGAAAAGGTCATGACTACATTACATTAATGAGATTATATTACTCAGAACTGCTTTAGACCTTTTTTCAAGACTGAAGATGTTTTCACACCCCCACATTTAGAGAAGAAGGCACCACTCATATTTTCTGTGCCTTATGAAAAAAAGAATTTCAAATCTTCTGTGTGTAGGAAGCCAGTGTCAATGGACTAGTGCCTCTAGAGGCACCATGTTTTTGATTCAAGAGTAGCCTGGATAGAATAAATCCCTTTGAGAAGAAAAAAAAATTAGAGAATGAAGATTACGGAGGTGCTTTTTAACATCTGAAGAGTGAATAAATCTTTGGGTTCACCAGTAGGGTTGAGATTAATTTCTAATTTACTGGTGGAAAACTGTTATGAAGAAGCTCCTTTTCCACAAGTGCTTTTCTTTTTATTTTCCTCTATCCTGAGGATACCGCTGTCCTGGTTTTGTCCCCTGACAGTTTGTCAAAACTTTGTATTTCGCCTGTATCTCCAGGTTTTGATTCTACCCAGTGCATTTTTCTTTTTCCAATGTATTACTGTTATTAACATATCAACCTCTTGACTAGCTATCAATCTAATATGGATTATTCAAATAATTCTGTCAATTTTATTTCAGCAAGTCTGAATAGAGAAAATGTCTTACTTTGGAGATGGGAGAAATATATTTTGGTTAAAAATATAATTATAATAATGCAGAGGTTCCATAGTATATTTCTAATGAAATCAGGGATCTGGATTACAACGCAGAACATGTTGTAGTTTCAGCTTTAAAATTCTTCTCTTTGAATTTTAAAAGCATGGCCTCAACATATATTAAAGGGTCTAGAAAACACCATACCTTCCAGTTAAGAGAGTAAATATTTTTAGTGTTAAATTTCATAATAAATTACATTTGCTATTATTTTATCAATGTATTTCCTTTGTGTCTTTGTTGAAAATGATCACTAGTACCTGTGATACGTTGCTAAGATATTTTCACATTGTTCACAAAAATAATGAATCACTTTATATGTAGGAAAGCATAAAATTCACTCTGGGCTGCTGAACGGGCAGTCTCTACATCTGCTCTAGTGGCCTTTAGCTGGTGACAGAATTCACACACTACTCATTTTAAGTCATCTGTATTTTCTGATTCCTATTTTGGTTTTGATTGATTGCTGAGCTTTCTTTTTCAACTTGGTACTGCTATGAGTTCTTTAACCCACATTGGTACTGAATTGAGTAAATGTTTGATCAGTTATTTCATTTGGCATTTGTTAATAAGAGAAACATAGAAATGTGGATTTGTGTGTATGGTTTGGTTTTTTGTGTTTTTTTTTTTTAGCTTTAAATCAAAACCACCCTACCCCTTCTTGCAAAAATTGAATTATTTTTTTTCTGCAGAAGATTCTGTGGTGTGCTCCCTGGAAATCTTGATTGCAGGTGTGTGAGGAATCATGCAGTCTCATTTTTTACTGCTATGATTCACAAATTTCACAGGACACTTCATTTATTGGCAAATGCACATTGCACTGTACTTGTTCTCAAAGAGCTCTTAGAATCCAGAGAATAGTCAGTCCTTTAATAACCTTTACTTCAATGGGAAATGTACATTGTTGGTGGCATTCAGAATGGTGATTTGGCAAGATTTCTTTTCTTATGTAAAAATGGAAGTTACTTTTACAGTTTCCTGATTGTAGCAGCATGTATAAAAAAAGTTCTCTTGTTCCCTCAGAGATGTCCTGCACCGACTTCTACCAAAATGCCCAGTGATTCTAAGCCTCGGCAAGTTCTGTAAGCTTGTGGATTTTTTTTTCAGTTATCAGCAGTTATCAGCAGTACTTTTGTACAGTCTTGTATAATAAAAAGGTTTTCCTTCTTTTGCCCTGCGAGTGGGAGCAACTGGGAAGAAGAGGATGTCAGAAATGCATCCCTGTACAGTGCTATTATACAGTACCTGATGCTCTTGGTTAATAGTTGCAATATACACAAGTTAACACAGCTTGGTGCAAAGCCCCTCAGTGCCTTCATCATGCAGCTTCTCCTGGTTGCCCCAGGCTTTACTCAGTCGCAGTTGATGATGCTCAACCAGCTGCATGTTTTAATTTTTCGTGTCTGTATAGAAACAATTTGTTTGCAAAAGAAGGAAAAATCATTCCATACCAAAGTCAAAGATTATTCCCCTCTCTGTGCATCATGTAGAATAAGGCTAGCTATAATATAGATTATCTAATCTTTCGTTTATCTTTGTGTGCTTCAAAAATAATGATAATTTCCAATAGTGCTTCAAAACTTGCCATGAGATCATCAGTCACTTTTATCTACAATGCAAATGCATCTGCGCATGTATTATGGATTGGGCACCAACTCACTACTATTTAAATACACAGTTAAAATTGTACTTACTGAGAAACATGGCAGTTGGAGCCAGAAACAATTTAGTAATCTGGATTTTAAAGCTGTCAGAGAATAGTTGTCATTCTGGTTTTGTGCTTTATAATGCAACGTCCTGGAAGAGAGTGATGAATTTTGGAGTAAATCCTTCCTTTCATCATCTTCACAAAAAGAGAGCATCTAATTACTCCTTTCCTGTCATTATCCTCAATTTGCATCTCCCAACTCTGATACGTCTGGTGGGCTTTTGAAAAGATTTTTACTTTTCAAAATCTTCTGAGTAAGATGCAGGATTATTTCTGGCCTGGATCATAGCTGTTCAATCTGAACTGGAGAAAACAAGTTGAAAAAAGATCAGCATATCTGAGGGATTCAATGGTGACCTTGCTTCCCCTAGCTTCCACTTTTTTCAAACAGTATTAGCAATCCATGTGGCACTGTGTTTCTAAGAGTTTTTTTGGCTACTCAGCTGAGGAAAGTATCCAAGCTCTAAGTTTTGAAGAATTTATTTCTGTTAAGAAATTCTTACTTTATTGAAATTCTTTTAAAATTCTGAAAAAGCAGTAAAGTCTAAAAGAAAGGAGAAGGATTCTGTAAGATGCAATTATATTGTCTCTCTTTGTCCCTATTTTATTAAATAAAAATAGGAAGACTTGAGAAACAATAATAAACATGAGAAAATGTTAGTTCTTGTATAATTCTCCATTAGCATCATAAAAGAAAATTCTGAACGAAGATTAAAGGTTTGTTTTTTAAAAAGAAAAAGGTTACAGATTTAAGTTCCCTTTGCTGCAAAAGAAGGAAACTTGAAAGAAGATGAACATAAGGGAAAATGGAAAAGATAAAGTAGAAGTGTTTGTTACAAAAACAAGTGCCTTTTCTTCTGATATTTTGTTTCCATCAGGCAGCAGAGAGGCCTGAAATGCAGACAAATCATGGGAAAAACTGAAGTGCAGCTTTGTCCTTTAGCTCAGTACAGACCTTGGGATTCAATCAATCAGGATTTTATGCAGTGGGCAGTGTGCACACATATCAACATTTCCATAACACTGCAATACCATCTCTTCTTTTGGTAACTTTAGGTCAAGTGAACCTAATTAATACTTAAAAAATTAAATATTCCAGCTGAAATTCTAGAAATATGGTTGCAATATTTTGTACTGAAGGAACAACCCTTACAGAGTTGCCTTTCAAGGTCATGGGTAAAGCTCAGAAAAAATACATTAAACATTTAGGTATCACTTTCATTTTTAAAAAGTAAAACTCCCCTTATAAATTCCTCACAGCTCATTAGTCACTGCAACCTTCTAATGGTAGTTTTCACTGAGTTTGGAAACATGGAGGGATTGCTGAGGGCATGTGTTTAACTGCATTATGGCCAGAGGCCGGATCATCCTCTTCCAGAAAGGCAGGAGTCTTCCTGACTTGGGCAAGAGCTCCTGGGGATCACAGCATCACTGCCATTGTTAAGGACAGGCTCTGTCATAGACTGCAGTGTAAAGTGCAGTAATTGGTCTTTTATTCTTCTTTGGAAATGTCTGTGCGCATAAACAGTTACCAAAAACTAGGCAAAAGCTGAATTTTAAGAGGACAGTAATGGGTTTGGATAGACAGTAAGCTCTGAGCCAAAAATACACCTCCTCTTCTCCCATGGACTGACACCTTGCTGGTCTGAGGGTATATGACACAGTATTAGACCATGTGGCAGTCATCTGGGAAGCCATTTGGGTGGTCAAGGGAACAGCAAAAGTAACTTCAGGAAATAAATTTGTAAAGGATTGTGTGATAAATTGAAAACTTTCTACAGTTTCCTAATTTTTGTTAATGTTCAATCTGAAACCAGACAGTTGTTTTTGACTGAACATCACCTTAAATCCAGTTAAAAATACACATGTAGTTAAAAAGAATTAATTGCATTCCTTGAAGCTTTGTCTGAAGTGATTACTATTTATCTACCTATTTCTGCTCCAACCAATCTTAAAGGAAGGAAGAAAACTACCACCTTATCTGGCTTAAGCAGTAACAATAAATGGTAAATCACTTGAGGGATAATTTTAACCTACTAGGTAAGAACATAAGCAGAATTGCATAGGAAATGTACAGGGGAACAGTCATAACTTGGAGCATAGTTTTTACTGCTCAAGTGAAATATCATCATGAACTTTCATTGAGTTGAAGTGAGAATTAATTTCATTCCCTATGTCCCTGGTAGAATTTTGTTAAATTACTGCAGGCCTTAACTTTCTGCGTGTTGGAAAATAATGCACCACTTCCCCAGACAATCCAGTGAGTTTTATAGCAGCTTAATTTTCTTTCATTATGTGATTCTGTGTAGGACCTGCAAAGATGTGATCTGCACAACACTAACAATCCTTCAAAGTTAAAGCTTGAACAGATCAATGTCTTTGGGTCCATTAAACTCAAAGCACAAAGCATGTCACGTTGATGGCCAGAAGGATTAATAAAAGTGTAAAAGTACACAGAAATAAGAAAACCATGAGTAATTACGGAAATTAGACTCAAGATCATTATTCCAGAAGTCATACACAGGAGGCTTTGAGTGCTCTGGCACTATGTTCTTTCACTCCACTTTTATCCTGGTGCAGGATCATGGCACAAGGTTGAAAATGTCTTTTCTTCCTGTTAAATACTCCAGCAGAGGTGTTATAGATGTGTTTCTAGAAACTACTTCTAATTTAGTGCTGTATCAGTACAGAAGGAGGAGAGAAGGGGGATTTTTCTATAGAGAGAGAGGAACATTTAAAATGGGTTGGTCTGTATTTTCGTTCAAACCATCACTGTGCAGAGCTGCTCTGTTCTGTGTGAGTGGTGGACTGTCCCCACTCAGACAGTATTGTGCAGTACTGCAGCATGTGACAGACAGAGAAATCTGTGGTCAGATGTAGTCTCTGTGGTGCTGTAATCTCCCTTCATATCCCAATTCTCCTCTCATATCCCAAAGAGAGACCACAGAAAATATGGGAACACAATTTCCTTGGCCAATATGGGCTGTCCAGATCAACAACACACAGTCCTAACTATTTCAAGGTGGTGGCTGTGTCTGTTGTAGAAAAAATTCATAGAGATGAATAGAAAATAGTGACCCTGTAGACTGGTGGGAAGTGATTGCATTCCCTCCATCTCCACTTACAAAAACATATGATGCAGTTAAATGTTCCATTAACTTTCTCTCCACTACTCCATCCATCTCTTACAGAAGTGTACTCCCAAGCTTATTTTCCAGTGACGTGTGCTTCCAAGTTTGAGATGAGAACACTGATTCTGAATGATATACCCCAATTTTCACTTCAGGAAGCTGAAGAATATTGCAAAATCTTGGCAAATATTATTCTGCAGCTATTTTATCAAAGCACAAATTATAATATGTGCCTTAGCACACATATAGTGTTTTTGGTTTTGGTTGGTTGGGGTTTTTTTGTATTTGTTTTGTGAGGGGGGTGTTTGTTTGTGTTTTGGGGTTTTTGTTTGTTTGTTTTTGTAGTGAGGTTTTATCATGTTCTGTGTAGGATAATTTAAAAGATTGGGAGTCAGAATTTTGGTTATGTTCTCCTTGTCCTTGGTTAGATTCAGGATTCTGGCCAGCTGCTTTGTTAAATCTGAGCCATGTATTTCTGTGTCACTGAAAATCTTGAGCAGAGGAAAGCAGTCACCCCTATAGTGTGAGAGAGATTAGCAGTAAAGAGTTCAACCTCACCTTCCTGTCACTCTCTAGCTTCACAAATGAGTTCTGCAATAGCATAAGGAAGAGATGAGTATAGATAACCATTCTGGTCTAACTTCATGGGTTCACTCATCAAGGCCAGAAGAACATGAGCATAACTTGCCTGTTCATTCTCTGCAGGCAGCATGAGCACCAATTGCACTCCGCTAAGAATTTGGGTCTGTTTGCCACCCACAGAGGCAAGGATTTGGTTCTCTATATGTCTCTGTACCAGTAATGCTGCAATAAGACTCTTGATTGGATAGAATTCTGTTGTCATGTATTGTTCTATTATCGTGTAATGTTCATGTGTAACACTTGAACAATGGATCAAAATAGTTTGGATGAGTAAGGCCATGAAAGTAGAAGTAATTGTGCTTCTTGAGCTGTTTGGTGATTTGAGGAAGAAGTCTGTTTTACATGAATGCAAAGAAAAGCTGGCAACTAAATAAACCACTTATTAAATTCTTAATTTTTTTTATCTGTTTTATTTTTTCCTCCTATATTATGCTATTCCAATGAAAATTCAGTGCATGATAGCTAAAGCATGGTTCAAACAATTTTTTTTTTTTTAAAAGGCTGAATTTTCTGTTTATCCCCTGGTGCTTCAATCTGTGTAAATGTTCTATTAATTATGATATATGTTGCTGCCTGTTCATACTGCCTGTAGTTATTGCATTCATACATGTCAAGAGAATCCAATGCCTTCATGGATTGCAGAGGTGAAGGGATCTGTACTTGGCCCTTGGTGGGCCACACACAGCATCCTGTAACATCAAGGTCTAAAGCGTCCTCTCAAGGACTTTGGTGGAACAGGGGACTTGCAGCATGTCAAAAGCTGTACCTGCCTGATTTAACAGCTGAATTAGGACTGCAGGTAGAACTCTTCTCATCCTCTTTTGGAACTTATTCTGTGTGATGAATTTTAAGTTAGGACTCTTAAGAGTTTCCATTATTCTGATACACACTAGCAACCAATTCTCCGCTGATGCCAGTCAGTGCAATTTCATTACTGTTGGGAATTTTCAGAAGTTAACACTGTTTTAACCTTTTATGATAACAGGAAACATCAAGTTCCTTTTCCAAATGATTACCAAACGCTAACAGCTCTCTGGATGCTGTGGTATAGATTGGCACAAATAGCTTTGTTCATTGTTGAGCTAAATATGTTCCTGAAATATCAAAATAATTAAATTGGTAGTTTTGTAGTATTTTTCTGTGGAGACTTCCAAATTGCTCTGTTCTCCCAAATTACAGAAGAAATTAGCTAAAAGTTTAATCGTAGGACTCTGAAAGGTTTCAAATGTGAAAACCAGGAGCTTTATTGCTTTCTTTAAATAATATGTTGTTATTGTCACTTGCATAGTTTAAAAATAGACAAACAAAGAAAACCCAGTCCTCACCCTCAGGTTTAAATCAAGAAAACTGTTTTCATTAATTTTTATGGTTTTGAAATAATTCACTTTTGCAGGCTAATTTTGCAATATAATCAAGTTTGTTGCAATTGCTGACTAGGAAGAGATACCTTCACCAAGGTCATTTCTGTCACTTCTTCTCATTTATTTCTTTAATCTTTATCTCTGAAAATAAATGTCATGTTGTGGCTTAAGCAATGTTATAAGCAATAGCATGCCTGAATGCAGCTGTAATTGAGGATCTACCTATTCTTCCCTTTCCAAAATTGGATGAAGGCTTCACAGTTACACCCAGGTGCACCAATCACAATTAGAGGCAGAGTAATAAAAACCCTGCAATTCTGTGTGGTCTCATTTTCATAAACATTATTTTATTGAGCTATTTCAGCCCGTATGTGCTTCTGTGAACAGAAGCAGAGAAGTAAAACCATAGGCTGGCACTATTCACATAGGCAAGAGGAATTCATTTCCTTGAAAGAAAGAACAGTATATGTTGGAGGGAGACAAGAGAAGCAAGATCATGTTTTATCTTATCATTCTTCTGAAGAAATCAGGAATAAACCAAGACATTTTGAGGAGCAGATGTAAGTCACAGGATTCAATTACTTCAGTGATGCTTTTCGGACTAGGAGTGACGTTTGTGGAGAAAGAATTCGGGTTGTTCCAGGTATTTTCACAACAGCACAATCAAGGTCAAAAGAAATAGGTGAGAGTGAGCAAGGGCAACAGCTTGTTAAAGAAGACCAAACTAAAGACAGAGGCAAGGAAAAAGAGAATGGGAAAACATAGAAAGAGTTGTCAGTGATGGATGATGAGATGACAGAGATGAGATTCAACCATTGAGATCTGATCTCTTTCTGGAGAATCAGAAGCTGTGTAAACAGCCTTTTGGTCAGAGGAAAGGTTGAATTATCCCTTTTAGACGAAAAAGGACAATATGTTGAGAAAATAGGTTGCAGCATGGCTCTTGCAGTCAGTAGGGTGTGATAGGTTGAGAAGCACAGAAAAGAGTGTGAAATGAGCAATCCAGGAAGGATAATCCTGGCTAATGGAGTTGGTGTGGGGCTTGGCTGTAGGTGGCAGCAACGAGGAAACAGGGGGAGGAGGGAACATGGAGACAATCAGGAGAAGGGCAGATACAGGAGAAAGACTTCAAAACAGAAAGAGTGGAGAATCACAGAATCATAAAATCATTAAGGTTGGAAAAGACCTTTAAGATCATCAGTTCCAATCATCAACCCAGCACCACCAATATGTTAACCACTAAATGATGTTTTCAAGTGCCATATCCACAGGTTTTTGAACACTTCCAGGGATGGTGTACACTTGCACTTGTTTATGGCAATTTTCTGCATAAGAACTCAGAATCTCAAGTGTGTGAGGCAAGGCTGTGGAGTCTTGTGGGCATGAGGTTCTCTAAGGTAAATGAAAGAAAGAGGGTATATTTTTCACAAGACTGATTGAAGTGGCAAAGCTGTGGGGAAAATATTGTGTCACAGGATCATTAAAGATTGTACTATAATAAAAATAAGAAAGGTTTACAAGTGTAATAATTTTCTTCTGTCATAACTTACAGTGTAGAGTTAATCACACAACTTTTTTTTTTTTTCTTTCCAGGGTATAATAACATCTTAAGGGGGATAAAAAATATTTAGATTTTTATCTTTATTTGCTCTTGCTTATAGAACTGGCAACACTAAAGAGTACTCTGGAAAAAAGGTTTTCAAGCTTGCTTTAATGTAAAGTAGCTACAGCTCTCAGTAAATATGAACACTGAAATGATTTCTTAGTAGAAAACCAAGTATTGCTTTAAATATTAAAAGAAAAAAATTTAGTTGGCCTTCTCAGGGAGATTGCCCATAAATTTACACTTTTTTCCAAATCTTTAATTAGTTTTATGCAATTATTCAGATGTTATTAAAGGAAAGAAAAAATAATGAAATACGTGTTGGCAGTTGCAGCTACAAGTCTTGAGTGATACAGAAAACAAAAATAAAGATTCTGAAAAAGTAGAAGCTTGCTTAGAGCGTATTTAGCCCAGTGTTCATAAAACAGAGATTATGTTGTTTATTTAGAGTAGCTGTGTAAAGCTTATGTGAGTCATGAAATAATTAATAACATGTGAGAGAACTAGTTCATGATCTTTGTGCCAAGCAGGCATTTATGTACCAGCTGGGAAAGCCACTAGCAGTTTTTAGAAAAATACAGTGGAGCTATGGTAAAAGAAAAGAACAATAATTAATATTTTCTGCTGTCAGCTGATGTGGATTATGATCTTTTAATCTCAAACATTTCTCCAGGGTTTCTGTTCAACTCAGAAGCACTTGAAATGCATTTTGAGTGCTGGGGTAGCTCAGAAAAACATTGCCATAATATACTGGTTAAAATGAGAAATGTTTTGTCTAAATGATAGTGTGAACTGAGCTTTCAAAGAGTTTTCTCCACACACCAGCACTACACAGTGTTCCTTACCAAAAAATGTCCATGGACTGTCAAAGGTGCTCAGACATGTCCTGGTTTCATACAGCTCTTGCAAGGATTCAGAAATAACTCCAAAGTCTGCAGGAGGGAAAAGGGTGAAAAATAGAAGATGTCCCTTATGAGAGATGAGATGGTTTGAACCGAATTGTTGCAGTAGAGAAGACTACTGCTACAGAAAAAAATTCTGTGTTTAGTTTATTTTATCTTCAGAGACTTAAAACTTTCTAGATTAGCTGAATATTTATGACAAAATCAGTCTTGAATCTTATTTATTAGCTGACATTCCCCTTTGGTTCTATGTGTCTCTATTTTACTTGAATCAGTAAATTAGCATTTGAGCAAAGTAAGAATGTATACATTAGTAGTTTCTTGGCTAACTAATTTTTTTTTTTCAATAAACATTTTTAATCTCACTTTCACAAGTGATAGCCAGGAGCTGCCAACAGCTTCCTGTTAGTGACATGTCAGAAAACCCAAACAAAGAATGTTCTTGAAAAGGTATTTTTTATGTTCATTTTAGTCACATAATAACTCTGCTGAAGCAGGGTGTGCATATTAACGGATAGTAAAATGACTTAAGCATGTTTAATTTAATTTACTTTAAACATGAAGAGGTGATTGTGAATGTGACAGTTTCTGTTATTGGCAAGATGCAAGCAACAGCTTACTACAAGAAAGATAGTTAAAACAGGAGCAAATCGAGATATGCTGATTTCAAATGCCCAAAATGAAACACAAATTTGACCAAGCTTCACACGATTTTATGCTAAATCTTGCCATATGTGCTGTAGGAAATTAAGGTTATCCTGTGGTTAGAAGTGAAAATTGATTAGGGTTATAAAAGTATCTGTTTCATTTTAGATGTCTCTTGTTTCCTGTGTGACCTTAATAAAGTCACTAAACTTTTGCTCCAAAATCATTTTATTCATATACAGAACAAGAGAAATAACAGCCTTTGTAATTTTCTTGTAAAGGCAGATTAATGAAGATTTATAAAATGATTTCATGTCACCAAGTGTAGTGTGAAATGGAACATGCCATCATGTTAAATATATTTAGTTAGTATTGTCAAAATAAGTCTAAAAAATTACTCAGATCAGAAAAAAAACATTCCCAGGTAGATTTAAAATAATGACATATTACTACACTCAGTCATTTCAGGTTGTTTCCACCCTCTCTCTGTAAAAATTCCTCACTATGTGTTTTAGTATAAGTCACAATATGTATGCTCTGGAATCCTTCAGCAGGGTGTTTTTGTTAAACTCTAAATTTGTAAGATTTCATAACATTGTGGGAGGACTGGGATTTTTATTTTGTTTTAATCTAGAAACACAATTTTTATTTTCATGGTTATGGTTAATAAACATATGATTTCATATCTTTTAAGAGGGAGAACATTTATTGAGAAAAATGCTAAAACATTCCTTACATGAGTAGTCTCCTCAACTGAAGATTGCCTTTATGCCATGAAGACAGTCTTGGGGGAGAAGGTATTTTAGACCTCTATGACTTAGTTATTTAGATTATTTTTCATGTAAGGATGATGAAAAAAAACATAAAAATAAATCAACCTTTTTAGACTCATTATTCAAATATGGGACTTTAAATACAGATCTAGATCCATGAATAATCTGTAGGTCAATATTAACTTTAGCTAATAGAAGTTCAGTTAAATAGAATTTCTGCAGTACATTTGACTGAGGTCCAGTTCTTATCTGTTACTGTATTCTGAGTTAAAGATTTTCAATTAAATTTGCTGATTGTAATCTTGGTCTTAGTGGATTTTTTATGCAGCTCAGAGTATTTCTGATTGTCGTTATTTAATTTAATATTTACAATTTTAAATATGTAAACAGAGGTTGACAGAAATGTTAGAAGTGTTATGGCCTGCTGTGTTCATTGTCCTGAGAACTGTTTTGTGAAGTATCTCGTTATTGTCACTTTCACATTCAAGCACGACTTATATGGACAAAAACTATTCTTGTTTCTTTTTGATAATCTGTATCAGAAAATAATGCTTATTTTGTAGATAAAAACATTTCTAGTTGGGCTGTGGCACAAAAAGCATTACAGCTAACACAGTTAGTGACTTAGATGTCAAGGTCCTCAGTTACAGATTTATACCATAGACATTTTTCTAGGAGAAAGTAACAGCTAAGAAAAATGTGAAGTATCATTTCAATGGTGTACCACATATATGTGAATTAAGCTCCAAACATCCATTTTCAGATGTCTCATAGTTTTCCATTCAGTGAACACTGAGTAAATAGTGTTTTGATCAATGGGGTAAGAAAAATGCCATTCACTTCCACAAAGAAAGTTTGTCTTTCGTTTTTCCCCAGTTTTACTTTCTCCTTTTATAATAGAGGATAAGAGTGTGTGACTCAACTGAACATAAAGAAAGTAAAAACAGGTTGAAGCAAACAATAAATAAGAAAGCAAAATCAGGCTGAAGGACACTTTGACAAAGAAGCGTGAAAACAAGTACATGCATGTTTACTCATAAAAGTGTATACTTATTTGTAGGTTTATTCAAAGGTGTTCTTTCTGGACGAAGTAAGGAGCTATATTAAGTCAATTAACCTGGGAAATTTCATAACCAGGGGGTTGACACTTTTGCAAGTTGAATATGTAAAGCCATCCAGAATTTTCTTCCGGGCAAAAGCAAGAGAAAATCAGAGAAAAAACTGATGTTTAACTACCCTAAAAATGTTAGGAGTAAATGAAGAATCTACAAGGAACAGCAAAGACATTTATCAGACAAGAAAGTATGCTCTGTTCTAGTGGTTGGAAAGTAAGATTGAGAAAATGAAGGTGAACTAGACCTTCTGGAGAACAAAACAAAAAAGTAGATCATTTGACCGCCTAAATAGAAATTAAATAAGGAAAGAAGAAAGGCAGTTCATTAAGAGAGAGTGATTAGGATTAGGTATACTCCAAACAAAAAAGTTCATTAAGGATCATTTAGAACCAAGGCATGGAGGGGGGAAAGACTACTGAGAAAGTGTGTAAATTTGGCAGGTTTGGTTGGTTAGTTGATTTTTTGGTGTGGTTTTGGTTTTTTAATAAAAAACAATGTGCTTCATCTTAGATAGAGGCAAAACCAAGAACTTGACTTGGGATGTAGGGGAGCAGATTGCCTCCATGACAGAATATCTGAAGAATTTAAATATGAAATTGCAAGTTTGACATCCAGGCTGTTTAGTTCATTTATAACATCACAAGTAAAACTAAAAATATTAATATTGAGCTCATTTTAGGAGAAAAACACCTTTCAGGAAACTTTTTTTTATGTTCTTAACTCTATAAAAAACAAAACTTTAAAATAACTTTGTGATGTTGAACAAGCAAAGTCAGAGAGATGAGTGGAAAATGGGGCAAAATACAGCGAGACTTTCATAAAGGGTTAAAAAGGTCAAACAAATCTGATAGTTCTTTGGTGGAATTATTGATTTTATCAGCTGATGAAGTGCACCATAGAACTAATCAGTCTATAATTGATTGTCATGTTTGGTAAGGAGAGATGAGAAGGAGTAAAGCTGCTATGTAGTAGATTGGTGAGACCTCATCTGAAATTCTTCGTATTATTTTGTGTTCAAGAATAATGTAAAATTGAAATAAGCACTTGGAAGACATATGAAGTTACTCAGCAAAATGCTTACTGAAATAGCTTTGCCTAATTGCTTTAGCAAAGTAAAGATTGATACGTAAGAGGCTTTTAGTCACCCTCTATAGGAAGATTCAGGAATGAGTACCAGAGTAATAAAGAGAAATATTTAAGGTAAAAGAGGTTAAAGAAATGGTTAAAAACTGAATATGAATCCACTAAGCCTGTAAATTAATGGCACTTTTGAAAATCTGATGGGTTTTGGTTTTAAGGGAGCAAATTGAAACTAATTTTAAATATATTAATGAGGCTACCTTGTATTTTCGCTGTGATTGTAGGCTGGACTTGTTGACAGAAGGAATATCTTTCTAGCTGTTCCTTCCTATCCTGTACATGATACAGGCATTCATCTTCAATGATGTGTGTATGTGCCATTGCCCCATCAACAGGACTGGGAGTCTTCTTGATATGAGTTTATGTTTCAGTCCAGATTAGCAAAGTTTGTCAGTATATACTTCAGTCCCACTGAAGTCCTGAGCTATTGAATTTAATTACTAAAACATATATCTCTTTATAAAAAAATACTTGAAGAGAGAAACTATGTCATTATTTTGTTTAAACGTGGATATAGATAATTCTACTGATATTTTAACACTATAAAGATAGAACTTTAACTCTGAGGAACAGTGGAAGATTTTTCAGCCCTTCTTAAAAAAAGCTTTTCCTCAAATCTAATTCACAGTTCTGTGATTGCCATCAGTTCGTGTCAAGCAACAAAACAGTGCTGGTGTTGATCCATGATATAAAGCCATTATTGTAGTATCAGAAGTGTGTCTCTTTGAGCTGGATGTTTATATGCTGATATGATACGTACAGAGAATTATGGTCCCTTATTCTCAGTGTAGTCACTACTGTAGTTTGGGGGGTGTGTGTGACATAAGTGAGAAACAGAGGAAACAATAGACAGATGTCTACTTTTATGTCTTGGCAGTTTCTATTAAAACCAGGAACCTCTTCAGGTTAACATAATCAGTGGAATACTCATTAGTGAGAAATAAATGGTTTTCACGGAAGCTAGAGGAGGACTGCTAGAAAAAAGAAAGATGATAAGATGAACATCTTGCAGGTGAGACAGCTTCTTAAAGTTAAAAATACTATAATGGCAGTAAATTTATTTCTTTCCGTTTTTAAATTCATTTCAGAACATGGTGACTTTTTATTTTGCTATCTATTATTTGTTATTATTTCATTGCTGTGTAAAGGATCTCCACATACAAAGTGCCACGCAAGCACTTATTTAAAAACAGTTATTGATTTAAAAGTATGATAAGTAAAAATCTAGTGAATGGACTATAAAGCATGTTGCAGAATGATGGAGTATGCATAAGCACAAACACCTTTTCTTTCCCACATGAACTGTTTCTAGAGAAGCAGGGCCTTTGGAAAAGAAGATAAAAATTTGTCAATCCAAAACTTACAGGTAGTTTGTATAGCACTAATTTTATACCAAGAAAAAAGAAAAAAAAAAAAGAAAGAAGAGTGGTATGTTAAACTTTTCATGCAATCAGAGGAGAAATTATGTTTATCCTATTCTCCTCCCACTCCTCGTGTGTGTGTCTAAATAAGTTCAGAACATAGCTGCAGAAGTTAGTTGTTAATGAAATAATTTTTTATGATAAATCAGGTCTACAAAACAGATAAAACACAACACTTCTACTATGTAGTGTCATCTCATCAGTACAAAATTGCAGATGGTCACTCACCCAGTGCACTGAGTATCTTGGAAAAAAGAGGCATTAGCAAAACAGTAGTGGCTTCAAACTCATATTCTATGTAAAGCAAATCATGTGTGGTAAAAGGAATGTGGCTGCAACTATCAAATACATGGCATAAATATGTTCAGACCTCCAAAAGGCTGTTTGCACAAAGATTGTCATTGCCCCAAAAGAAAGAGAAAACTGTATCAATGATACAGAATATAAGTTCCTGGATACTTACAATAGCATAAAGCTTTTGTTCTTTTGAATAGAAACCTTTTTACCCAGAACTCAAGAACAACAAAGAATATTTAATTGACAATATTGAGTTAGATGTTTACTCCTAGAGTTTCAGATTCTCAAAACAGAATTTAAAGTAGTGATTCGCTTTAGGAGTTATTGGTGCATGGGATGACACAGTATTTTAAGGCCATTTAAGTCACTGAGCAGCAATCATCCATGGGGTGTACATCACCCAGCATAATTACTTTCTTTGGCTTTATGGAATGATCAGTAGTAAAACTTGTTCATTTCAATCTCTGTAACTCTCTGGTTATTGAAAACTAAAAGCCTTGGGGTTTATGTTCGTTTTAAAAAATAGTTTCTGTATTTTTTACGGTTTTGATCACATTCATATGTCACCAAAAACATGATGTCAGTACTTTTGGGAAGACTACACTGGCATGAAGTGGTTGCTAACCCTCTCTCAAAGTGCAAAAATAACAGACACATCAAGAAAGGGTCTTGACTGCAGAATCTATTCACAGGAAATTTTATGTTCTCTCTTATGAGAGAGTGGCAGCATTGCCTCTGAACTCCAACTGTGGACATTAAACCAGTCTGCTATTTTGTGGCTTCATAGAGTTTTACTAAGAAAATGAGTCTAGAAAATCAGCAGTGTTGCACCTATTTATGCTTTTATCCTCATTTTATCTTTCATAGTTATTGATTTTTCAGGTGTTTGTCTGACTTAAGATTTGAGAATTGCTCAACCATTACATAGCATTCTCAAAATTAATGTCTTGATTTGTGAAAGTCTTTCAAAGGAAAATATTCAAAAATTCTAAAAAGGCTATCAAGGGGGTCTGGATAATTAATGGTCTTAACTAATTTTAATGGTCTTTAAACTATGTGTAACTTTCGTATAGATTCAGAAAGATAATCAAGGAGTTAGGCAGAAATTTCCAGACTAGCTGGCTCTGTGATCATAAAAGTATGATATCATTGCAGATCTACGTTTATGCACAGAAAGAGAAATTTCCCTTCTCACTTTCTAAACTGTAAGCTACGTATTATTATCTTATCATTTCCCTTGTGCTCTTCTCACTCTACCTCACAGATCCTTCCTCATTCCTGAAGGAGCCCCAAATGGTTCCTTCATTCCTTTAAGGAACAACCAGTCTAGGCTATAGTATAACCATCTTCATATAAGCAGAGCTAAAAGCTGTTGTATTTTCCACCTGGTATAAGCATTCCACATTGATCTGTTTGCTACACCTCACCAGAGGAACTGCTCTTTTTAGGTAACAAAAATTTTGTTTGAAATCACACAACTAAGATGTTGCAAACATGTAATGAGCAGATTTCCTTGTAAGAATTTCTCATCTATTTAAATGTTAATATATACGCAATTTATTTATTATCAACTACAAAAATCGGCATGAATACCATGTTCACAGCCTGTCTTCTTAGTGTTATTAGCTTTAAGTATCAGAAACTACTAGGACTTTTCTTTCTTTATGTTTTGCTTACTACTACCATAATCCTTTCCCTCAAAACATCATTTTGGGAATCCAAACCTATCAGTGAGCACTGTTTCCTTGAGTACCAAAATATTTCTTTGGTCACATCCCATTAAGTAGTGATGGGAGCACTAACATTGTGTTGGACTCACTTCTAGCCAGCAAGGCTGCACCACTGTAGAGTCGTGGTTTTGCTTTGTTTTGTTTCTGAGTGTATTCCAAACCATACATTCGTTCTACTGTGACATCTGCCCTGGGAACAAATGCTCGTTTCTTTTCACCATTTATCTACATAGGCTAAATAAGCATCTTAAACACAGATGTCTAGGTACATAAAGTTGGAGGGGATAAGTTCCCCCCCAGAGTCACTGTTCTGTCAACTCATTTCTTGCATTCATGATACTAATTTCACTTTTCCATGGTACATTTTCATCTTTTCCTTCAGAAGGTATTTTAAAGACTTTGGCTGTCAAAAGGCCTTGTGACAAAGATAGTTTTTTTGAAAGTATAGAATCTTTTTTACAGCAAATTATCAAGGAAACTTAATTCACTTTGAAGTATATATGAAGGAAACTGCATTACAATTGATTCTTCTGTGGGACTTTTTTCTCTAAGGTGAGCTTGGACAGCCAAAAGAAACCCTGCAGCTACAGGGTCCCAGTGGTACCTTACTTGCAATGATTTTTGCATTCAACATTTTACATGAAACCTTTTGTATATATTATGTGAGTGATCTTCAGCTAGTTCTAAGTTAATTCCAAAGAGGGCTGAGGGAAACCTTTGGAAAATGAACAGAGCTCATTTTTTAAAAATGGGCAAATACTGAACTGAATTCAGCACTACCAAATGCAGAGGAGAGCAGAAGGAGCTGTTTTGTGGCTAATTCCTCAGCAGGTGAACAACTCACCACCACTTCCCTGCCCTAAATGAGATGTAAAAAAAGGAAAATGCTATCATCACTAGTCCTGTTTTCCATTGACTCTTGTTCAATGGAAAGTGAAACTCTGCCTGCAGTAGGAACTAATGGAGTTTGTCTGCTCTCACACACATACGCTCAAACTCCAGGGATCATACTTAACCCCTTAACTTATTTTACATTTTTTCATAGCTCTCAAAATACAATAAAGTTTCAAAGCTGTAAAACCCAAGGTAAACTTTCTCTTTAAGTCTGGCTTTTCTGGGATATGCTTTTTGCAGACATCCATTTTGGATGTCAGAAACCAGCCTATAGCTAAAGAGGCATTGACAAAATCTATTTGTCATATGCAAGTAAAAAACAATTATCATCCTTTTATCATGAGATAGAAATGAACAGGGGGGAAAGCTGAGTTTAAGTATCTTATTGTATGCTAATGAAAGCCTGAGATTGCAAATATTTCTGTTAGGAGTCTGAGACATTTTTTGTGTCCTAGAGAAGAGGTCAAGGATCTATCAAACTCCTTCTGTCCAACTGAATCTCTTTTGTGTTCATACAGTGCTCATAACAGGACATTGACGTTTATTACTTCTTCTGAAGTGCCACTGCATACAGCTGATTATAAGACAAGACTGCCAAAAGTATAATGAATATAATCCTAATTTAGTTCATTCAGAATGCGCATTCTCTGATGTACTGGTGCCATTTTATTTGAGTCAAATGAAAGGGGAATGCCTGACATAATTTAAATCTAAAGTCATGTATAGCTGTTTTTTATTGTTTCCCAGCCTGAATAATGACATGCTTTCTTTGACATGTCATAATAATGCTGTGGTAAAACATATACATAATGATTACATGAGTTAGTAACCAAGGAAACTAAATTGGTTTTGTACCAGTGTCCTCCAGAACATATATAATTAAGGGCCTGTCAGGTTTTCTGAGAAAGTCCTGCTGTCTCAGGACTCAACAACATCATTGTAAAATTATGATATACAGACAGAAATGTAAGAGGTGAGAGAGCAGGTACTGCATCAGCTGTCTTTGTCTGTAAAGGTCCTCATAAGCAAAGTATATACACAGGTTTATATTTGTCAATGGCTTTTTTGATGTCTTCCCTGTTGCTCATTGAAAGCAAATGCCTCAAAAATGAAGCCTTCAATTAAAATTGAAACCAACTCTTGCACAGAAATAGGTAGCTGTTGAAAACATTGGGCAACTTCCAGTTGGATAAAATTGTAGGCTTAGAATTATTTTAGATGTCCTCTACATTAAGACCTTCATTCATTTTGCCTAACCTGAGGTGAAAACCCAGTCCAGTTTCACACGTACCCAACCTGAATCTCAGTCATATGGACACCTTACATCGAGACATAAGGCAAAAGTATCTGAGGTAAAGATAAGTTGGATGTGTCCTTGAAGACCCTCAGAGGAAGATCATATCTGCTTGAATACCTGAACCTAAATTAAAAAAGGAGAACTTTAAAGGCACTTGCCTCTTTCTGTTTCTATTTACTGCATAGTTTAAGACACTTGGGAAAACTGCTTCTACAAGTGCTTAAAATCTAGGCAGAGTTGAGATGGCTGAAATAGGCAGATTGGATCCCGTATATGCATCCTGTCACCCATACATCCTGTCACTGGGAAACTTGGTCAGTTCATGTAGTTCAAAACAATTCAGGATCAAAGCAATTTTATTAATTTATGAGCAGCATGTGATTTTCTGGCAGTCAGCAAACTGTACGGGATCAACCAGTGACCACCCTCACAAGGTTCCGGGCACAACCCAATGCTGGTCCCCAAGTATTGCATCCCACACTGGCAGTTCTCTAGTAGGGTGCAGATTCTCCATTGCCTGTCTTGAGGAGGCAGTCCCTGATGCTGGGGGGCAGCTGCTGGCAATGACAAACCTGGTTTTGGCTGCTGCTGTGTCCCCACTCCCAGGTGTCTCCCCAGTGTTAAAAATTTCCACTTTTCCTTTATACTTCTTTAAACCTGATGCCTTTTTTGTTTTGAAAGTCTCTGTAACTCACTGTTCTTGTTTAATCCAGTTAATGGTCATCTTCCTCCTTAAGATAATTTTTGGAAAACACCTGCTTAGATACTCTTAACAGCCCTGGGTACCCAGTGCATTTTGCTAAGGGCTGTCCATGAAAGCCCCCCACAGATATCCCCTTGTTCTCCTATATTCACTGGGGACAGGTGGTATGTAGGGAATGGGTCATATCCTAGGTGGTCTGAACAAATTTGGAAACTGAGTCGTGGAGAACAAGAGAACTTCTGGTATTTCAATATTTGGACTCTAATTTGGAAGAGGACCAGAGTTGATTTTCAATATAGTTTTCCAACCCTTTGGTTTTGGTATATGTGGTTCACCTTTTTGATTTTGTATGCAAGCCAGAAACGTACATATTATTTCCACATTTTTCATAGGAACTTTTCAAAATTGTGTGTGTAACAGTGAATGATGCTATTTGTACCCATACAGTTCTAAAGTATTATTGTCTTAGCGTTATGGACTCTTGCAGTCTGATTTTTTTTGTCATGTACAACAAGAGCTACATACTGATAGTACAGCTAAAATGGTGACTTAAACACTTCCCTGAAAGCAAGCACTTGAAGCTTGACAGCTTCATAGTATTTCTGATAATTTTAAAAGCACACATACTGAAAGTCAGAATTAGTTTGCTGTGAGCCACAAATAAAATATTGATGAGATATACTCATAATAAAAGATCTCATAACATCATTTTTCCCTGACTGTAAAACATGGTCATTTCCCATTAATCTTTATCACTGGGTGAGTTTGGGTAGCATGCAAAACTGTTCTTGCTCTAAGGAGTAAATCATCTGACATTGCATCTGTTCATCAATTATACAGGTTCAGAAGATTTCACAGCACAGAAAAAGAAAACACAGCTTTTCACACCTGTCTCAAGTGGCTCATTTGTTCAAATAACAACAAACTATTTTCCTAATATTTGCAATGATCAAAAATGGCATCCTGGTATGAAATGGATCATACAATTACTGAACACACAAAATCCCCAAAGCTATCGGGTCCCTAACTGGTGTGTGTGGAACACCCCTTCTTCTTGCATGAGCATGTGTGCCCACAGCATTTGCTGTCAGTAAGTTTAAGTGATTTCTTCAAAAACTTTCTGGAGACGTATTGTTGTAGAGGCATAGGACAAACATATGTAACATTTGTCATTTGAAATATCATAAATAAATACAGTGGTCCAATAGCTTCTATGTTGCCAGGTGTGGAAATTCTTCATATTTTTCAGAGCTAAGAAGTTCTGTGATTTTGGGAATTTTGTCAACTTGCATTTAAATATAGCATTGTTTTCTGTAAAAGTACCTGTTGGGTTTTGAGGGCATTTAGGTATTTGGGGCTGCTATGAACTTTCTGCTGTTTGCTAACGGGCCATGATGTGAAATCAAACACTGTAGAGCAGAATTAAGGTCAATTCTGGAATGCAGCAGAGACCAACAACAACAAAAAAAAGGTGATTATTATTATCACGCAGTATGCCATAAAGATGCAGACACTGTAATATTTTTCCGTCTGCACACTCTAGAGTTGCATGAAAATAATATGGTACAGGACAAAAATTGTATCATAAAATCATTCTGAAACCTCCTCTAAGCTGTTGTCATGGCAAAGGAGTCTATTGAGAATGCTTTTAATTCAACAATGTTTCAGTGGGCCTTAAAAAATGTGAGTTAGAGCCAGCTAGAAAATGTTCACAAGTAAATTACAACCTGGTATTGTCTTGTCTCTGTGTATTTTAGATATTGTTTTTCATCATAAGGTCAGTACTGTGAGTATGGGAGAGTGAGATCTTTTTGCTTTGTGCATTGTCAGAAATAATTGCTGAACAAGTTGCAGTGTAATAACAGTGAGAAAGGAATCACTCCATTGCTACCCCCAGTCCTCATCTAGTGTGTAGAAAATGTCACCACACTGGGCGGCTCATTCTTCAGATCTGTGAACCTGAAAGATGTCAAATTATCCCTGTTTGGAATCTTTTATGGCACAACTGGAGCAATCTCAAATTACTTCTGCTTATGATTTCAATTTAGGAGTAACTTCAAAATAATCTCTTTGGAAAAAAAAACCCCAGCTTTCATTTTTCCCTTCCACTGTTTATAAGGAAGAAAATAAAGATGATTGGTCATTCATCTGTTCAGTGTGGTGGCTGGCATCTCTGCCAAAGAACAGAGTTAGAGAACAGATTTATTATATGAGCATTTCAGAATCAGTAATAACACTAATTAGTTTTCTCTTTTCCTGGAGAGAAACCAGAGTAACCCATCTTTTTGTCTGTGGAAAAAAATAGTTCAAGATCCAGCTTCTGGAAATAGAAATTTGAAATATTCAGACTGGAAATAAAATGCTGCTTCCTAACAAAGGGGGCAATTTGCCACTGAAAATTTGCTCTTAGAATAACTGATCAGAGAATACGAGAAATTCATCTTTACTTGCAACCAATAGTAGCAGAATCACAGAGCGGCTGAGGCTGGAAGTGACCTGTGGACATCATCTGGTCCAACCCCCATGCTCAGGCAAGGCCATCCAGAACCAATTTCCCAGAACTCTGTAGTCTGACCACTACCTGGAGGACTCCAGGTCCTTTCCTGGCAAGCACATACTGGTATGTGGGGTTGTTCCTCTGCACTTCTCCTTGTTGAACTAGCCATCCACAGAAACTGGAAAGATTGTTAATTTGTTTAAGCACAAGACAATTTTTAATTTTATAATTGGAAAGAATAATATCTTTTTTCTGTAAACTAAATTACTTGCTGAGGCTGCATTGTACAGGTTTGTCAATACAATTAGATTAGTTAGTTCTTGCCTAGCATGAAGAGGTGCCAAAAATGTGAGCTGCCTAACATGAATCAGCAAGAGTGGTTTGATTTTTATAAACATAACTACATTTTAGTGCTATTCTGGTTTATTTTTCATTTGTGTTCAAAAAATAGATAAAGTAGATATTACCAACTAACCAAATCTGTAAATTTAGCTTATCATTTCACATCATGAAATTCAGAGCAGAACAACAATGACTAAATGGTTAAGTACTGCCATGGTTTAAGTGGTGGTTAAGTATTAGTTGCCTTATCACTATAAACTAAGTGTTTATAATAAAAAAAAATTAAAGTAGGATGCAATTTTTTATTATTTTAATTAATTTTCACAAAATAAATACATACTCCTATTATAGTTGAGTAATGTTTCTCTTTTTAAAATTTCAGCTTTAAAGATGTGCTATTCTGTCCATTTCAGGAAACTGGAAGGGTTGAAGGCAATGCATAGTAGTTCCCATTCCAAAAGCTAAAGGTGATGATTTACACATAGTTTAGAAGTAGTGGGTCCTAGTCTCCTGATTTTTAACAAATTTCCTGATTTTTAATAAATAAATAAGAACATGTAATCAATCCACTGTGAAGCAACAGATTTTCCCATTTTAATAAAACTAGAAATGGTCAGAAGTGTTCTAAATGTTAATTACTGATGACCCCATTACTGATCTCAAAAGTAATTGCCAGGAAAATAGTATTCTACTTTCTAATCTGAACCTTAGTTGCATTGGAACAGAGCTTCTGGAAGAGGCAATTGGCAATTATTTGAGTGAGTAACTGGGTTTTGACAACAACTGTGGCTCTCCCAGGTCAGAGAAAGTTGTCTACTAGATGAGTAAGAAAGATAATCCTGTCATCAGGAAAGTGAAAAATAAATATGAACTGAATGGGCAGCAGGACAATTTGAAATTGAACACATATAAAAGCAATAAAAACAATGAGAAGATAGGTAAATGCTAAAGGAAAAAAGGCAAACATGCAAAATTCAGTTATTCTACTTGGGAGAGAAAGCAACTTGGAGTGTGATTAGGGCATCATCTGAGATAACTGCATGTCAAACTGTTCTCCCAGTCCTTGTGATACAAGAGTACATCTTCTCTTGTCTTTCTATTAGCATGTCACCTGGCCTTGGAGCAAAGGAGGTGAGCTAAAATGGGTGCACTCGAAGATTGTGATGAAATGAGCATTCCTGCAATGGATGTAGCGATCAACCTTTCTGTGTCACATAACCTTTGACTGCAAAGAGAACTGCAGAAACAAATAAAATTAGAAAAGAGCAGTACTAAGCTGAGGCTCTTTGTTGTCAAGAAATAAAATTTCTTAGTGTGGTTGCCTATGTTGCTGTGCTTATGTGTATAAAAATCCCAAATCAGAAGAATACGTTATAAGTACCTCAGTTATAAGTACCTCAGTTGCATGCAAGTTGGAAGAAGGATATTGTGATGCAGGATAGCAGATAGGTTATCTAGTTTGTAAAAAAGCAACTCTGTCATGCCCTATGTGACTCAGAACACCAGATTTCTGCAATACAACAGAAGAAAGATTAGTATTGACTTAGTCCTAATAAAAATGCAGACCTTGAAAAATAATTGAGTGTGAGGAAGAGTATCCATAAAATAATTAAGTTTATTTTATGATGAATCACAAGTTAAAACTTCCTTTCTGTCACCTTATTTTTAAAAATAAGGATGTCAAGGAAATGGGGGAAGAACTAGTAATTATACTAAAAATGAGAACTCAAGTTAGTGTTTAGTTAATCACAGTCATGGAAATGTCACAACTGAGCAAGCTCCTAAATGGTCAGGAAGGCAAGGACAGGAACAAATTCTTGTGCAAAGGATGACACTGTTTTGAGAGGGGGCACTATTTGCTTTCTCATAATTTAAGAGAATTTAAATAAGCTGTAAATAAGCTCAGCTATACTGAGTCATTTAGTATTTTGAGTTGCTGTCTTTAGGAAAATGTTGAACAAAATGATTGACAATTTTGAGTTGTTAAAGTGTCTTGTTATCTGACATGTTGACATCACCTTTTGTTCTTGCATTTTTGCTAAGTTATAACCTACTTGAACAAAAATATATGGTGATCTCTTCTCTGTGGTGACCAGTGACAGGACCTGAGGGAATGGCCTGAGTTTGTGTCAGAGGAGGTCTAGGCTGGATATAGAAAAAGATTCTTCACCCAGAGGGTGGTTGGGCACTGGAACAGGCTCCCCAGGAAAGTGGTCACAGCACCAAGGCTGACAGAGCTCAAGAGGCATTTGGATGATACTCTCAGGCACAAGGTATGACTCTTGGGAATGGTCCTGCACAGGGCTAAGGGTTGGACTCAATGATCCTTGTGAGTCCCTTCCAACTGAGCATATTCTGTGATTCTGTGGTTTATTCTGTGATGTATAATTTCTCATATTTCCACTACAGGGGCATGGCATTTAATGATGTTTTTAAGGCTTCCTGGTCTTTTTTTTCCTCCTCAACTCACAGTTATCTCCAAGATGTATACTAATTAGTAAAGTGAATCTTCCCCTTCATCAAAAGTAGCATGAAGCTTGATTTAAGGGAAATGGGGTCACAGAAACAGTGATATCAGGGGAGATGATAATCAGGAACAGTGGATATGTGCACTCTGTGGGGTTATGGGTAGAGGTTCTTTCCAAAAATACACAGACCCACTCTTTGGTTTGCCAACAGTGCTACCTTGAAGGGAGGCTGCAATATCTGTGTCCTCTCCAGATGTATTCATGCAATTTTAGATGCTTTTTTCCTCACAGAAGCACATGGTACCCCTCAGACAATACCTTGTGTTTTATCTTTTGGTGTGCGTCGTGGGTTACCAGCCCCCCCTGGGCTGAAATAGTCAGACCCAGGTAGATTTCCGGAGAAAAATCCAATCAGAAGTTTTAGTAACGCCTCTGCTAATGACATATTTAAGAAAACGGAAGAGAAGGTGTGTGTCACAGAAGAAAATTAGAAGCGGCCATGTAGGAGGGAGGCAGCAGGCCCCTAAGTAGGGGGCCAGGCCCCCTTGTTCCCTGGCTCTGGGCCGAGGGCAGGCGTGGCACTGAAGTCTTTCTGGCTGGGACGTGTAACAGAGCACAGAAACAAACTCCAGAAAGAAACTGCCCAGCTGAAACATGCTGCAAGAAGGATTCCAGCCCCGGCAGAGAGCAGAGGAGGATTTGAGATAACAAGTACTCCAAGGTCAGTTCTAGCAGAAGAAGAGCTGAGGTTAGCGGGGAGTTCCCCCCCACCTCTGTCTCTCTCCAACAGGGGAAAAGACTGGAAGTTACAAACCCCTGCCACCTTTAGAAGATAACTGGGCTGCAGAGACCCCCCAGCAGTTAATGAGGGAATTTGTCCCAGAACAGATGAGTGCCTGAAGAGGTTGTGACCCTTATGAGAGGCCTGAGTTGAAGCAGAGTCCTGCTAGAGATCTGTGCCCTTGGAGAGAGTGTTTTATGCTGGATCAAGTTGTCTCAAGTAGGACTTGTAGTCCCAGTGAGGGATCCATGCTGATGCAGCTCACTTGTGACCTAAGGGACAGCAGAGTATGGAAGAACTGTTGTCCTGGGTGGACCCACAAGGAGAGGTCTATTTAAGACCATCTCTGGTGGCAATGGGACCTCCACGCAGCAGAGGAAGGATGCAAAGCCATTCTCTGTAGTTGTGGCTGAAGGCTATGGTGAAGCAGGTGTCCCCTGTAGACCGTAGAAGGGATCCCACAGGAACAGGGGAAAGGACTCAAAGCCATCATTCCCTGTGACTGTGGTGAGAACCATGGTGTGACAAGAATCCCCTTGTAGACCATGGAAGACCTCAGGAGCCCGGCTCTGTCTTCCTAGCCTCTGGTCCTGTACCAAAAGGAGGAGGGGCAGGTCCAGTCCTGAGGCTGATGTGCAGCAGAGCCGAGAGAGAGAGAGAGAAAGAGACTTCCAGCTGCAACAAAATTGGAGCCATTGTCTTAAAGGTAACAGAAAAGAAACCCTACAATGCTACTGAATTGTTTCAAAAGGAAGAACCTTTCTTCCCCCTGGACTGATATAAGTGGGGAGAAATGCTTTTGTTGGACCTGGTGCTCAACCAAACACCCAAACCCACAGCGAGGACCTTCCCCCCTCCCTTGCCTTCCCAAGGCGGGGGAATAAAGACTGAAAAACCTGAGATGAACCGAACTTATAAATAACAGCCTAACATTCTTTTCATAACATAAGCAAGTTTAATTAGAACTGTTGTAGTATATTATTCCTTAGTCTTTATCTTGTTAGCAATAAAACTTAGTATTATACCCCTTACGTCAAGCCTCTGTTTTGTCTGTATAAAACCTCTCTCAACTTATAGTAATTGTGTGGAGGGGAGAGTTCGAGAAAAATTGGTCCCTGGTAAAACCCACTGCAGTGTGTGCCTCTGTCATTTCTAGAGAGCTTTTAACAGCTTGAATTCTGCGTTCAGCTATCTCTGAAAAAGCTCTATTTAGAGGGGTACACATTACTTTTGTGGCAAGTGTCTTTTCTCAGAAATTCTTAAATGGCCTACTAAGAAAACCTAAAAGTAATGCATGCCAACAGCATTTGTCCCAATATTATTTTCATAAAATTTGTGTTTAAAGACACTGTTTTCTAGAAATTTCTGGAGTACAGAATTGTAGAATGTAACACTTTTTATATTTTCACATTTTTAGTGTCTCTTAAGGTAAAGTGTTTAAATTGTGAAAATGCTCCTTTGATTACCCTGGTCAGACTTCGCTAGAGAGAGGTGAGATGAAGGGTTAAAGGGAATAGCAGTGACTTCTAGATGAGACATCACAGGATACTGATGCCACCACAGAGTTTGCAGGTCTCTTGCTTTTTGTATCCAAATAGTAAAATAAGTTCTGCAAGGTGGTCCTATCATCTTTAAGAAAAGACCAGATCCAAAACTACCATAATCACTGTTCATGAAGTAGTGCAGGGGGGGAAAAAAAGGCAGTAAAGGGAAAAATATAATTTATGAGCAACAGGAAAAAAAACCAGATTTGTAGCAAAAATACCTTCATTAAAGCCAGTGGAATAATTACAGAATTTTTGAAAGAAAAATTAATGAAAAATCTTAATTCCTAAACTGAATCCTTGAATAATGTAATCTTTATTTGTTTTTAAGATGAATGTGTTTTTAATAGGCTCCACTAGAAGATTAAATGAACTGCTCCATTAAAAAAATCTTCTTTTATTAAATGTTTATTTTGGGGTTAGACTGCAATCTGTTAAAAAGAGCAACTCTTCCAAAACTGTCAGAGTAGATCATGCAGGAATTTGAAAGATGTAGAATATTTACTTAAGAGGAAATGGCCTGAGGAATTATTGCTAATTTTAATTAAGTTTTTTGCATACCCAATTGGTCTGCTATATCTGGACGTCCTTCGAACTACTTGTTTTCTACAGAACACTTCATGGCTGCTGCAGTACCTTCTGGTAATTCATTCACAAGGACTGCTTGTCATTTGATCTTTATTAATGCAGAACTGGAAGGAACAATTTATTTTTAGTATGGTTAAGAAAAAGTATGCTGTGAAAAAATAATTGCATCTGATGCTGTGTCTTCAGTGAACTTATTGCATTCATCATTTTTTGCATTTCGCTCTGTGTATATTGAATGAAACATCCTAAAAATTTCTCAGTGATGTCTACATGTTTTCCTTTTCCTCTAGAAGGTAATATGTTGGCCATTTGAGAGGTCAGCTGAGAATATTGAACCACTGAAATATTACTTCAAAATGACCTGCATAGGCCAAGCTGCACTAAAAGGCAGTTTGCTAACTGACCCATGGAGTTCATGAAAGACATGAACTTGCTTAACATGGCATCTGATAGCCACTGATGGTCTATTCGGGGTAGCTAAGGCTTTCTCCTCTTGTCCATCTCTTTTCTTGTATCCAAAATAACTTTACATACTGTCCTTTTTAGAAAATTGCTAAGACCAAAAGATCAGTTTAGTATTCCTGTGAAAAAAAAAAAAGCCAATTCTTACAAAAAAAACCCCAACCCACCAAACAAACAAACACCTCACCCCCAAAAAACCCCAACAACCGAAACAAGAAGAACCAAATAAAGCAAAACAAACTAAAACACTTCTACCCTTCTCCTGAAGCTATTTTTCAGTCAGGGTGATGATACAAAAGAACAACAGTCCAAGCTGGGCTGTTTTGATGGTGTTTTTTTCTGTGCATGTGCATAGACTGTGCATTAAAATTCCTAACCTAAGAGCTACAAAACCACAGGTGCAGGGAGATTATGAGAAATCTCTGGGTAATTACCCGAGGCACTGTTTTTGTGTTTTCCGATTGTCTTCATTCAGTGGTTATAATTAGACTGTTTATTTTACAAAAGGCTTTTTAATGAGGTTCCCATTCCAGTTTACCTGGCAGGTATCCAGTTTATCCCAACAGATTTCCAATTACCTCCATTGAGTTTAAGGGAAGTGACTTGCCAAAACTACCACCATTCTCTGACCAGGGAATCATTCTAACTCAATGAAGATAGATATCATGTTTCTTAAAAGAGCCTTAGAAGTCACTAGTTTATAAATGATTCCTCCTGCTGGTGAGGAACCCTTTCTAGAAGCCAGGAGCTTGCTAGACACCATCACAGGTTGATTGTAAGGAGTTTATTGCCATGGCAATCACCAATTCTTTTTCTAAAGTGAGATGCTGTTTTGTTATAGTCTGGTACCAGGCCATAAAGGTTATTTCAGAGAACAAAGTGGGGCACAAAGTGTACATTTCTTTGTATATAATGCTTTTGATATAATGTCTTTATTAAGATCTTTTTCCCTCTTCCTCACCAGCTTTGCTGGGAAAATTTTGTTTCTTTCAAAGAAATGGCTTTTTCTCAGTGTTCAGAACTGGAACTGGATTATTTTTATTTGGAAAGAATGTCTGATTGATAAGAGATAGCCATGCACAATGGGAGGCATTTAGATCAGAAGAAAAACCAATCAACACAAGATTTTTTGGGGTAGAAAGTGTGACTCCACAGGGATCTGCCTGAAAGACTTTGAAAAAACTTACCTCCACTTGACTGAATAACTGGACCTGCAAATGCCGGTCTTCCACGGGAGGTTTTACTTTGCATAAAACAGCTGTGGATTTTGGTAAACTCAGACATGAGTCTACTCTATAGGAATCAAAATAACCAGAGATGTCAGCTTCATTGAAGCTGATACACCAGCATTCCACCTCAGGAAAATTAAAATCCTACAGTAGTAACAAGTTACTAAAAATGCCCTTCCACAGAAGGATTTTGGTTGAGTCTCACAGCCATCTTGAACCTTGCAGCACAGTTGTCATGGGTACTTGCTTGTGATCAAATGCCTCCATGAACAAGAGTTTGGCTGTTGATCAGAAACTGCCTTTGTGGATAGAGCAGCCTTTTCAGCAGCTTCTCTGCTCTCAAGAAAACTAGGCACAGCAGGATCTATCTACAGGGGGTATTTTCATCTGGAGAAACAGGAGTTTCAGTAATGAACATTTTTTATCCTGATGCAAAGCTAAGTGACATTGATAGTGACCTGATAACACTGAAACACAACTTGCCCTTTAAAGCACAAGTAAATGCAGAAACAATACAAAGGAGAAGTGGATCTATACATAGGAATTTTTTTTTTCTATGTGTCCCATGGATAACAGATTGTTTAAATATATGTTAATGTAGTGCTTGCACAATGCAGTGAAGGGTGTATGTCTTTGTTGACTCCTTAACCACTTTAGATATACTTTACAGTTTCAAAGAGTTGAAGTGTCTGGAAGCAAGTAGTTTAAAGAAGCACTTCTCTCCCCACTTCCTCTAATTCAACTCTTTCCCCACTGCTACCCTATCATGCTGTAATCCCAGCATAATTTCAGTGGGCATGATATGCAAAAATCATTAAAAATGAATAGGGCAGGCAATGTCCACGAATCTTCTTTTTACTTTAAGCACTTCTTAGATATTTTCTGTAAGAATGTAACCTAATCCATCTTGCTATGGTATTAAGAAATGATGGAACCAGTTAGGACATTAATACAAACAAGGTTTGAAGATATGTTAAAGACAGGATACAACTTTTCATCCCACCAAAATGAATGTCTTTGGGAAGAGCACTTTGGATAACATCTTTTGTCTCCTCTTTCAAGTTGCACCAAACATAGAGGCGCACACGCTCATACTCATTCCAGCATCTTGGCCAGCACTGCTAGGAAGATGAAGAATATTTCTTTTAAAAAATAAGAATATGATTTGGATGGCACTCAGATTTTGTCTGGACCAGTGGACTAGTGTCAGTTTTGGCATTCCTAAATCTGGGTGGAAACTTAGTCTTGTCAAAATGCTGCACTGGAGTAAGGCCTAGGCAAGCACACATCCATCCCGTAAGTTTATATATGTGTGTGGGCATCCAAAAGCATGACTTAGAAGGGAATTGTTCATCTCCAGCTGAGATAGATGAGAAACCAGAGCTGACCATGGTGTGTATCTGTATTTCAACCTGTGTCTAGGCAATCTCTGTGCTGCCCAGGGTGTCCTCTCTTCCATGGGATGTGTTAGATGGCAAGCCTGACTCCAGTGTGCCCTCGTTTCTGTGAGGGCTTCTTTCATTCTAAGTAATGAGGGATTAGAAGTCTTTCAGAGAAAAATAAGGTCAGCTGAAAGAGCCTTTTTTATGACTGTACTTCTAAGTTGTACAAAGCCTTAAATAAAGGATCTGATGGCGTAAGAGCTCAGTGTTGTGGAAATTAATATCTGAGAAATATATTCATGTTTCCTGAAAAGTTAAGGGTGCAGTTGTAGTTTCTTTCTTTTTAGATCTAGGTCAAAAAATGTCAGTACCTATCAAAGAGGTGAAGCGAGGAAAAGAAAAGAAAAAAAAAAGAAAAAAGAAAAAGAAAACCACTACAGAATGTGCAAATACTTCCAGGGACAACATCACTGTCACTCTTAAAAAGAAGAGAGGTTCTGACGTATACAGGGTATGAGCACAAGTCATGGAAAAGTGGGGTTTTTTTGCACAAAGTCCATAGAGAGAAAATGCAGAGTTAAATTTCACTATCCAACAAAAATTTGGATATAATTTAGTATTTCACCCTTTTTTCTTTCCTGAGAGGAATCAGTTCAAGTTCTTTATTCCAGACAATGAAATAAAAACAGCTTTTAGCCTAAGGTAATTACTCATTATCATAATCTTCACAAGAACTTCCTCAGACGGACATGAGTGTACCTGGGGATCTTTAATCAAATTGAATGGATACTTTCCTTTTGCTAATTAAAGCTAGGAAGTTTGGTGTGAAACAAATTAGCAAAACCTGTTTTTTCTATGAAATGTTAATATAGTACTTTACTAGCACATCTTTGTGTAATTGAAACCCAGTATACTATCATAATGGTTCTCTAGAAATGCATATTGAAAAAGAATAGCTTTTTGAGGACTGTGAAGATTTGTATTTAATGTAGGAGGTGGAAACTCATGCTGATACTGCAGAAAGCCATATGTCACTACCTGTTTTGAATAAATCTCAAAAATATTCATGTTTCATACACATTAAAAAGTTCCATTGAGTTATATTTACTCTTTGTAGTAACATTCAACATAGATTTGCCAGGAGAGAGAGGGATTTCAATACAGCTGTAGTCCCTTCTCCCACAGCCATTGGCCACAAAAGACAATGAATGCACAGATGCCAAATGTTTTACAAGTGTCCCCAGTGTGGGTTGGCAGCAAATACAATGAAGGTGAGTATCTGGTTCAACCATTTCATATTTTTCCACCAATTTTTCACTAATTTTTCAAATTTTCTGCTACGTGTTTAGACTAACGTATCTGAACCCATACGTATGAAAGCTCAGCTTACATGTGCCTCTTTGCTTTTTCTCTGGTGGGTTTTTTTTGCCATTAGCACATACAACAAACATTAGATGATAATTTCATTTCAGAAACCTAATCATCAAGATTGATTAGGCATAAGGTATTATTGTTTTAATGTTAAAATGAGTGTTTCCATAGAGGAGTGTGTGAATTTAAATCCACCTGAAAGGATAGGCATATCTGAATAAAATCAATTCATCAGATAAGATTAACACTGAGTTGTTTAATGTGTGCCATACTAATGTTGAGGTAAACCAAACCCAGACAAAACACATCAATCCTTAAAAAAAAACTTAGTTACTGTAGCAGAAGCAGTTGAATGGAGATTGAGCTTGAATCTGTGACTTGTCCTATTGACATTAGAGAAACCATGTACAGGTACATGTTGAATATTCTTAGTTTCCAAGGATAAAGTCTTAAGAGGGTTAGTTTGTAGAAAAAAATATATGGTCATGCGTAAGGTATACAACCACTGTGCTATCATCAAGGACTGAATTTAAGATCTTAAAAATGTAAATCCCTACATAATATCTTCACTTGTTGTTCTTAAGATCCGGACTCTTACCTGTGACATAACTTAGTCAGGAGAGATTCACTCAGTTGCAGGTATCAGCATAATGTGCTACCTTGGCAGTGTTTGAACATACAACTCAAATGGATTTGGGAATCTGTTGCATCATGTTTCTTCTAAAAGCAAATTCAGTCTGAGGCAAAATCTGTATGTGTGCAACTCTAGTAATCTAGTCTTTCTTCATTAAGACCACAGGAAATGCTCATCCTCATTGGTGCTTGGCAACTGTTCCCTTGCTGGTCTGTAATTTGCAAACAGTTCCTTCTCACCTCTGCTCCACCACACTGATACATTCAAGCTGTGTGAATGTCCTCCTATGGAGGACTTGAGCACAGAAGTACATAAAGTTCTAAAATTAGGCAATAATATTCAAGATCCTAAAGATAAGGCAGTAGATTTCAACTAGTATGTGAAATAGAAGTTGAGCCTCATTACAACTTCATTGTCTAATTTCAGTGCTGAATGGTAATTTAGCAGCAGAATGAGATTAGAAAGGACCTTATGATTGCTTGGCATTTTACAACGTTTTCCAATAGTTAATATTCAAAGCAGGATATTTCTTTTGTCACAGTTTAGTAAGTGGGTGTGGGCTGTGTGGAAAGGTGTGGCAGTGGTTCTCATACGCCTTTGAAAATTATGAGCATCTTTGTGTTATTTCTGCGCTGTCAACATTCAGGTACCAATTCCAATATCAACAAATTTAGTAATTCATGCACCATCTTCAGGCATAATGAACTGTGTTGAATACTGCAAAGCTTGGGAGTGTCATCTGGCTCACTCCTTGAGTTCCAGGTAAAAAATTGTCACAAATGTTCTGAAAGTGCCAAAGTGCTACTAAAGATCAAAGAGATGAGGGATAGCAGAGGATCTGAAACTTGTAACAGAAAAAGCAAAGTAGCATGGCCAAGAAATTACTCTTTATATTATAATCCATCTGGACTAGGCCTAATTAAACTTGCAGATTTCTTTAAGAAAATCAGATTTTCTTCTTCCTTTACCTCAACGAATTCTTGTGCAACCAACATAACTTTCTACATCATGGACTAAGCAATTATCTGTGCATAGGCAACCTATATATCATTGAAATTAAAAATACTATTCCCATTTCAAATCCTCAAACTTCCCTGAGGCTTTCAGATCATGGAATTTCCCTATGCTTCTACTGTGGAATAAATACATTCCCTGGACAATGCTCCCTGTGTTGAACACGGCTTTGTTAGTGAACTGAACAGTAAATTCCTTCTAAGACTATTGATCAGGGAAATTTGTTTGTATGTGGTTTGGTCTTGTGGTTCAATATGTCACCAAGAGAAGACTTTAATTTTACGGTGTAAGAACTTCAAGTCAGAAAACAGAGTAAAATTGAATTAAAAGTTTACTTTGCAAATTATAAAGGAATAGCTTCAGTCACTCATCCAGTAGAGGGAACTCTAATACAGTAGATGGCAGGTGACCTGCAAACCAGAGTAGTATCACCAACACAAAATGTAAAATGCATTTCTGCTATACATCATGGGTAAAGCAAAGTACCCATCTCATATGTCTCGTTACTATTTAGTGAGCTTATACCTGTTGGCTTATTTTCTTTCCTTATTTTGCTTAAATCTGTGGTAGGAGTTCATATGTCTGCAGAATTTAAGGGATTGATTGCCAATGGCAGCGTCACAGTTCTAATAGTTCATAAATATTACAGATAATGTACCATTGACCATTTAGTTGAAATTTGGCCAGAATAGAAAAAAAAAAAAAACAAACCAAAATAGTGGGGTTTTTGTTTGTTTTATTTTTTAAGATACCACAACTGTGTGACAAAATGGCAGATAGTAGTCTCTCTCTCTCTTAGAATGACTGGCACATGTCCTTTCAAGGAGAGACAAGAAGTTTGCAACGCTAAGACTTAGGAGTCACCAAAAAACCCCAATGTTGTACTAAGCTGCCTTTCTATGGAAAGTCCCAAAAAGGAGCTAACTCACTTTCTTTTCTTTTCCTTTTTTTTTTTCTTTTGACCTTTATCATCTGAATATGCTTTCAGCTGGTGTATCACTGTTTCATTGTTTTTAAGTCTTGATGTCTTCACTCAGTCATCATTCTGTCATTTACTATTTTCTTTTTTGTTGTCCTTAGATACAAAATGTCACCACAAAGGTTGATCACTAAATAGGTTTCTTGGGGAAATTGTTTCTTGTTTCTTCCAAACTGTTAAAAGTCAGAAATAGATGCAACATTTCTCTGATGCAACTTGAACTTAAGATCCTTTCTATGCCTGTCTTCACCAAATAGCCTTAGTTCTTTTCCTACACTACATTGAGCATTGAGACATTTTGGTGTTTCTACACATTCTGTGGTCTTCTGTAAAAGATAAGAAAATGTTTACAAAATGCAAAACCTGCTGACATCACTGAGAATCTTTTAAAAGATTTTTCAAAATATGCACGCCTAGGGTAGGGTATTCAGTATTAAGATATCACATGAAAAAGGATCGAATCATATGAATCATGAAGATATTTATGCTTATAGAAAAGATGAACATCCCTGCACATATGATGTGTTGGTATTTCCACTGGCAGCATTTCAGATTCTGTGCACAGCTGTGAAACAGAGCAAAAGTCTCACCCAGCATCTGCTGTGGACTCGACAATTGCCTTGGCTGTGCCTGCTCAAGCACAGCCTCTGCTCTGCTTATTTCCAGAATCAAAGCTACAGAAGAAGAAGCATTTAGCTAGCTAATCCTCCTTCTTCATGGTGTCCTGCTCTATTATCTTTTTCAGATGAAAATCAACTTAGCTTTCCAATATATTTAAGTAATAGTTTTTGGTTTGGGGGGTTTTTTTAGGGGTTTTTTGGCTTGTTTTGGTTTGGTTTGGTTTTGGTTTTGTTTGTTTTTGTTTTGTTTTGGTTTTGGTTTTGGTTTTTTTTGGAGAGGAAATCACGATGGGTCATTTAGAAATGATGGTTAATAAAGGAAATTTCAGGGAACTGGGTTTATTTCAGTTACATAGCTATAAAAACCTGATCTTTAATACTGTTAAAGTCAATACAAAGCTTCTATAGCATCTGCAGAACCAAGAAGCAAGAAGGTGCAGGCACTCATAATTTTTACCAATAATATTTTGGAATTGCATTGAAGCATAACTTTTGAAGAAAATTTTTGAAGGACGTTTTTGAAGGAACCAAATGAAGTATAGATGTGAAATGTGGTCCTTCTCTTTACTCAAATCTTTTACTGGATTTGGATCCTCCTTCCCTAGGAATAAGTCTAAAATGCTAATGCTAGGATGTAACACAAAACCTAGGAAAAAGTGAAGCCATGCATTCCAAAGGTCAATTCAGAATATCCTGACAATGCAAAAAAATAAGAAGGAATTAATTTAATCTTTATTTTATACTCTACTCCTTTAGAGTATCCTCCTATTCAATGTATCCTGCATTAAATATGTTAAATGCATTAAATCTTCCTTTAAATTTGTCTAAAAGCAAGAGGGAGAAATAGGTACCTCAAAGCATTTGGAGCTCTTCATCAGAGTTCTGCAGTGGTGTCAGGCTCAAGAACTCACTTAGGTTCCCTGAATAATTATACTAATACCAAATATTTCATTTTATAGATTACATGTCTAAATTAGGCATAAAGTGGACAGTCAGAATATGACCCTTATTCAGGATACTTGTGCCATATGTTACTCTCAGGTTGGATTTTCTATTCTCTGCTCATTCAGGACGGCAAAGCAGGATAGCTTGCTTTGTTTAGAAAACCAGTTTCAAAAATAGAAAATTCTAAATGCATATTTATCCACCCAAATAATCTGAGAGCACCAGTCTTGACAGATATCTCTGGCTCCTAAAGTACAAACACTAAATGATAGTACTTGTAGAACCTTGACACACCATGTCTTGTGTGTATTTACTTTAGTTGTTTGTTTCAGGACAATTTTTGGTGATTTTTCCCCCCTCTTTTTTTTCTGATCTATGTCTAGAGGCAATTAACAAGCACCAAAAATTTCCATAGCATCTTTTTGATCATATAAGCAGGGGTTTTCTGCAGGAAAAGGACTTCATTGAATTTGATGCCTCCTCCAAGATGCTATACAATGTCAATTCCAATTGGCATTGACAGAGGCAAGAAAAAGAAAGCCAGAGAAGGTATAAGGAGTTATTTTCATTAACTGTACATAAATGGATTGTTCTTTGTGAGAGGAGTGCTATAATAATGCACAGTTGCCTGTGTGGCTCTTGCATAGGAAGCCTTTGGTTTTTTTGTGATAAACAATTTTCTGTATATACAATGCGAGGTGAGTCTGTGCAAAAAGATTGCCAGTTTATGTTCTACCTTTCCTGCTGGCATCTATAATATTTCTCATTTAGCATGTTAGAAATTGATCTGAATAGTTACTGCATTATTCTAAGTGATGGAAAGGATAATAATTTCCTAAAGTAAATGCAGAACACATCACACAAGATTAAATAAAATGTGTAGAGGGCCACATATACAAGACAGGAAGGTAATTTGATCTCTGTTAAATTATTTAGAGCACATTTCCATTTAAGTAAGGAACTAATGATAAGCAACCAGGTGAAGCTTTGTACATTGATTTATGGATTTGTATTAAAGATTTCACATGGTTCATTACAGTTCAGCAAGCTTGCAGGGCCTCTCTTATATATGGAGCATTTTATATTCTGTATATTGAAATGAGAGTTAGTGTTTAGGTTTTCAGTGCAAGCACGTGTGACAGGACAGATGCAAAAGGACAGTCACTGAATTAATAGATTGCTTTTTTAAAATTGTTATTACTTCAGGGGTGTACAGTACTAGCAGAACCTCAGGAATGATAGGTGTCTTTAATGAATTTTGTCAGTACAGCAATATTTGAAGAAAACATTGAAATGTTTTAAAAATTTTTACTATCTTGAGTGTTTTTGGAATGTTACTAATTAGTAAATTATACTACACCTAATATGCAGTGGATGTCAATGATACAGACAGCAGGATGGCTGGATCTGATTTACTGGAAAATATTCAACAGGCCTTTTTTAAGCTGATATTCTTAGTAGATTGAAGGGGTTTTACTTTCCACATTTACATTTGTAACATAATACTCATTGAATGTTCTGCATCAAAAGATAACTACCATGCTGACCAAGCAAGAGATCCACAATTCTTGTCTTTCTGAAGAGCAAGATGAGACAGAAACCAAGCACTTGTCTGGCATGGCACATAAACCTTTGCAACTGTGATACATAAAGGTGACTGAGCTAATTTCCTGATTAAGTAACACTTTGGCCTATGGTTTGCTGATCTCCCTGAGAGAGCTTAGGCTGGATGTTCCAACCAGTAGCTCAGAAGCAGCTCCTGGCATTTGACATCCATTCCCAGCCATGCTTAATATTCACTTCCTTCTGTGAATGCTCCCCAACACAGCATGAACCAGCAGGATATATTAGAAGTGCAAGATAAATTTGTAGTGCTTATGATGCCTTGAACAATGTGCCTGCTTAAGTACAGAACCCAAAGGTGTATCTGCTCCCTACAACCCTAAAATAAATAAATTGATAGAGCCAGCATAGCCTCATGGATCCGTGGGTCTAGAACTCTGCAAGTATTACTGATGTGGAATGCATTGGCATGATATTCCAGAATCCATAGCTGATGTTAAGTGTCTGTCTTTAACCATTAGTGTAATATTACTTTCTTCCATGTGAAACGGGATTACTCTTTTGAATAACAGATGAGAAAGAATTCAATAATCCTTAACCTCTGCTAACTGATTCAACCAAGCAGCTAAAGAGGTGTATGAATTTCCTATATATAAAACAGGAAGAAGAAAATCAGCGTTTGATCAATGAGTCGTGAAAGTCAGAAGGGCATTTATAAAAATAGCTGATTACGTTCACTTTATCTGCTTGCCAGTCTGTTTGTTCCCAAATGTTTGCTTCATGAAAGATAATAAATACACACTGAATTTTTTACACATGTATCTGCAAACTCATGCCCCAGCAGAAAGCAAAAATATGTATATAAAAGATCTAAATTTTTCATTTTTGATCTTAAATGTTTATTATGTTCAGCCTCAGCATAATGGTATAGTACAGGGGATTTATTTAATTCCATTTTGATGTCATTTAGCACCTTTACAAGGTATATATACAGGTAGTACTGTGTACAGGATCTCTCCAAGGTACTTATATGATTCCATTATGATGTTATCTGGACATTTCACAATTTTTTTTTTGTAAATATAGAGCACTTTGCAATCAAGAACACATATTTAGACCCATCATTCAATTAGGAACTTAGGCACGCTGTTAGGGAATGGTTCAGGAAATAATAGTGGGTCTAGCATGTTTCAAAGTGTTTTTTTCTCTTTTCTGGTATTTTTTGAAATGACTTTTAATTTCAGATACAATTGAAACTCTTTCAGTGTGTCTAGTCTAGTCAGATCTGTAACACAGAACAAGATTGCTCTCACCTACCTTTTTACATTTATAATGCAAATTTTACATTTGAACTAGTTGCTAAACTCGTGTTGTAGCCCTCAGAGGGAAATGGGTGTTGAAGGCGTGAGTCATCTTGCCTTATTAACCACACAGGGAGTCTGGATAAGTAGGTGAGATATCTACAGAGAACATGACTAATTAAGCTAAATCTAACTCAAAGCAATTAGATAACATGGTCAAGACCACAAAAGAGTATAACAGGAACTTGAAGTAGTGTTTTGCCATTCCTAGGTCTGTGTCCTAAACTCTCACACAACCCATCCTTCCGTGACCTCAATTGCCTTCTTATCTCCTGATCTTAGTACCTGTAACAGTACAGCCATAAATTATGTAGTGGAATTCATCTTACTGAACTTCCAATGCCTATGATGTGGCCACCAACACAAGTACTAGTCAATTTAGGCTCTGCTTATTAAAAATGTATTCTAGAGGTCCTTATTCCATTGACTATCAGTGGAGATTAAAGGTTTACCTCAAAATGTTGACCTGGTCTTACTGACAAAGAGTGTGAGCTTTTGTAACCATAGGGAGTTCATTTCAGACAGATTGGATGAAGGCAACTGAGAAATCAGATATTTGGGGGAAAAAGAACCCCAACTATTTAATTTCCATAATTCAGAAAAAAAATTGAACAGGAAACTCCCGGCAGGATTTTTTTAATGATTTTTTATTGATGATGCCACTATTTCTGATTTGATCCCATTCTTTGTTCCTGAGAGCAGTAGTTGCTATAAGGAAGCATTTGTCTCTGGATGTTATACACATCATGATAATACTTTCAAACTACATTCTCATACATTACATCCAGTAAGATTAGAATCTGTAGCACATAGAGTATTTTCTACTTTTTGGAACAGAAGGTTTTATTTTATGCTGTGTTGTTTCAAAGTAAAAGCTATGTAACACTGATAGGCAGGTAGGTTTTCTGGTTTTTGTGCTCCTATCTACTTAGAAAATCTGCTCAAGGTGATGTCAACTCTTTTTTTTATTATTATTATTTTTTATTTGTGGTTCTATAAATGATATATGAAGTCTTGAGACAAGAGATTTTGTTGTGTTTCATGAGGGACCTTAAGTCAACCAAGGTGATGAATTGTGTGACCAGGAATATCTCTGGGAAGCCTCTGGTTTGCCAAGATTTACGACTTAGTAAAGGCTAGTCATGTACACTGACTCAAAGAACATATGAATCAACTAAGAGATTTTGATTTGAGTATCTTTTTCATTCATTTGAGCCCTAAAAGAGCAGAACTCTTTCTCTGCATCCCATTTCTATCCCTGAGTCTCAGTGCAAAATCTGAGGCTTAGAAATGTTGAGATGTGACCTGCTTTTTTATTTCAGACTACCCTTTTTTTTTTTTTTCCCTCTCTGTAAAGAGCATAACAAAGACATCTCATAAAAGTTCAGGAAATATTTTAAAATTGTGAAAGGAGACAAGGCAGAGAACAGTGATAAATGGAGTGATTTTCTGCAGCTGGGGTTTCTGCTGAGTACTTAATAATCACCCCTATTCTCTTTGCCTTCTGAACTCAGTGAAACCTCAGCTGAGTAATAGTGCAAACTTTCAGAAAAACACATCTCAACAGGACAGACATTACAATGAACTCAGATAAGTTACAGTACCAGTGAGTACAAATGAAAGAGTATTGATTGTAATGAAAACACGAAAACTAAAGAGACAATGATATTAAAAACAACTGAAGAGTTAACAGGGAAAGGTATGTGATGGGGATCGATGATGCTGTTGCACATGTTGAGAATAAGCATAATGCTCATTATCAAAATAGCTATTTTATCAAAATCAAAGAAAAATGCGGAGTTTGCAAACTATACTGTAATATTTATATTCGAAGTCTTAAGGATTTCCCTTTTCTTTGTACTTTTTCACATCACTTGCTGATGAAGACACAGATGGTCTGTATTTCTAATAAATGCAACTGTCAGAATAATGTAACTGTACAAACAACTGGGTCTGCATTATAACACAAGGTGCACACGTATTGAGTGCATGTGGTAAAGGGCAGGAAAGAAGAGAGAACTTTGGTCATAGGCAGAAGCTCCAAACTAAGGAGTTGATGGTCATTTGAAAAAAAAAGTTTTACTAGTCACTAAATACCAAACCTATCAGGAACTTGAATGAAGAACTTGAGTCTTGTAGTCTTTAGGAAATAACTATGTGAAACGAGTAATGACTGTTGAGAACAGGAGTTAAAGTATTTAGAGTATGCTGTACTGAATTACTAGAGAAGCTGCAGAAAACAGAAATTAATATTTGATATGTATAGTGTGGGCAGCAAAAGGGAAAAGAAAATGAAAAGTAAACAGTTCTATGAAAAAATTACTGTTTCTTCTATTTAGGTCAGCTTCTGTATTATATGGTAACCTGAATGTTTTGACATGCTTTTGTGCTGAATTTTGGTATAATTGAATAATTTTATTACTTGGCTAAAGAAATAATGTGAAAGGGTCCAGTTCTGAATAACATGAAATGATATTAAAAGTTACTTGGAACCAAAGGCTGTATTATGGTAATGAGGGAGTAACAGTGTAGTTAGGAAATACCATGTTTGTGGCTTACATCCCAATAAACAGAAGAGTAGCAAGGTCAATTTATGATTCAAATAAGATTTGAGAGAATTAGACTTGATCTGGTCAAGGGCTGGTCATGTATCCCCTCCACAGAGGGCATGTTGTGGAATCCTTATGGTTTTCCTAAGGAAGCAAACCAGGGCCTCACACTTGTGGGAACAGAAACAGCTCCAGGTTTTTTGTTGTTTCTATGGAAACAAACTCCCACTTTGTTTATGAGGCAGAGGAAATGCTTTTTAATGCGTGAATTAAGGGGACAAAACATTGTGAAGAACAGGTGACTCTCCAAAAAATCCTAGGAGTCAAGACCAGAAAAGCCAGTTGTGGCAAAACCAGGGCTTAACAAGAGCTCATCACTTTGCTGGTTAAATGGAGGAGAAAACCAAAGCATCAGCTGCTGCTTTAGGGAGGATGGATCGCTGCTATTATGCCAACGAGTGTTTCAGAGGTTCCTAAATTGTCTTCTGTCTCACACTCAAAACTGCCACATTTGAACGCTGAAAAATGTTGTTTCACTTCCAGCTAAATGCACTTTAATGGCTTCTAGACAGCCATAAAGCTGAGCAGCAGGCATAATTCTTCAAAGAGGATATAACATCTAGTGTGTTTCTTGATTATCCAACTCAATCTGATGCTCTACAGATTTCTAGTGCCTAGGATTTTTCTAATAGAATGGATTAATTTACCAGCTTGGATATCTTTCCTTATGTTATACTGTGAGGATTTATCAGTCCCCATCAGTCTGTATTTTATCAACCTACCCTCTATAAATTTCCATAACAAGAAATGATTTTATTTCACGATCTCTGTTAACTTGGAGGTCATATTTGGCTTCCTGCAACATGTTTTCAACACAGCAACTTCGGGAAGTGTGGCTGCAGGTCAGGAATTTGGTCTAAAGTGTTAGGCCCAGTGAAAAAGTTCATGAGGAAAATGATGTGATCTATAAATGCTTTGTAGAAAGTATGTTCTTTCTTCGAATCATCAGGAAAAATCTCAGTAGTCAAACCTGTGCATCCATCAGTCACCAAATCTTCACTGCTATCCTGTGAATGCCTACTTTTTCCTGCAATGGTCCTCAAAAATCTGTACTAATAAAGTAGAATATCATAGAACATTTCAAGTTGGAAAGGAACCATAAGGTTCATTGATGTTCTAGGTACTAGATATTTTACTTTACTAGTTACAGTTCCATATTAAATGAATATTTTAGAATGATATGAATAAAAAAAGAATAAATGCTCTTAAATAGTGCCTTCCACAAATTCACTGCACAAAATTATGTGCATAGATGTGCTTCTGCTTACTAGTATTAGAGCTAGTTATCTGAGTAGTTAGCTAGTATAGACCTAGCTGTCTGAGGCTACTGTGCTATATGCTGCCATGTCTGCAAGCTTCAGTCACTGATACTGGTTGTTTGGCTTTCATTTATACTGTTTATTCCTGCATCTTAAGTGAATTGATTAACCGCAGTGATTTTAGAGACTTTCCTAAATGAGGTCAGGTGGGTTTATTTTCTGCAATAACTCGGAATAATGCATGGTTGTAATGTCTGGTGAGGCTCATGCATGTGACAGCAAATTTGAAAGGCAGGAGATGGACAAGTACCCAAGGATTAACACTGTGGCTTTTTGTTTGATTCATTCAATCAAAGACATTTGTAAGAATCTCTCATGACAGTTCTTTTTTCAAAGTTGCCCAGTAATCCCAAAGGCAATGGCATTTTTGTTAGGTTCAAATACAGTTATATTGTTCTCCATTCTAGCTCTCTGACATTTTGATAGTTAAATAAAAGAAACCTAAAATCTCAGTTGTCATCCTAGGGTCATGCAATTTTTAGAAAATAAGATTGGATAAAAAATTAGGTAGCACTTCTACACATTTTTGTTTCTCTCAGCCTTCCAGTTCAACTGACAAGTCTTCCTGATGCATGGTGAATACCCATTCAAAAACAAAATGAGGATTCATTTACTGTGGTGACAGAGAAATGTATTAATACTGACTGTGATACAATAAAAGATGAAAAAGGAGAAAAAAAGACCTGGACAATGTGTAATATTGTCTGATTGTCCTGAAATTTCATCATGGTATTTGGTACTGCATATTATTCACTGACCATTAAATCTTATTAGTTTGCTTTTCTCATTTATTTTAAACAGCATTTGATGCCAGGGAAGCTGTTGAACATTGCAAGTTGGAAAAATACATTTTGCTCTCACATATAGCTTGAAGACTACTGGTTTGATGGGGATCTTACAAGTCAAAGTAAAAACAGTTTATACCTTGAGTTACTTTGTTAAATTACATGCACAACTACCCTTGGAGTTTTCCTTCCTGATGATGCTGTCTTCATTTTGAACTGCTGTTTTGACATTTGTAAAGTTTTAGCAAATGCTTCAGGAAAAGGTCAGTTTATAGTGACATTTTCCCTTTTCAAAAACCTGTGGAGAGGACACTGAATACAGGTTTACTTGATAAGTCATTACGGATTTAAAAACATGTCTCTTTTTTACTGTGTTTTAGAACACTTGTTTTTCACAATCTTGTTTTGCTTTTGAACTGCTGCTCTAACCATTTACTAGAAAGTTCTTCTTATAGCACTCAGTTCTGAATTTCTTCCTTTGGCACTGTTAACTTTAAAAATATTTCACAGCTTGGGGGTTTTTGATACCAGAGTAGACTGATTAGAAAACATAGGGCTAGGGTGTTAATATTACTGACTTATGTCCAAATACACTATGAAAGAGCTGCTGCAAAAGCCTCCCTGCATACCTGTGTGGTTGTGCTGTATTTGTTTCTGGTCCGCTGGTCTGGGGCTGTATGTGCAAACATTTTTTTTCCACATTCTACCACTGGGTCATTTCTATCTGTCATTCTGTTCTGGAATGGTTTGAAATCCACCAAAATAATTAGCAATTATCTGGTAACATGCATCAATACTTCCTAAAATTGTCAGAGATTCTGTCAATGAGGCCACTGAATAATTTACTGTTCAGGGAATAAAAGTCCACTTATGAATGAGAATATGTCATCAACCTTTTTTTCATGTTTTCAAAATCAGAACATCCCAGTGCTTTCTCTCTGACGTATTTATTGACAAAAAATATGACAAAAAATATACTAAAAGAGAAGAATTGCACTTTTTCAAAACCAGAACATGAGAACAGCATGAGAAAATATATTAATATATTTTTGTCTTGATATCAGTATGTTCCCTGTCCCTGAGAATTTGGTGCTTTCAGCTCTCCAGGAATTATGTTGATGCCCCACTGAACACAAAATTTGCTTTTATTAAAGCAAGGCCTATTAACTTTAAATAATAAGCACTTAGAGAAGTAGTGTAAGAAGCTGTTCAATGTTTCTGTTGACAAGTTGGTTATTGGGAAATAAATGCCATAGAAAAATGTCCATAAATATGTATTTTTAACCAGGTCATTAACACCATGAGTGCTGTATGTTCAATGATTGAAGGAATTGGCCTTTAGTCATTATGCACTATACACCTTTTATACAGGAATGAGACCAAATATGGAAACTGACCTTTTCTTTGCATGAATTAGAATAGAAATTCTACTGAATTCTGAGGACTGTGTGTATGTAACTCATTAAAGCTGTCAAATTACCTGTGCCCACTGAGCTGCTAGGATAATACCACAGCAGTACTTTATGGGGTCAGATGATGGAAGTCCCATGAGCAAAATTGCTCAGTTCAACTTAAACGAAAATTCTAGTCAGGATGTCTCAATGACATATATTTAATCAAACATTGTATAGCTACTCTACCATCAGAAGGCAGAGAGATCTGATTAGACATACTTGCTGAATTTGACGGATGAGGAGGATGAAAATACCCGCAGCAACATTCTACCCATTTGAGAGCCAGCAGACATTCTTGTGAACGTTCAGTCTTTCTCAGTTTTCTGGTTTTCCCCTTTCATCATTTTAGAGGGGATTATTATTATTGGTACCCTCAAAGATAATATTTTTGATTCCACCAAGTCAAAGCAAATGTTTTACGAATTGTTTATCTCTCTTTTGGCTGACCTACTTTGTATCACAAGAGTGTCATCCAACAAAATCTATGTTCATATGTAGTCAATAAGAAGCATGTGGTTTTTAAACAGATGTGTTATTACTAGGCCAATGAGAATATTCCTAGCATATAGTCTTCTGAGCTGCTGCTGTCCTACTGCTTTTGATGGATTCACTTACAAAATTACAATATTCATGGCAGAACACTACCGCATCTTAAATAGAAACAGCATAGATGTTTCATTAAGTGATGCTTTGCTTTAAAGGAAATATATACATTTAAAAGTTGTTTTCACATTTTAGCTTTCAGTTGCAAAGTCTTGGATTGAAAATCGCAGGAAATAGAATTGCAAGTGATATGCAATATAGCATTCAAGCATGAACATTATTTGCTATCTTGAATTTTGTATTTCTTGCTCTAACAAAAAAATTAATCATCAGACCCATAAGAACTTTAAAAGAGCTTTCCTTGAAATATTAGCCATATTTACGAAAAGGATGTTTTATAAGGTTTGTGCTTTTTTGACCTAACTTGATTTAGCATTGTTTCATGGGTTTCTGTTGGTAACCTCCTCAAGTATTATACTTTATTACCTTTCATGTGTTTGTGTTCAAGCCAAATGAACAGATTGCATGAATTATTTATTTTCCATACTAATTAAATAATTCCATTAGATATTTGAGAGGGGTTTTCTGTTTTTTGTTTTTTTTTTTTTCATTCTTCAGCACAAAGCAGTGAAACTTTCAAAAATTTACAGCTTAAGACCTATCAATGAAAATGTCTTTCCTTTCTTGCTCTATTCAGTTTCGTTTCTTCATGAAAATTCAGTAGTGGAAAGAAACCTGCCAGCAGAGCAATTGCACATCTGACCTAGTTCACTCAATCTGAGCAATAGTCCATCCTGTTTGTAATTGACTAGTGATTATTTGGGGAGTTTAAATATTCTGTCTTTTATGGAAAGGGCTAACTGAATTTTTTCAGCCTAAATATTCAGTGCCAGAAGGTTTTAGGTTAGATTCAGTACTCCTAAACATATATGTAAGCAATTAAATAGTAAATACCGAGAATACAATATAGTTTGGATTCTGTGATTCAAAACCTTACCAGAGGTCTGTGTACCTGCTGGGGTTAGGACATGAGTGCCTGGTTTGAAATTGTTGAAGGTAACTGTATACATAAAGTTAAACATGTATGTGTCATTTTGCTTTCTTAGACTATGCCTTTAATATTAAAATACAAAAGAGTTTAATGAGGTTTGTAAACTACCTGAAACAAAACAGAAGAGTTAACTGTGCTTTCTTATGCCACTCCATTTTTCACAGCCTGTAATAGTTGTCAGCTGGAGTTACTTGGAAAGCATAATTTTGAGCTTTCAGTAGTGTAAGAGAAAAGAAGTTTCATGACAGAAGTAAGAGATATATTCTCTTCAGTAAAACCTGCATATTTGGAAAGTGTTCAGAAAATAACAGTAGGATAAGACTGATTCTAATTCTAGAAAAGCTGACACAGAATCCAAATATGAACATATATAGTACAAAAAAAAAAAAAGAGAAATGAAGAGCTGATCACGTAAGAAAGTATTTAAGAAAGAGATACCTACAGAAAAAATTTCTGAGAGCGGAAACTTTTTACTTTAAAAGACAAAAACATAATATAAACTATAGCTGGGGGCTGGCTTTAGCAAGATCCAAAAGAAGATGAAGCAGAGTAGGTAGCACTGCAGCTCACTCTGAAGAAGGGCAGTGGATTGTTCACATGATTGTTCAGCTCTATTTCTATAGTCTTTTACTGTGTTGAATTGATTTCTATTGAACATAATGGTACTTAAAGCACCTGGCTTAAGTGTAGACACCTGCGTTCAGGTTTCTTAAAGCAAATCATTCCTTTCATGTTTTTCTAAGGAATATTCTCCAGTAAAGGAGACACTGTTGATACAGGATTTACTGTATGAAATCCTGTATGGGCCACGCCTTTGGAAAGGTCAGATTAATCTATCATACTGCCCCGTGAAAGGCGTGCATTTTCTTACAGCCTGGAGCTTTCCTTAATTGGTAGCTGTACCTACATCAGTAGTACAAATAATAAAGAATTTTCTAGATGTTTTGTCCAATATATCAGCTGAGCTTTCAGGTTGGTCTGTGTGTATCTGGATGGTTTTGGTAACGATCATACGTTTTTGCACTTAAGTTAAAGAAAGGAAAATCATGTATATATCCTCCAGATAAATATCAAACACTGCACTTTACTCAGACATCTCCCAGTGAGCCTGGAGGGAGGTGCACTTTTGTGTACTGCACAGGGCTGAGAATGCAAAGGGTACCTTTAGGGATTAGCTGGAACTCTGAGTACTGATGCATCAAGTGAGATTGTGTAGAAGTCATATGCTGGTCCAATGTTCCATTTGCATTCCTGGATGATGGTGGCCAAGTCAAACACAATGACAGTGTGTAAGCCAATTAGAAGTGGTTTAGGTTGCTTCTGTGTTAGAAGTAAGCATCTAAAACACTGCTGAATTAAGATAAGTGAAGAGTTTGTAAGAAATTTAGGCATAAAATATCACGTAATTCATATCTGCTTTTTTAACTTGAAAAAATATTTCTTGTAAAAGGTTAAAAAAGTAATAAAATAAAAAATAATAAAGAAGGCATTGAATTTATATATTTTTGCATTATTCAAATGTTGATTTAAATATGCCAAGTAATCAGAGGATTACATGTCTAAATGTTTCTTATTACTTTAGAAATAACACTGCGTATTCTCTCATGTTAATGCAGTGCTATGCCATTTTCTCTATCTCTATGGATAATATTTTTTTCTTCTAGATAGTTTGCAGTAAACTTCAAAATTCATTGCTCTCATATTTCTGTTTAGGCATCCCAGTGTGCACTTATTTTCTTCATGGTATTAAAAAATTAAAATTTCTTCTCTTTCAGTCACTTAAAGGGTTCTGTAAAAAAGTATTGAGTATTATAAAAAATCAAATTAGGGACAAATATGCATTGAATGTGTTTTCTGCAAGGCTATAAAATATGTCAGAGCAACGGTTAGTTTTACATTTAGTTAAGAGGTTTGTCTCTCTTCTTTTTAAAGTTCCATATCATCTCCCTCTGAGATACCCAATCACTTCCACTGGAGCACAAACATTGGTAGTCTGCTGGAGCAGTGGTGGATTTTTTCTGTAAACTGTTTGCTTGATCAGCTTTTGATTTATGACTATGTAAAGTGCTTTGAAATATCTTGGAGATTAAAGAAACTAAAAAAAAAAAGTTGTTATATTCAGTTCTGTGTAATTCTGTGTACACATTTCCTAGGATGTAAAATCTGTTGAAAAGATTATGGAGGAGGTCAGACTGGTTAATCACAATGGTTCCCTTGGGCCATACAAAAAATCTATGACTAAATAACTAGTAACAGTATTTGTAAAGAAGTGAAAAGATAACCACTATTTTAGTACTTGAAAAGCATTGCACTTTTATTTCCAATAAAGTTAGAGAGAAATTGCAGGTCTCTTTTAATTTATGACATATTATAAGTATTAATCTCTTAGAATTTTCTTTATTCTGTTTTAGGAGAGTAAGTGAATCATCTCATCAGTTTTGTGTTACTTCAATATGTTTCTTCTCATTTTTAAAGAAAATATAACCATTGTAAAGCTCTCTAATCATTTACATAACATGTTTTTACAGCAGGAAGAAAAACATCCTCAAGCTATAACCTCTGTTGTCTACTGTGAAATTACTAGTATTTATTTAGGGTATGAAGTCTGAAAAGTAGAGTAAAAATTTGTATCACAAGACATTATGGAGATTATCAGATGATCAAAATTTAACTGGATTAAAAATTCAGAAGTGGCAGGCCTATTACTTTTCTGAAGAAGTGTTCAACCCTTCTCTGAGATGTGCTAGGACCTAGGACAGGAGTTTAAATTTATAAGGAAGATGGGTATATATATATTTTAAGTGCTACTTCACAGTGTTGGGTTTTTTCACCCATTTTGTTACCAGGAAGCTTCTAGGAGTGTTGTTTTTTTTTTAAATAGAAACCCTGATTAAAATTAAAGAATCCAACACTTTCCCTGTTACAGCAATACTAAGCCTAGGTGCATTTCAGAAAGGTTAAGGTACACTGACTTTTTCACCTATCTAGAATACAAGGAAAACCTGCCATTCCCTTGACATTCTTTGTGTTTTAGACAATAGATAACACGTGAAGCAGGACTAAAAGCTGAGACCTTATTATGATATTGTCAGTACTTCTACTGCCTTTCTGAAAAAAAGTAAAAGATACTGAGGACTCTGTAAATTGTTTTACTGTGGTCAAAAAAGAGTAGTGTTGAGTCTAGGCATAATTCTTAACTTGCTGAGAAATCTTTACATTTTGTCTTTCCCCAACAGTCCTTCAGGGGTCTCGGTTCAATCTGACTCTCAGAAACAGTTTCTCCTGATGAAAGAATCTTCAGTGGAGCTGAAAGACCAAGGGAACAAGTTGTTCATCTTTGATTCTCACAACAGCTACCTCCAGCACAGCTTTTTGCACAGCAATGAAGTCAGGGAACTTTTCCCCAAGCTTGGAGAGAAGTACTGTGCCAGGAACAATAACTAAACAGATTAAGCTCAGTAACTTTTATAACTTTTATATGGCAGGACCATGCGGTGACACTCGCGATGCAATGTGATTACAGTATTACATCTTTTCACCCACAGCCAGGGATCATTTCATTCACTCTCTCAGTATGGCATAAGGCAGTTTAATAGGGCATAACAATGCTATAAAGCCATTTGGAGCAGGAATATAGATTGTCCTAATCATGTGAAATTCTAATCAGAATTTTGCTGTGGAGTAGGAACTTATGCAAAAAGAGACAGCCAGAAAAAAAAATAAAAATAGGAGTTGAAAATCCAGGTCATTAGAATAAATATTTCACAATTTCACGTATCAACCAAAGTCATGTTGCCTACTATAATTCTCATGTTTATCAGGCTTAACAGTCTGTATTTCCTGCTTGAAACAGTCTTTCTCATAACCTGATGGGAACTAAAGAAAAAAAGATAACAGGAGCATTCTGTCAGCTTTGCTTACAGTTAGTAAACCAATCTTTTACTGACAGAATTTTATCTCACAAAAGTGAGATTTGTCCCTTTAATGCTGGAAATATATGAATTAAAGAATCCTCTTTTGGGAGTTTTTGTGTATATGAAAAACCACATTGCCAACAAAATTGTTCTTTGTGCATGTAGCTACTCAACTCACAACAGATAGGTTTGTGATCTCTGAGACCTAAACTGCACGTCTGCAGAGATTATCAGGCCTAAGCATAATATTTGAAAATAATTTTAACTAATTGCAAATTATCATATGCCAGATTTTGTCAGTACTAAGGAGAGGTTAAAAGACAGATTCACAGGTACTGCATGTTCGAAAAGTCTTGTTCTAAATGTAATCACTTAGTGACAGGACCTAGCAAACTGTGGTAAAAGCTCATCTACAAAGTGTGATTTTTTCCTACAGTCCTGGTTGTTCCTCACAGTAGCTTTGAAGACTCATAAAGCCGTGCTCCCTTAGCCAAACATAAGACAGTTGTTTTCAAATCAAGCTATCTTTCATGCTATTTACCTTTCTTATGCTGCACCCAGAGTATCTCACAGGCTGGTTTTTACACTAATAAAACCCGGTGGAAGGCATGATTGGGGACCATTAACCTTTAGAACACAAAAAGCTTAAGCTCAGGGAATATTTCTGAGCTGCCTCACAGGGCTTTGAAGCCACTGCTTCCATCCTTCATCTGAATTGCCTGAATTCATTTTCAGGGCTGATAAACTGTCAAGTGAATTATGAGACATAGGCCTTGGGTTAATTTATAGAAATGCTCCTTCACCGATGCTGAGTAAATCCACCTTTCTTTTTTGAGTCTACCTGATTCAGCTTCCAGAACTATCTTATTTTACCCCATTACAAGCTCTGCATTTCAAACTCTTCTTTCTTCATTTGTAAAAAACTACTTTACTAAACAGATTATTATGAGGAGCATTTTTCTATCATGTGTTTTACACTCCTGCAGATACCATAGTAGCAATACAATATGTAAACAGATGGTCAAGTTGGCTTATTAATTATTTTTTAAATAAGAAGAGAAAGTCTGTCTCACAATACTGCCAGCACTTCACCTGTCAAAAATGAGTTCAAAGGAATAATTCATCTTTTATCTTTCTATTAGACAGACTGCAATTTATGCTTATCTGGCTAGCTGAGTTCAGAGGGAATTACAAGGAAATTCTGTACTTGCCAGTTGCATTTCAGTGTTAGGTTCTGGCTCTTTATTTCCATATATATTCAGTATAGGTAATGTGGAACTGCAAGTAGCTTGACTGTTCCTTTTTAATTAACTATTTTGCATATTTTATAAATGAGGAAGGCAAGTACTTCAAGCTGAGATATTTAGATTGTATTCCCATGAAAATTGCTAACAAAAAAACAATTAATCACTGCCATGTTATGTTTACCTTTGGGTATCTCTCGGATTGACATTTATGTTCATATTTAAAAATTTGTATGATTGGACATTCAAATGTGTCATGATAAGTAGAGTATAAGTTGTCTTACTGAAAGAAAAGTTGTGAGCATTCCTTCTTTTTTTTTTTTTTTTGAGAGAGAGACAAAATTTATTTACAGTAGTTTGGGGGCTTTTTGCATATATCATTGTAGTCTCTTAGCACTTCAGTTTGGGTAAAATCTACTTACACTTCAATCTTTACAGCATATGCATGATTAGTTCTCAAATCCTGTATCAACAAGATCCTTTTCATGGTTATGGTTGTAAAGACCTTGCATGTATAGCAATTATAGTATAATATGCCCCTAGAGAATGCTTAGATTTCTTAGTAATGTGTAAGCATCTTGTCGTGGTTTAACCCCAGCTGGCAACTGAGCTGCATACAGCCACTCATTCACTGCCCCTGGAGGGGATGGGGAGCGAATCAGAAGACCAAAAGTGGCAAAACTCATGGGTTGGGTTAAAGACAGTTTAGTAGGTAAAGCACAGAGTTTATCAGGCAGTCATGAACTGTAAAAAAGGCTGATAGAAAGTATTTCTTGTTCAGAGAACTGGTACTACACCTATCACCACGTAAGTAATAGTTACCAGCTCCGTTTTGGTCCCTTCTTTACCAGGAAATCTCCATTATGTGTGCACTCATTACAATTGTTTTCAGCAGTGAAATACAGATTAATAAGTGTGCATCCTGTTTCCTTCAGTGTATCTTACTAAAAAAGCACCACATTGCTATGACATACCACAAGCATTTAAATATTTGAAAGCAAAATGCATAGAATGGTAATGTAAACCCAACAGATATAGCTTCAGAGGTCTTTAAACTTTGTTATATATTTGGCACAAAGAACTGTGAAGATCTGCAAGGGGAATGATTTTTTTTTTTTTCAATTAGAATACTTTGAAGCAAGTTACTTTTTCTGCTCTGCTTTTTTTCCTGACCTGAATAATTAGAATGGTAATGTGTTCATAGATCAGAAGTGCATTCTGAAACTTAATTCACTCGGCACCATAGACAATTAGTATTGGAATGGTAAGCATTATTTTCTGAGGTCCTGATCTTACAAAGAGCAGCACGTAAGAAACTTGGAAAGAGCAAACTCGCTGCATGTGGAGGAGAGGTGTGGAAGGAGATGGAGGAGGTGAAAGAGGTTGTGGTTGATTGGCACCACTTACATCCCTATCATGGAAATGGCTTTCCCCACTGGGAAAATGGTAGGCATTTCCCACTCCCCACCTGTTATACCCAAGACTTGTCAGCTGTCCTGAATTTCTTCACTGTCACTGAATTTCTTCTTTCCTGTACATCATCAGAAAGCCATTCTGTCCAAACACAGATATCTTAAGATATCACCGATATCTTCTTATATTATAAAATAATAATTGTTTTAGGGCCTCAACAGCCCCATGGTAGAGATGTGTCATAGCACAAAGTTCTTACACACAAAATTATCCAGTTAAGACACAGACCTGCACATGCATACAGTAAATCCATCCAGTGCAAACCATTATGGCTTTGCAGAGTTGTGGTCACAGCCTCAGAGAAAGGACTGTTTCTTCTCTAGGTTTTATATACTGTTCATACTGTTTTGTCCAAAATTAATAAACAGAATATAAAAAGAAAAAATACCAAATATAATAGAACTGGGGCTGATCAGTCATCCTTATTGTAACAGTGCATTTCTTTTCTATTATTTACCTTTAGAAGGTATATTGGAGTTATAAAGACTAAATTGATTGTGTTTTCTAATTAAGAAGGAAATGAGGAAAGGGGCTGAATATTTATTTCAGAATTGCAGTGTACAGTGTTTAAAATGCATGACAAGCTACAGTCTTGCTTCCTAATTACTCAGTCCCTGTCACTTCTCATTAACATGTAAATCATGTTATAAACATAGTAAAGGTGGAGTAAAATATGTCCTGAGGGGAGGGGGCATACTGGAAAATTGCTCTGGGCAGTGTGATGATGAGAGTGTTTCATTTGCAGCTCATCTGTATTCCACTCCCATGGGAAGCTGCATATATGAGATTTAAAGCAATCATATTTTCTTTGTCCTAGGCTGGAGTGGTTGTTGCATTTAAACAAATTGATCTGCAGGTTTTGAATTATCTACAAGGAAATTAGCATACATATCCAAGTCTATCAAAAAGATTGAGAATTCATTTAAGGAATAATTGTATTCTTCTTTAAAAAGAAAAAAAAAATTGTTTCTGATTTTAGGTGATAGTGCTGAAAATAAGAACATTGTAAATAAGATATTTTGATTCATAGCAATCTACCAGCAAAAGCCTCTCACCCCCTTATTATATAAAGATGTATTATACAAAATAAGACAAAATTGAGAACATACAGAATTAGTTATGTTAATTAGTGAAGTTATTTTAAAGACGATGATATGACTTCTATAAACTCACCTTTTAATATCTAATATTTAATATTTGTAAGAATAATTGTTTCAAAACTAACTCATGCTATACCATTTACTTACTCAAAGGATTCAGCTGATGAAAAGGCATCAAGATCTATAATTTTATTGAGAAAATCAGTTTATGGATATGACTTTGCTCTTAATTTACTTACCTGTCACAGAGTGAATGATGAATAAGGGAGAACTCAAGGTTTCCTTCTCAAACACTATGCTCAAATATAAGGAAGAATACATACTTCTAAAAAAAATTAGTTCTGGTGCTTTTTTTCTCTGTGGACAACTACTTTGGAGTCCTTTATTTGAACCAGAAAACTGAATTTGAAAATTTCATCTTCTTGCTGTAGTCAAATTTCACAATGGCTCATGAATAAAAATATTTGGATTAAATGTTATAAAGGAATGAGCGGCTTCTATGTATTTAGGGTTAGTAACCCAATTTCAAATTTCACTGATCTGGTGAAATATAGAAATAAGGATTATAGAAAGGCAGAAAAGATAAATTTTTTAATGAAAATTTAATTTTTAATGAAAATTTTAATTTTCATTAAAATTAGCATACAGCACATAAGTATATATGTGATAGGGGTATATCATTTTATACTGTACTTTGCAGCACTTTCCATATGAGTATGTCATCATATTTAAAAAGGAGATATTGGCAAGTGATTAGTGGACAGCTGGGACTTTTGGCATAAAGGATGTGTATTTCACACATCTAGAGCTTACTGAAAAATTTAATAGTGAGGAAAAGATGAATTTTCTGTCCTGTCTTGAGAAAGGTGAAACAATTTTCTTTATTTTGGGGAGGATTATCTCATTCCCCAACTTCTGCAGATTTTCATGGCAGCTGGTTTGCCTAGACCATGCCTTGTTATCTGCCATTACATTCACTTACAAAGCACCAGTTGTATAATTCCACTAAAATGAAGTGTTATGATTAGAAACAGTGTAAGTGAAAGTGAGCTACATTTACATTGAAATGATTTGGACAATTTACTTGCCTCTGAGTCTTTTTGTTTCAAGAAGCCAGTACTTTGGATAAGTCATTGTATTCACAGATTTAATGTTACCATCACAGCCAAAAGATCTACAGATATGTATTTCAGTGAATTAATTTAAATTTTAGACAGTGCTCAGCAGTGGTTTCTAATTAGATGGCAAGTACACCACAATAATTGCTCCCTCCACTTGCTGTGTGGTTTACTGGACATATGGGGCTTTCAAGCAAAAGGGAGATAATAGTCACAGGGAACATCAAGTGAACTTTAAACTTCCTGAGTAAAGAAAATTTAAGAGATTTGAGAAGATGAAAATTCTGTGAGATTTTTGATGAGTGGCGACAGAAAAGGAATGGTCCTCAGGATGATTGTATGCAGGGATATGGGCTGAAATAAAGGTAGTTGTCATCACATTGTTTGGTAGAAGTCAATATTTAAAAAAGAATATCTTGATTATTACAAGAACAAGGTAAGTTAAAAGTAAGAAAGGTGATTATCTTCAGCTAAAGGTGCCTGCACACAGACTTGCCTCAGCATAGCAAGAGGCGAATTAAAGTGGGGTCAATCATTACACTGTGATGTTGCTCCCTAAAAAGAGGGAATTTAGTCCATACATGAAGCAGGATTCTGGCTAAGGGGCCAGAGTCTGTAATTTAGCAACAAGCTGAGCATAAGATGGATTTATAGGCCCTGGTAAACTTGTGTGCTTGAGTCACATAGGAGGAAATGTCTTTGCTCACAGTGGTAGGAAGAGGGAGGAGATGGGAAGTGACAAGTTCAGGTTTCTCAGTGGTTATGTAAGGCAGCACCAAGGCAGGAGGAGAGATAAGGCTGCCAGGGGGGTCAGCAGCCTGGCTGACAGGCAGCTCAGCTGTACTCTCAGACCAGGTAGATCAGCAAAGCCCCCATGGGGCTGACAGGAAAGGTAGCCATTGCTCTTCCCCTCTGCAAGGGCAGCAGAGTCACAGGTGCTGAAGAAGTTGCAAGTCAGCCCCTTTCTGAACCTCCTGGGGGCTCTGGGTCATGAGGGATAGCACTATATATAGAAAAAGGTGCTTTTTAGCAAGGGTGGAGAAAAGAATTTACAGAAGCTCATGGTTTGTCCTCTGGCACTGCTATCGTTTAGTCACTCAATGACACTCCAGCCCAAAGGCAGGTGTCAGATAGGTCAGGCTAAGAAACCTGAGTGTTGATCACCTATTTCCTTAAACCCAATAGTTAGTTACCTACCATCACAGCAGCATTTCACCCTGCCTTCTTCATTGGATCATAAAAGACTCTAAGAACAGGCACTTCACCTTCCCTTTGACCTGTCCTCGACCCAGTTCCCTAAGGGCACTTTTGCTCCCCAGAATACTATTCCCCAGTTACCAGCCTGCAGATCTAGAAGTTTGCAAACTCATTCAAAGGTTTTGCACAGAGCATCATGCATAGGGCCAGCAGAAATCTGGGACCTGTTGGAAAATAACAGGAAGGCACTGATAAGGTGACAGTTTCCTTTGAAATAGAAAAAAGGCTCTGGAGGAGTTAGCAGAGAGGTACAAAATCCTTAAATGTATCATGTACTGAGAGGGAAAATGTGGAGGGAAAAAAAATATAAGCACCAAAAGCAACCTTTGGGGCTTTGCAATAAAGAAAGAATGGGAAAAGGCATGGTCACAAGGTGTGGGTGGGCATTACAGTGAATAGATTCTCAGTGGTGTTCTACAGACAGTAATTATTTCTGCCTCTGTGCTTGTCTTTTGTTGTCTGTGTGGTTTCTTAGTGGTTATTTTAAAAATAATCAAAAGACAAAGTTGTAAAAGAAATGCCAGCAAAAACTGTTAGTTTCATCTAACAATAACTAGAGAGGAAGAGTTAAGTAAACCAGAAAATGGGCAGTTTAGAATAGCTTCCTGCTAACCAAAAAATTATGTGAAGCACAACGCAGAAAATGAAAATTGAAATAGAAGGTGGGGAGGAGTTCAATTTTTGCATTTGAATTCTGACCTGTTATTAGAATTTTCTGAGCCAGACAGAAAATTGAAGGCAGCCTGGGAACAGTGCTCAATGACAGTGACATTCCCTGACAGAGCATTTCTTTGCATATCAGTTGTACTAATTGTATTCAAACTGACAGCGACAGTTTAACCCATTCACCAGGGGAATTGTCTTGCTGTGAGACCAGTGATCTATGTTTTCATTTAGATGTCAATCCAGCCTTGTGCTGTATATTTTAAAGGTAGAATTAGCCTTAAATGATTATACTAATACGATAAACATCATCTCCCCTTGAAATGTTGCACAACAGAATCTTGAAAAAGCAACTTGTTTTCTCCTGCAGAAAAACTTAGAAAACTAAGGGGTTTTGCTCTTTTCAAAGCCAGGTTGAATGAAATCACTTCTTTCCTAAGGCAGTTTTCTTTATTTGACCATAAATGAAAATAATTTTGAGCATCAGAAAGTGTTTTGGCTCCACAAATATCCAGAGTGCTTCATACAACTGGAACAACTGAAATCCAAGTGCCTGTGCCATTTTCTTTCAGTGTGAGTGGGCTTTCATTTTTTACATGAGAGGCAGGAGGTTGTATCAGACTGGAAGACAGGAACATCAGATGAAAATCACTTATATACATCCATTCATTGTAGAAATTATGCTGCCCATAGAAAACTTAATCGTGGGTGGAAATAGAGAGAGATGAAAATCCTGTATGACTGGCCAAGCTCAGAGGATTGGAAGCTGCTTTAGATGCACATTCAGTTGTCCTTTGGAAACTGTCAAGCCTTATAAATGCTTCCCAGGCCTGTTTCTCTGCTTCTACAACACTGCTAGCTGCTGCAGAAAATACCACCAGAATAAATCTTCAGAAATTACACCCTGCCACTGGGTTGTACTGAAGATGATGGGTGCCTGAATAGACTTTTGAAATACAGGTAAAGTAGTCACTAAATACAGTTATGGTGTGGAAAACTCGATACAGGAGAGTTAGTCTATTAATAAAAGGTGTGAGCTTAATTGCAAGGGGAGGGAAGGGGAGGGGAGAAGACGAGAGGGGAGGAGAGGAGAGGGAGAGGGAAAGGATTGTAGGTAAACTTTAGGGCCTGAAAACATGTGGCTTTTAGCATACAGCTGGTTTCTGCCTTGTCTGAATAGTTTATATACCATGTTAAGAATTATGGGAATAACCCACTCTTATAAAAGAGTGGGCAAAGAAAACAAGCAAAAAGTTTGAGGACAATTCCAGGAAGGAAAAAAAAAATGCAAAAAAAGAAGAAAAGTTTTATGGAAGATTAAAGAAAGAAGGAAAAAACAGATGAAAAAAGAAAATGAAGACAGTTTGGGTTTTGCAGAAAATCAATATAGAAATGTTAGCTTAAAACTAGTCTAATAAACCATTTGACATAGTACACAAAGCTACAGTACCTCTGTCAATTTATTTGGTTACGACAACTTTTGCAGAGCCACACTATGAAGACAATATTCACCTGGTAGCCCAGACTCAATTAGTATGCTGTAGTATTTTATTTAGATGGAGTCTGATCTCTCTTCCCATGGACCCTTGAGAAATAAAGTCGGTAGAGCACTCCTAAAGCTTTTAGCAGAGATACTTCAGAATTTTCCTTGCTGAAAGATGAGGGAAGACTTAAGCTAAGTAAATAACCAGCATGATGGTGAATGAATGTTTAACTGAAAATAATGGACATTGATGCAATGGAAAGTTCTTTTAATAGGCCTTGTTTGCAGGCTTAACAATGATTTGATCAATGTATTTAGCTCAGGTAAGGGATCTGTGCATTACTGTATAGAGCTCAATAAAGCATCACGTTAATGTTTAACTACTGTCTAAAAATCCTTATAGATATAAAAAGAAACACAGTATTAAATGCACAGATTCCCATGCCAATCCTACAATGAAAGACAAATGATTTGAACAGGTTTAATTTTATGTAACTTCAGTCCTGTTAAAGTGAGTTGCCTAATTTCATGCTAGTCACACAGGCTTCCTTTGCAGTAAATGGAATAAATAGGCATAGCTGAAAGATAAATAATCTGGCCTACTTTAGAAGTTATTTTAGGATGAAACATATTATCTTTTGGAGGTGCTTGTTTCTCTTTGACAACAATGAAGAGAACCTTCAATGACTGGCCTAGAGTAACAGATTTAACTTTTAGACCCCTAAAATATGGCAAATCAGTTGCATCCTTTGTTACGTGAAGGAGAGTCAAAGTGTAAAACGCTTTTCTGCCACCAAGCAGTATTTTCATCTTTTTTTCACAAAACAAGGGTTGTTGTCTGTTAGTAATTCAGACATGGAGTAATTCAAGAATCATCTGCTTTTTGTTCTGCCTTTGTTTTCTCACTGTTATCTACAGCGCTTGCTGGTCTAGCTTTCAAAGGCTAATTCACAGATGTTTATGAAGAGTGTGAATATGATTTATTATTTTTAAGGTACAAGCATACTTTATGGAGGATTTATATTTCCATATTTTGTATGCTCTGCTGAATAGCATAGTAAAGTTAAAAATATCTTCCAGTATGAATTTTTTAACAAACAAAATGTCTTTAGATGTTTCTGAAAACTGTATAGAAATAGAACAGAAAAAAATACCAAATGTAGAGCAGCACATAGGAATGCAGCTTATTTTGGTAGATGACTAGAAATTGCTTATTCTTTGCTTTCACGTGATGACTACTTTTGAGCATGTTGGCAGCAGTTCCCCAAAAACTGTCCTGAGCTCTTGTACCTGTGTGAGAGTTATGTGCTTCTCACAGTACCACACTCATCTTCTGGACATTTTCCCAGTGTTATGTAGAAGCATTCTTGTACATGGATCAAAATATGATATATCCATAAAATATACACAATTATCTTTTTTCCTTTGAATGTTTGGAGCTTGCTGTTTTGAAATGCTGATTGTAATGAGCCCTGTTGTTTTAAGTAAATATTTGGGGTTCCATCTGAGCAGATCTCTTCATATGTGGCAAATGGCCTCGTTACAGACTGCCAACAAGATGCAGTGCAGAGCATACACAGTTGTGGTTTGAATACATGCAGCTGCATGTAATTCACTGCAGAAACTGAAGATCTGCTTCTGTCATTTGCATGTGATCATTTTTTCTTATGATATCAATCTCTTTTTTTTCTGCTAGTTTGAAATTACAGATTTCTGCTAAGTAAACTGCTGACATTTTTATTCCTTTCTTAAGGATTTTATTTTACTGTTTATTTTAAGGGCTTTAAAACAGGAGCCACTGTTAGCAGAGTTACTCTATCATTGTGATGTTAAAGCTGTCAGGGACACAAAATAGCATCAAATCATTTTGACTGAGTACAAGTGACTGTGCTGTAGTTTTGAGATTGTGGTTTGCAAGTCAAGTGTCAGTAGAGGTAACTCATTAGCTACAAGGCTTTCAGTAAAAGACCTTATAGTGGATTGGCAGTCATTTAATGCTTAGCTATATCCACACAAGTGTGTTTTTTTGCAGAACATATCTTCTCAAAAGGTTTGCTTCTAGGTAAGCAAACATCTTTATTTTGGGGCCCCAGAGTTCAATCTCTTCCTTATTAAAATAACAGCACAAAGTAAGACTCTTACCTTTTTCAAGAAGATGAACCATCTTCTTGGAGAAGTATTCACAATGTACAAGTACCCTGAAACTTGCTTGCCTCTTATTCCAGACCCAGTGTAAGCAGAGCAATGGAGTTTAATGAGACATGCTGAAGACCAGGTGGATGAGGAAAAATGCTATGTCATAATTTGTTGCAGTCATAATTTGTTTAAAACTCCTGACATTGTAGCTGGTTTGAAATTATGTTTTTCACTTATTTGTTTTAAACATGATTTCAGATAGTATTTTCTTCTGAAGTCAAAACTGACCTGTATTTAAAATAGAAATGGAAACGGAGCATCTCACGTAAGAGATGTCTTAATGAAGAGCACATGAGCAACTTCAGTTTACTACAGTCATTAGGAGTGCTGATTAAGAGTGTATTTTCTCAGCCTCTTATTGGACTCTATGTGTCAGTCATCTGGAAGAAAGTCAATAGTGTCAGAAAGATGACAGTCAAAAAGTTTCCTGAGAACTTTTGATGACTAAAAAGTGGATCTTCTGTAAACTGCCATCAATTAGATGTAACGTGTCTTCTGGTTTCTGTATTCAACGGTGAAAGCAACTGTGATTTCTCTCTTTTTAAGCAGTAAGTTTATATCAGGTATTTCAAAGGTGTTTTAGTGAAGAGAAATGAAAAGGTGATATTTTTTTACATGAAGTTAAAGGATTTAGAAACTCCACAAGATTCCTCTTGACTTGTTCAGAGTTTGAATAGAGACTTTTTTTTAAGTCAGTGTGGAAAGGAGCGTCAATAGAAAAACCTCCAGTTGAGGATAAACTGTTTTATGTATATTCTATGATATGAATGTGTAAATAGTATCAGAGCTATTGGAAGATGGAGAAGCTACATCAGTCATATCCCAGGCATATGGAAGGAGAAAAGGGTTGAGGATTCTTTTTTGGAACTACATCTGTCTGAGAGGAAGATTCCAACGAGGCCATGAAATATTTACCCATTAAGATCAGTTCAAATCAAATAAAAATTTGAGACAAGGTATTAACTTTTTGGTTTGTTTGTTTTTTTTTTTTATATTATGTTCTTAATAAATAAATATTTGTTTTTAAAAAATAAGATACCAAAGGGGTACTAATATTTTCCCCTGTATTTTTAGACTATGATTTATTTTTTTTTTGAGGACACCTAGAAAAACTATCCTGTGATTTCTAACTTATTTTGTCCTTGAATTGACACAATTAAAGATTTTAAGTCATGTCTATGCTTTTTAAACAAATCAAATGTGCTCAGATAGTCAGAGATTACAGTAAGAAAATTATGACTTTTGGAACACCAATACTAAGGGCATGAGACTATGGGAGGCAGAACCCTTTCTAGCATTTTTTTATCCATCACCTTGAACAATAGCTTTGAACATGGACATTAAAGAAATACTGCTTACTTGTGTGAGAAAATTTGTCATTCATAGTCAGGAAGAATCTAGTCATCTTTTTGTGAGTGCACCCTCAGCAATTTTGTCAGCAACGCCAAGCTGTGTGATGCAGGCAACATGCTGGAGGGAAGGGATGGCATCCAGAGGGACCTTGACAAGCCCGAGAGATGGACCTGTGCAAACCTCGTGAAGTTGAACAAGGCCAAGTGCAAGGTCCTGCATGTGAGTTGGAGTAATCCTAAGCACAAACACAGGCTGGGTGGAGAATGGATTGCGAGCAGCCCTGAGGAGAAGGATTTGAGGTGCTGGTTGACAAGCTCAACATGAGGTGGCAATATGCATTGGCAGCCCCAAAAGCCAACTGCATCCTGGGCTGAATCAAAAGCAACGTGGGCAGTGGGCCTAAGTAAGTGATTTTTCCCCACTATTCTGCTTTTGTGAGACCCCACCTGGAGTATTGCATCCAGTTCTGGGGCCTGCAATATAAGAAGGACATGAACCTACTGGAGTGAGTCCAGAGGAGACCACAAAGATGATCAGAGGGCTGGAGCACCTCCTCTATGAACACAGTTGAGAGTGCTGGGGATGTTCAGCCTGGAGAAGAGAAAGTTCTGGGGCAACCTTTGAACACCTTCCAGTACTTAAAGGGAGCCTTCAAGAAAGCCAGAGATGGAGTTTTTACAAGGGCATTTAGTGATAGGACAAGGGGGGGATGGCTTTAAACAGAGAGTAGGTTTAGATTAAATATTAGGAAGAAATTCTTCACTGTGTGGGTAAAGAGAGACTGGAGACACTGGAACAGGCTGCCAAGAGAAGTTGTGGATGCCCCATCCCTGGAAGAGTTCAAGACCAGATTGGATGGCACTTTGAGCAACCTAGTCAGAAGGTGTCCCTGCCCATGGCAGGGGGGTTGAAACTACATGACCTTTAAGGTCCCTTGCAACTACTTAACATGGCATGATTCAATGATCCTTAAAGCACAGATCGTTCCGTTTAGTTGATGTGGAATTTGTGATTGACTGTAATAAAGACATTGTTATTGAGTGGCCATAACAGAGTTATCCCTCCTATCAGTTTATAAAATGCCTTCACAATGTTTTGGTTAACATCCTTAGTATTGGACTTAGAAAAAGAATTAAATATATTGCTCGTATCTGACTTTGTACTGAGAAATTATTGTTTGAGAATTTGACTTATTTATGGGACTTGGTATCAAAGTTAGGATACCTCTGCCAAAAGTGCCAAGGGCCAGAGAGGATAAGATGTTGGTAATATACTGATTTAATCAGTAACTCTTCGTATGAGTTAAAATACAATGCAGATTACTGTGTAGGAAGACCAAATAACCAAATAAAAGTTTTGAGTAATGTCTCTTGTTGCTGGAAAATCAGTGACAGTAAATTGTCAATATATTACAGAACTTTTTACAAGGAAGTAGCAATGATATATCAACAGTGTATCAAAAGTAATCACAACTCCAGCAAACTGTTTTGACAAATGAGATGGGATTCATTTTGTTTTGTTTTGTTTTGTTTTGTCTTGTCTTGTCTTGAATAGAAGCACTAGAAACATCTACTTCAAACCATTAGCTCTGCTGGAAAAAGAGGACAAAATAATTCCAGGATGCTTTAAAGTACAATATATCCAAGTCAAATGAAATATTAATGGTCTAGAAATCTACTGGTATACCACAGTCACAAAAACAGACATCAAAGGATTTCTTAGGTTGTAAAAGAGCTATCCTTGTGATTGTGGAAATTGAGATTACATCTGGAAGAAAGGCATTCTGAATTTAATAAATAAAAAAATAAATTCTGTGAGAATGAACTAATAGTAGAGCTCTATACAAGTAACTATGAAATCAGCAAGGATGTAAAATGGATTCTGTATTTAAAATAATTCAAAAAATTACTCTGTGAGCTAATTAAAGAAGACTAGAGGGAGTTTTATAGCTCAGGGTGTTGGAAATTAGAGTGGATGAGACACTAGGGGGCCTGTTCAAAAACCTTTGAAACCTTTTGAAGCTTGTCCCTTGAATTTCAGCAGTTTTAGAGTCAGCCACAGATAGTTGTGCTAATGGAATTACTCTCCATTCTTAAGCTGTGCAATACATCACCTGAAAGTGTTTTCCATTTTCTGACTTAGACATTTCTAAGTGTAGGAGAGTATGAACACTTACAGTTTTATCTCTCAGAATGAAATTGGTTTCAATATGAATAGAAGAGAGGATAGATTTCCCATTTATATGACATAAAGTTATATATTTCCATATTTCTCAGTATTGGTAAAGGATATGAACTCTGTTCTTTGCTAATATTCAAGGTCTTTTGCTAGCCAAGTTACACAGAAAGCAGTAAATTTTCCAAGCATAAAATTAATGCTGAAGAAAATTTAGTAACTGAATTAGGAGTCAATAAGAAATGTAATTTCTCATTATCATTACTAATTAATTAGGTGAAGAAGTGTGGACTCTAATATGGAACCTAAGAGGAAAGAGCCATCTATTTCCCATAAGTTTTTCATCAGGTATTCCAACATTTTAGAATAAAATTTTTACAATACTTTAAAATGGATGACTACATTCCATTAGACTTGCATATTCATAACTGAGTGGGGTTTTTTCAATAAAGACCAGAAAAGTCTATGTGAAATTTAACTTCTACTCCTGTAAGTCTTGCAAAACTGTGTTATATGGAAGAATAACAGTATCAAAAATTTTCAGTCTTCCTTGAAGGACTAGACTCCATCAGGTGTTTGTGCAGATATTAACATATATTTATATTTGCATGTGCAGGTGTGTTCATGTGCTCCCTAAAAAGACAGCTGGGGGAAATTACTATTCCAGTCCTTAATGTAACATCCAGAACTGGATGAAAATATTAGCCATGGTTTTTGGAGATGTCTCTGAAATCAGTGTAAATTCTGACCTTTGGCTGTGGCATGCTGAGTAACAAAACAAACTGGAGGAGAGCCAAACCACTGGCCAAACAACGCCTCTTCCTGTGCCAGTGACCAAGGGGATTTGCCTGCAGGAGTTCACTCTGGAGCCATGCCCATGTGAAATGAAAGCAAAATGAAAGTGGCTGATACATGCTCAATCAGAATCTCCTCTGAAGTAGATCTGCTAAGGAACTCCTGACTATTCCACCCTTGTCTAAAGTGTCATTAATTTATATTTCTATATAACCAAATTTCATACCTTCTGACAATCTAAGAAATGAGACTAATATATGTATTCTTAAGGCCATTAAACTGTTTGGGATGCCTTTTATATAACTTGAAGATCAGAGCTAGTTTTTGCTTAGGTGAAAATTTCTAAAGTTGAGCACCATTCATCTTTATCTTCTTTAACTAAATTAACTGCTCATGGTTAATAAAATGCAGTGACTAAATATAAACGTCAGTCACTTAGAAAATGATGTAAAATCCTCATCATTCCATATAGAAATTTTTTAACTTTTGAAAACAGCTTTCAGATTAAAATGGTGCTCTAAAAACATACCTGTGAGAAGAAACAAATGAACCTTAAAATAGTGATAGATCCAGTTTATATAAAATCTTTGTTTTCCCCAGAGTTATCAGGAAAAAGAACTTTAGTTAATAAAACTTGAGTACATTTTTAAAATACCTAACAAATTGCAGTTCAAAAAAAAGTCCAAGTTGATCTATTGCAATTTACAATTTCTATTCATCCTTGAGTGGTGAATTTGTGTCTCTAAGGCTTGAATAATCCATTCAGTAGATGCCACTCAAGCAAAACAAGGTAAACAAAGAAGTGGAGCCGAAATCCAAGACAATGATGTTTTAAAAATATCTATGCACATAGTTTAATTGCAACAGCAGAGTTTTTACTGATTGCATTTTGTTATATCTGTATTTCTCATGGAGGAGTAGACAATAGATTTTTTTCCCCAAAAGATTAATGACATTCTGCCCAGCCTGTTATAAATTAGCAAGAAACAATATAAAGTGATGCAACATCAGTTCTATAAACTTGAAGTTATTCAGAGAAAAAACCCCTAATTTTCTTTCCATCATGACTAAATACAGAATTTAAAATATCTGCAAGTGTATCATTTGAAATCAACTGAAATATAGAATCACAGAATCATAGAATCAACCGTGTTGGAAAAGACCTCCGAGATCATCAAGTCCAACCCTTGATCCAACACCACCATGGTTACCAGACCATGGCACTAAGTGCCACATCCAGCCTCATCTTAAAAACCTCCAGGGATGGTGAATCCATCACTTCCCTGGGCAGCTCATTCCAATGTCTGATCACTCTCTCTGTAAAGAATTTCTTCCTAATATCCAACTTAAACCTCCCCTGGCAGAGCTTCAGACCATGCCCTCTTGTCCTGCTGCTGGTTGCCTGGGAGAAGAGACCAACCCCCACCTGGCTACAACCTCCTCTCAGGTAGTTGTAGAGAGTGATGAGGTCTCCCCTGAGCCTTCCCTTCTCCAGGCTAAACAACCCCAGCTCCCTCAGCCTCTCCTCATAGGACTTGTGGTGGAGTCCCTTCACCAGCCCCATTGCCCTTCCCTGGACCTGCTGCAGCACCTCAATGTCCTTCCTGAACTGAGGGGCCCAGAACTGAACACAGTACTCAAGGTGTGGCCTCACCAGCGCTGAGTACAGGGGAAGAATCACTTCCCTGGTATGGAACAATATATATATTTTTTTTTAGTGTTCCCATAATAAAGTATATATTTATGTTTGTACAAAGAATGAAATTAAAATGCCAGTGCTGCTCATATTTTTTGGAAAGAAAACTCCACAGTAACTCTTTTAGAATTATAATAACACAAAACAGTGGTAGTGAACCTAGGATAACTCTGTAAGGGAGGCCAGACACTCAGTCCTGACAAAACTGGTTGAAAGTCATTCTGATCTTTTGGCTATAAACAATCCCCAGTGAATAGGATTTGACATCAAATTTTGTCAGTGACTCGGTTTATGTAACAAAACCATTACAGAATAGACAGAAATGGCATGCTCTACTCAGAGAAAGCTTTGGGGAAAAAAGGGACTGTAGGCATTGCATAATTTCCCTTCAGATAAGTTACGTGAAGGGTGGGCTTTATATAGGATGAGATTCTTGCAAAAACCCCAAGACTGACAGTCTATGGATTGGCAGCATCCAGGCAGGGTTTGGACAAGTGCATAATTGAATGCTGACATTAAAGAAGGCGTGGGAAATACATCCTGTCTTTGACCATAATAGAAAAGACGCCACAAAGAACAAGCTGGGTTTGAGAAAAGACTCTTGTGTCAAAACAAACTAGTACCAACAATTTTTGCTAGAGTTCAAAGCAGCACTGCAATGTTTTGCAATAGTGGGAAAGGTACATCACATCACAGAATACTGTTCTATGTTATCCTTGAATACTGTAAATTAATTTTTCTTTTGCTATCTCTCCATAAGTAGGCTAGAATGCATCTTCATTTAATGTGCTGTACATATTGGTATGTATTTCTGAGGTCCTCTTTTCTTACACTGTGTTTCAGTTTCTAAAAGCTACTGTTCCACTGAAAGAAAAAACTATCAAACAAACAAAACCACAAAAGTGCTATGAGAACAAAAATAGCAAAAACTGGTAGTCATTCAACTGGTAGAATCAGAAAGTTTTTACTTTTACCCAGGAGTTTTTTCATCTCCACAGGTAAGACTTAAATAATGGGGCTTTTAGTATTTATAGAATATTTTCTTCTTCAGATATCAATTTTTTGTGAGAAAATATTATTTATATATGAACATGTTGGATGGCAGACTCCTTATGCAGAAAGGCGGAAGCTTATTAACAATATGAAACGTGTTTAATTATGTTACTCTTCATCCATTCTAAAATCCAAAAACCTGCAAACATAAACATTTATTTATTGCATCAAAAGTTTTAAATCAATTTACTGAAAGAAGATAAACTTAAATTCCAATTTAACTCTGCAGAAATATCTATATGATGTATGGAAGAAAGGAAATGGAAAATAGTGGAAAATGCATTACATCTCAGTCATGAACATTGCTTGATGATGCTACTAGTAGTCTTATAAATTCTCTTCATATGAGATTTATGCTTAGGTTACTAATAAATTCAGGATATACTAGGCATTTATTTTTGCAGTCTTCATTTACAGTGAGCTGTTGCCATTTGCACTTCAATATATAATTGCTGCAAAGAAGAAATGTCTGTCTAAACTGAGAGATAACTGGATATTTTTTGAGATTGCAAAAATCATTATTAGTTCCTGTTGACTATAATAAAAAAAGTCTTAATAAATAAGGTGAGGGAATTTTTGAAAATTAACTCCATCAAATCAGACCGTCTTAGTGCACATGTAATTGGTCAGTTGCTTCTAACATTCTTCCTCAGCAATGTAATGTTATTTACTCAAAGATATTCCTCTTGCTTTAGATATTATCTCTCTGAAAATTAGTAACTGATAAATTAGGTGCTGATGGGGAGCCAACAAAGTGCAGTCAACTGTGAGTGTGAAGATAGCACTATTTGCATTCCTTATTATTCATAAAGAATTACAGGACTCCCACACATCTGACATGGTTAGAACGCATGAACAGTAGATTGAAAATCATTCTGTATTAAACATAAAATACAAAATGAAGTGGAAATTAAAGTACATTTTGGCCATTATAAGGAAGTGATGTTTGTTCAGTATTTCTTAGCTGCTCTCAGCATTTCTGTGCCAGCTGTCTTTTTCCAGCAATGAAAAGCTTTACCTTTCTGTTGGAATTGTCTGCCTTTAGATTTCAGTTAAACTTATTGCCTGGGAATTACATTAGAGGCTGTATTGCAAACCCTAAGTCACACTGGAGCTGACAACTTGGAGGTGATGTTTCTCCCTGTTTATTTCTCATTTTTAAGTTATTTTAATGTGAATTTCTAATTGGAAAGGTTATTATTGAAGTTAATGTGTCAGTCTTAAAGGGTGGTAGAATGTATCTGAATCTTTATATTCTGCTAAGCAAATGTAAATTTACCTGTCTTTAAATAACTACAGATAGCAATGTATGTTCAATGTTGCAAAAAATATGAGAAGAGAAACCTAATAAGCTCAGAAAGATCCATGTCTTGAAATTAGTGTGAAAACTCACAGGAGTCAAAGGGAGACAGTTCACAACATGAGTATATTTTGGATCAGCACCATACTCCTGGAATCACAATATGTATCCGGAAGTGTGCCACTGCTTTCGTTTAACTTGCAGTTTTCACAAGCTTTGAGTTTGTCCTTTCTGTGAGGACTTTCAAGTCAGATGAAGTTCATTGGCATTTTGTGACAGAAATCTGATTGACACAAATGTATATATTATTTTTAAAATCAAAACATTCCATCTCTACAATCAGATGCTTAAATACTACTGCAAATTTACCCTTAATTCTACTAAAATCCCACTGATTTGGATAACTTTTCATGAGTCAACACAATCAATCAGCTGTGGTCCAGGTGGCAAGGAGCTATGTTAGAGTGCTGAGCCTGAGGTTATATACCTATTTTGAAACCACACAGCTTCTGGCTCAGGAGGTTATAGAAAAAGTGATTTTGTTTGATTTGACAGTGTCTGTCATACTGTTTGAGCGGAATTTTTCAAACACTCTCCAGGAAAGATCAAGAGCAGCAGAGGGGATTGCAAATTAAATCACAATGGGTAAGGGTTAGGCATACTTAGATTCTGAGAGACTTAATGAACCTTCATTACTTAGTTAGCATAATAGCAGAAAAAATTTGAAGATGGCAGATGCAAAATAAAGAATACTAAAATATTTATTTGAATTATCCATAAACCTCACTGGACCTAAAGATACTGAAATTGCTCCTGCTGAGGAACAAGGTACCGTTACAGGGAGGTTTTTAATAATTCTGTTTAGTGCACAGGAGCTTTCAAATAGACAATGATATTAAAGTGATCAAAGACCAAGCAGAAAATAATGTGGAGAGCATTCAGTATCATCTTATCAGTTTAAATTTCCTGTGCTAAATTTTATTCATTTCATTTAAGAAGCAATAGAAAGAATGTGGAGAGCAAAATAAATAGGAGCAGGAGACTTTGAAAGTCATGAAGAGAGCATGAGAATCTGAAGAGAATTTGTATAATCAACAAGTAAGATGTAGTAGTAAGATGTAATGCATCAGAGGCAATGTAATGATAGTCCTTATTGTATCTTTATACCAAACAAAAGGATTACTCACTAAAATTGAAGGTAGCCACTAATATTGAATGACATGATTGATTATTTTCTATTGTCCTTTCCTTTGCATGATGTTGAATTTGTCTGTGAATAAATTGAGCCTCAGAGTTTGAAAGTATTAATAAACACAAGAAGATTTGTGTGTGGTTGAAGAATACCCACAGTCATATCAGATAAAACATGTCCTTTAGAGATACAAACTCACATATTTCTGAGTTTAGGACAAACCATTAACTAATGTCATTTTTTTTGCTTTTGGGCTGATTGTTTCATAATTGTCAACTGCAGAGCTCCTCTCACCTTCATTTGAAGCATGGGGTGGTGGCCTCTGTCAAAGATGTGATAGTGAATTAGATGGATAATTGGACTGATGCTTTATGACAGCTCAAATAATTCTATGTAAAGTCAAAGTAAATTCATCTTTAAGCAAGCTTCTACATTTTTCTAAAGATGAAAGCAACTGTCTAGTCTAGAAGGTATTTGTGGGGAGGCTGATTCTTGCAAGCATTTTTGCTACACCTAAATAATACTGAAGGGAGAATTTCTGGAGATAGTATCGAAATGCAATTCATTGTAGAAATAGCTTGTGCTAATTTAAGTTCTGGAAAAGGTTTAAAGCTGTATGAGCATTACTATTTTTGCCTGTATTAATATACTTGGCCATGCTGCAAGCCTTGCTCATCCAGGCAAAATGCACCATCAGGGATGGTGATGTTCATTCTGGTATCTGAGCCAGCTTGCATTTGACCAGTGAAATATATGTGTAGGATACCATTTCTGCTGTATATAATTATCTTTCTGGAACAAACATCCAGCAGTGAGTGTCAGCCACTTAGACTGGTTATAGACATTTTAAGCCTTTTTGGTCCATTAGATTGACAAGATAAAAATAGATGTTGCTACTTTTCAACATCAATATGATTACCAGATCCATGTAATGAAGTCATCTGTTCATTAGAGAAATAGCAGGAGCAGTTCTTTTTATTCTGAAGGGTACTTGAAAGAAAGAAGAGGCCTTTCCTTCCTTTTTGGCTTGCTTTTGCCTTTCAAGGAGAGTATGCACAAACAACCCTGAGTTATATTTAATGAATGCAACAACAAACTTTTCTTCTGTGCAATCTCTGTTGCTTAACAAGTACACCAGGACATAGAGAACATTTTGTTTTTCATCCATGTTGTATTGGGTTTTTGTGTCTGTTTTTACACTGTTTTGGGCAGCTGTGATCACTGCAAAGACAAAATGTTGATCACAAGATTAAATGAAGCTTAGAGAAAAAAAAGAGCCAATGTTTCTGGGAGGAAAAAGAATATATAGATAAAAAAGGAAAATGCCAAGACTCATTATTCTCAAAACAATTTATCTCTCATTTTTGATAATGACTAGTATTTGAGTTTTGTACTTTCTACTGTTACCTTTTGATAGGAGTTGATTACCTACTTTAGACCACTTCTAAAAATTCCAGTATGATTTGGTTAGTGAAAACCTGTTATAGAAAAAAAGAAAAAAGACCAGGAGAACAACATTTTCTTGATAGACTGCTTGTCAAGCAACAAAAGAAGAGGAGCAAAACTGTAAAAACATGAGGTCAAATGGTCTTGACCACCGTGGATTTTAGAGCACAGCTTTTGGAGCAGTATTTAGTTCATAATCTCTAATGCCAGACATACAGTGAGATCTTGAGCAAATCATGAATTTCCTGTGTGCATTTCTATAGGTAGCTGTGTGATGGCCCTTAAAACCCCTGGGCTTCTTGGGGTCATGGGGCACCTGGAGCATCTTTAAACCACCATACAAGTCTTCGAGGTTGTCAGACAGGGTCCACTGAATCAGCTCTTCTTTGATCGGCTGACCAGCAACAGTCCAATTGGATGACCAGTGAAATTGGAAACACATTAGATGGATTTTCTTGTACTGGATGAATAGTCAGAGACTAGTATGTGCTATGCATGAGTGATGGAGTAAATTTTATGCATTGAGCTTCCCATATTTTTATGCAATGTCTGTTCTTTTTTGTTTTTCTAGAACTTTGGTTAGTTGTTTGTTATGTCATACCTTTAAAAACAAAACAAACCCTCAGTCAAATCATAGAATCAGCCGGGTTGGAAAGGACCTCTTAGATCATCAAGTCCAACCCTCGATCCAAGACTGCTGTGGTTACTAGACTATGGCACTAAGTGCCACATCCAGTATCATCTTAAAAAGCTCCAGGAATGAAGAATCCACCACTTCCCTGGGCAGCCCATTCCAATGTCTGATTACCCTCTCTGTAAAGAATTTCTTCCTAATATCCAACCTAAACCTCCTCTGGCAGAGCTTAAAACCATGCCCTCTTGTCTTACTGATTTTTGCCTCGGAGAAGAGACTGATGCCCACCTGGCTACAACCTCCTTTCAGGTTGTTGTAGAGAGTGATGAGGTCTCCCCTGAGCCTTCCCTTCTCCAGGCTAAACAACCCCAGCTCCCTCAACCTCTCCTGATAGGACTTGTGGTGGAGTCCCTTCACCAGCCTTGTTGCTCTTCTCTGGACTAGATAGTGTACCTGCAAAGCATAAAATGGTAAAGAGTCCTCTAGGCAAGAAGATAGTAGCATTTTGCTTTGCCTTGCTCAAGATGTAGCTTCTCTGGATTTATTTTCCAAGGCAAATCCAAGGAGAAACGTAAGAAAAAAATTTGGGAATAACTCCCTACATGCAGGTATTCAGCCAGAAAGCAAAGTGATTTTTTTAAGCTTATCATGGGATTGCTTAATCTGCTCATTTGTCAATGCCCTTATTTTTAGTATTTTCTGACATTAGAGGGCTAGTGATTGAAACAAATCCTCCCACTGATATGCCCACATTCTTCCATGTAGTGCCTGGATTTTTCTGGGAAACTCTGACCAGGAATTGCCGTGGTGTGTCAGGCTGCTTAGCTCATGCAGTTGAAAGTGGCAATTCAAATGTCAAGCACTGAGTGAGCAATTGATTTCCATAGTTCCATAATTAAGTCCTTTCTTAGGCGTTTATAGTTCAGCAATGCAGCCTTTCTCATTTTGTGGTCCCAGGTGTGAGAAGCAGCTGGTTGGCTGTGCCTGCCTGGGTGACCGGCTGTGCCTGGCGCGTGTTCACGCAAGAGAAAATTGCAATGCAAAATGTGCATTACCTAAGAGAAGATACTGTGCCCACAGGTTGGTACCACAGCCTGCCCCATACAGCAACCAGATGAGCTTCTGCTTTTCAGACAAATGAATGCATCAGATTTAGTAGTTCCACAGACTCCTCAACATTTGCAGAGATGGTGCAAACATCATATAACACCCATTGGGGAACTCAAAATTACATTTCATGCATAGACTGAATTAGATATCTATTTTATATATAGGTATATACATACATTTTGTGTCTGAGCAATGCAAGTTGAGATCCATGTGTAAATGTTAAAAATCTGGTGTTTGCAATTAGAAGTTGTTTGACATGTAGCAGGATGCCGCTCCAGAATGCACGGAGATAATAAAGTCTGAATGTGGCAAGATTTAGATTCATCCTAAACAAATGAACTGTATTTAATCTTACAAATGCTAATATGATTAGAAAAGAAAAAGAAAAAAATGTTTATATCAATGTGGTTAATAGCCCATTTTTTCAAATTATGATAACATGTCTTTCTTGCCTTTTTAGGAAAAGATACAATTATGATAAATGCCAGATTCTACATTTCTATATTAGTTACAAGTGCTGGTATTAAGGTTGACTGATGCACATTGCACAAATATGATGCTTTAAACTATGGACCAAAACACAAAGTAAACAGTTTCAAGTGGCAGACAGGAATGAGTAATCCTGGACAAGCTCAGGCTTACCAGTAATACAACCTTTAGGCTATACAGTTTTGTATTCTTGCTTTATTAGACATTCTTTAAAAGAAAAAATCCTTCTCAATGATAAATGCCCCAGTTGGACGACAACTTCATAAATGGATAAGGAGGCTGGAGAATATACTTACTTTCAATATATCTCCCCATAATCCAAGTTTTTAGACTTACCTGCAGTATGTGCATGCAAAGCATTCAAACATAATTTTTCAATCACTTGTAACAAGAAACAGCTTAAAACATTATGTTGTTTTGTATTGTTTGTGATCTTGTTTCATGAGATTACAAGAGTTTCAGCAAAGTTCTAATTTTAGAAAGGTAAGAGACATTATTTGAATGTTGAAGAAGAGTCATAGTAGTAAATAATGGAGTAAAGGTTGTTTTGTGATAAGTGGATGAAGAAACCTGAGCTGCTAAAGGAGAAAATGGGCAAAACCAAGATTGGAGGTATTAACTAAGTACTGGACGTCAATAGATCATGGGCTGACAAGGTACTGAGCAGAAAGAGGTGGAAAAAATAAACAGTTCTGGAGGGGGTCAAATGCATCCATTGAGACATGGAAAAAGAAACAAAGCAGACTGGTGACAAGGTTGAGCAAGTGGTAAATAGATGTGTTGATCCATGACTGAAACCCAGTCTGGGAGGTGGTGATGAGGAATTGAAGGGGATGTTATTGCAGTTACCAGTTACCCAGTATGAAAAAAAGAGACTTGAGTAGAGGAAGCATTGTTTTTCTCCTTATTTTCCTCAGTCTGTGTAAGCTTTGAAATATTACGTGTCCTATCTATAGGCTCTGAACTTTCGCCATGTCCATAATGTAATAGATAGAGCTCAGCAATTGTTTGATTCATAACGCTTTTTCTTTCTTTGAGTATTCACTCATGTGGATTTAGATTTATATATCTAGATATATATTTAAGGAGAATGAAGACAATAAGATAAGTTGGTAAACTGCCTGCAGTCTTCTCTTCTTATATTAAATGCGAACATACTGATTACTAGAGTTGTCATCATCACACAATCAAGGTTGAGGCACCATTGTGGAGCTGTAAGCTCAGAAGCTAATCTTTTTGAGAGTTTAAAGAAATTAGATTAATAAATCTGATCCTGGAATAAAGTACCCTTTTTATATGGAGGGATGGGATTTATTCATTATAGGCAGCCTTCTTCCCATATGATGAATGTAGAGGCAAGGTTGATTTAGTTTCTCATTTTAAAGAAAATTTCTTTGTCTGAAACATGGAGGAAATCTTGTTAACAAGGTTTGTCCACAAGTGTCATTTGGCTGCAGGAAAAGACAAGATTTGAAAGGCTCTCTCCTCCTGGGATTCTATTTCAGGAACTCTTCAGAGACTTAAAAATGGATGTAAAGGTGAATTGGCATCTTTCCTTACTACTCTTCTCTAGTGTTGTTTCATCTTTTCTCTTTTCTATATTCCTAGATTATAGAGGGCAGATATAATTTGAACAATTTCATTTCCAGTGTGCAATTAGCATACCAGTATAATTGGCCCTATGATTTTCTCCCAGACAGAGCCAGGAAGGAGCACTTCACTTAATGTTTCTGTATGAGTTCCATAGTTAGTATCCTAAAACTGGGCCTGGGAAATGTCTCAGTGTTGCTAAAACCCACCACTCTGAAACTGCTTGTGCCCTGTGATCTCCTGTGCCACAGCTGTGATTGACCTCAACATGCATTCCTGTGAACTCTAACTGCTTTTAATTTTTTAAGTACAAAAAAAAAAAAAAGATTTGGTGGGGCAAGTTACTAAAGGCAAAATTTTAAAATATACAGCAGTTTATCCTGCAATGAAAGCCAGTGCCTGACAAATAAAATTAGAGCAGCGATAAAAGAAAAATGTCCCAGTCTACAAAGCTAATGATAACTTTGGTAATTAAGATACAAAACTAATGTAAACACTGCAATTCTTAACATATAGCAGAGCTGGTGGGTTGCTTTTGCCTGTTCTATTTTCTTTCCCAGTGTTCATGGCTTAAGTTGAGAATAAATTGTATTACAACATTAAGTCCTTAATTATTTGACCATTTGGAGTACAATTAAATATCTCTAAAAATTCATTGGTAGTTTAGTTAGCATTCCTGAGTTTCAAATATAAAACTGAATGATATTTTAAATCTAATTTACTTAAACAGCCAACACAAATCTTGCCATGGCTGTGGGCACTTACCAAAGTTAACCTCCACTTGTGCTTGTTATAAATTGGGAAACCCATCTGGTTTCAACCTTTTATTTAAATCTGGGTTTCTTTCAGTGGTAGTGGACAGACACCTTGTTGAATAGCTATTAATATCTTGAAATTTTTATTCAAAAGCATGCTTGCTGCCATCTGATTTGTAAAAAAAAAAAAAAAAATGTGTAAAAAGCTACTAAAAGTTTAAGAGAACAGAAGACATGGCAGTAATTTTTTTTATTTAGATTTTCTTTCCTGCAAGTAGTTGTGCAGACTTTTCAGCTGGAGATTTAGATGATCAGTAGGCACTTTCAGTTAATTGACTCTCATGAGTAAATAGTGAGACCATCTTTTTTCATCCAGTTTCTATTTATTCTGCATTGTCCATCTGGAGTCATAAAAGGAAGAGAAACAAAATGTTCTGAAATGTGTTCACAGGCATGTAATCGTGATTTGGTGTATTTTTGGCATTATAGCCCATTTTGATGTTACCTGATTACAGGAGAGATATGCATTAGCCTCTACCTGTAATTTGATTTTATCCTGATCCCATTTCCTGCAGGCTTATATTTCAAACTGTATGTCAAACTGTGTATGCAGCAAAGCTGTCTGGCAGAAAAGTCAATTGAGCCACGTAGTATTTGCAAGCAGATAATTTGATCCTTTACCTTCTGCACCTTTTTGAACCCTTCTTATCCTACTTTGCTATCATTTACACCTCACAAGCCAATGTGAAAGTCATTCCATGAACATTAGTAAAAAACAAAACCTGTCTGAAGACTGAGGGAGCTATATAAATGCATAATGTATTTATTTTTAAAGAGTAATGCATTGAATAACTCCTGAAAGTTGAGGGGCCATATTTTTTCATCTATATAATGCTGAGCAGTTTCTTAGTTGATGGATGAATTTATTTGAAAACAGAAGAAAAGACAATATGATAATAATGTAACTCCACCCAAGATGATATAAATATTTCATTATACCAGTATGCTATCAGTTTGACCCAACTACATGCAAAATTCAACATTTAAATAGTTTCTGTGTTTTAATACAGAGACTTCAGACAATTTAGTCCCATGCCAAATCTATGTAGAATAAAAGGGAAAAAAATGGAAATTGAAATCAGAATACATAAGCAAAAAAAATTAATGCAAAAATTATATAAATATATTTTCCAGGCTGAATATACTGGTTAGATTTGCTATTTTAGCCATGCACAAATAGAAGTCTGAATAGGATAGTCCTGTCACTGAATTTTGAGTGGGCAAGTGTGAATGATGGCTATTTTTCCAATTTTGTCAAAGAAACCCATGGCAGTAAGAGAAGCAGAATATATTCTCAGTATAAATGGCTATGACAGCCACAAACAGGCACCCTAATGTGGTACCCACAGTTGTAGTCAACAACTACTGCAATCTGTCCTCTACAACACCTCTCTTTATTTTCGATTATTTCACGGCTTGAGGCACCACCAGGCAAGTTGCTTTCCTTCCCTGCAGGAGCTGCCGCAGCCTGTTGTGCCAGTGCTGTGAAGTGCAGCGAGGCCCAGGGTCACTCTGAAATCGAGAGGGAGGGGGCAGAGAGTTAAAATAAGAAGGCAATCAGGAGGGCAGAAGGGAAAACGGACCAAAATCTCGTTTGTATCAGGTGAGATTGTATCGGTGCCCTGGTGCCTGGCTGTGCTTGGCTGGATGTCCAAGTGATCAGGGCTCACTAGCAGTGGGTAGAGTTTCTAGACAATAACAGAGACTTGCTGATTTTTGCAAAGGATTACCTCATGAATTCTTACCTCTTTCTTTTTAAATTAAAAAAAAAAAAAAAGGGGGGAAAAAAACCAACAAACAACAGGGTGAGGCGGGGAGGGGAAGAAAGGAGAGAGAGACTAGAATTTATTTTATACAGCCTCATTTCTGACATCCTTTCAGTGCACAGTTTTCTGATGTTCTCTATTCTGGTTTGTTGGTGAAGTTCCTAACAAACCTTGGATTTCATTGTCTGTTCTTTATATCTGCATTCACTCGGTGGTTTGTTGCCTTCTTGTGCCATTTCTATCCGAATTCCATCAGACCCCTTAGCATAACACTTTATCAACTGCTGCAGCTGGGATGGTAATTGAGATAAATGTATAGGCCCTAGTAACAACAATAAGATACAGAGTGGGCATTCCCAGATGGTGACTGTCCATCAGTGCCACATTAGTTTCTCTCACACAATTCTACTTTGGGGATTTTTCTGGTCAGGTATTACCTGTTATGCCCATTTGTAAAAAAGACAAAATTTTACCCCATGGTTCACCAGGGACTGGTTTTAGTTCTTGACCTGAGAAGTGCTGAGGAAAGATTTGTTTAAGACCTGCTGGGGGAAGATTTGCTGTTGTTTTAACTGAGCTGAGCAGTAGGCTGCATGGTTACCATGCTGTGTACCTCAGAGATAGCTTCAGTACCTGGAAATGCCCCACTCACAGAAGCTGAGGGGGGATACTTCTGATGTATTCAGTAACCCATGCACTGTTTTGAAGCCCTTTTTAGACATCCCTTATGTCAGACATTTCTAAATTCATTTCACCTTGACATCACCTTTCTTCGGTTTACATGGGCAAGCACAGTTGTTCTGCAGATGTAAGAGGTCACATTAGAAATTTGTCATTTAAACAGTTTTTATATTTAGAAGATTCTTTTTTTTCTTTTTTTACTTTGTATGTGAAAAAAAATGAAAAATATTTTCCCCAATAGAATAAATGTATACATTTTTGAGCCATGTGTTTACATTTCTTTGCCTTCATGTGAATTTCTTTTAGTATTGGTTCAGTTGATATAACTGCTACAGACAGAATAAATAATACCATTGTTTTTAGGAGTCTCAGAGAAGGCCACTTCTGCAGCTGTGGTCTTATTTTTGCATTTGCATTTCCATTTGTATGCTCTGACACTCCAAGGCAGGGGCATCCAGTGCAGGTTACACAGGAACACATCCAGGTGGGTTTGGAATGTCTCCAGAGGGGGAGACTCCACGACCTCCCTGGACAGCTTACTCCAGCGCTCTGCCACCTCAGTGCAAAGTTCTTCCTCAAGCTGAACTGGAACTTCTTGTGTTTTAGTTTGTGGCCATTATTCCTCATCCTGTTGCTGGGCACCACTGAAAAGAGTCTGGCACAATTTTCTTGACACCTGCCATTGAGATATTTATACACATTAATGAGATACCCTCTGCCTTCTCTTCATTACCCTAAATAGACCCAGCTCTGTCACTTCCTAAGACACTTGCTCCAAACCCCTAATCATCTTTATGACCCTCCACTGGACCCTCTCCAGTGTCTCCTTGTCTTTTTTGAACTGTGGGGACCAGAACTGAACACAATACTCCAGGTACAGCCTCACTAGGACCCAGTAGTGGGGGAGGATCACCTCCCTCAACTTGTGGGCCACACTTTTCTGATACACTCCAGGATGCCCAGCCTCCAGGGCACACTGCCAGCTCATGGTCAGCTTGTCATCCACCAAGACCCCCAGGTCCTTCTCTGCAGAACTGCTCTCCAGTAGGTCAGCCCCCCACCTCTGCTGGTACTTGTGGTTATTTGTCCTACACTTGCCCTGGTTGAACCTCATTATTTTCTCCACCCAACTGTCCAGAGTATCAAGGTACCACTGAATGGCAGCAAAGCTTTTCAGCCACTCCCCCCAGTTTCGTATCATGAGCAAAATTCCTCACAGTGAGGTCTATCCCTTTGTCCAGATCATTGATAAACAAGTTGAATAAGACTGCAACAAGTTGAGTAAAACTGGATGATGATGATCAGTTAGAGCTTTAGGTTGAATAGCTTAAAGTTTCTGCAACCATAGAAGAGCTTTTTCTTTGTAGCACTGTTTGCACAGAAGGCAAGGACCACAGATCCCCACTGCCTGCATGTGTCTGTGTCTTTGTGTTCCCTGTGTCTTTGTGTTCCCTTTAAAAACTTTTGAACTTGTATTTTAACTGAATGTGACAGAACTAGAGGACTCTAATTAATTAAATAATTAGATTTCCACAGATTTATAAATCAAGGTCAATCAGTCACAAGGCACTTCTATAACAAATAATGTTTTATTAGTTCCCATGATGTCAGAACTTACAGTTGTCTTTCATGAATGATTCAATGGCTTTGGTGCCAGAGGATGTATAAACACACAAATGAGAAATCCATGACTTTTGACCAATCCAGATTTTCAAACGTATATAAAAGCAATTGAGATGGTGTGTGAGCACCCAATAAAATGTCAAATACCTAACAGGCTTTCATGTGTGGAAACCTTGGGTGTTAATTGTCTAAGCATTTTCAAAACTCTCTATGTATCTTTGCAAGCACATGAGAGAACATTTGTAGTACTTTTGTAAGTATAAGCAATAAAGATACCTTTTCAGTCCAGTGATGTGCACATTTCGAGGATAAACTGAAGCTCTAAATTCCAAATTCTTCTCTGATTCTCTGTCCATATGTCCATAAGCATATGGACAAAGAAATGCAAAATAAAAAAAAGTTTCAGATTTTTCAGTGGAGTATCTGGAGACATCTTTCTTTCTCAAGGTATATTATAAATATTTCACAAGCAAGTTGCAATAATCAGCTAAGCATATAAATCTGAGATAGTTGCTTAGGCTTTCCTAAGAGTCAGCAGAAAGAGATAGGTGCTGCTGGAGGCTAATTCACCTACCCTAAGATAAGCACTAAAGGTAAGTAGAAAACGTTGCCATGTGGACATTCCTGTCTCTTTTTGTAAGGCAGTCTAGAGGATTAGGTCAGATTAGACATTTATTATTTCTGTTGCTAAAATTAGCCAAAATTAATCCCTCATGTAGTCTGCAAATTGACATATCAATTTCAGTGAAGTAAAAATATTCTTCAGTGTGAAACAGGTAAGATCTGCCCCTTAATATTCCTTTAAATTGTCTGGTCTATTTCATATGAAATTCTTCAATATAGTTTTGCCATCATATTTAGGACTTAAAAAATGAGAGCCAGTATTCAAAAATGAGTACTTTAAGTATAGGTTCTGAATCCTTATTTTTTTCAGAGCCTAAAGCAACTTCAAAACTTCCTTAATCTGATTTAGAGCCCTGAGATTGATCTTGATCATGCAAGCATTTTTCCTACTGATTTCCCATTGTTGTCAGTTAAAGTTTCATTAATGGAGAACTGTTTGCCTCGACCACTCTGTAGTCATATTCATCACACGGTGTCACTGAAGTATTTATCTTTGTCATTGATAGATAAACAGTGCCAGTTGTGTGTGAAAGTTGAGCTGAAAAGGTTTTGCAATATGTTACTTAAGGAATACTAAAGATGTCAATTTATCTATGTCCTCTGTAAATATATTCTGAAATTCTGCTAAGAATAATTCAGTCCTGTATCTAATTAGTAGATTTATTGTTTGTGAGGAGTTTGTGTTGTTCTCCTAATCCACAAAAAAGCAACGTGCCCTCTACAGGAAGTCTGCAATTCATTATCTCCACTCATAAACTAATGTCAAGCTTGAGAATGTGGAAGAATTTATTTTTTAAAAAAAATAATATTATATTTCCTTTTAAAATATCTCAGTACAAAAGACTCCAGTAGCAATGAGCCTGCAAGAAGCTTACATGCTGCTTCTAAATAAAGCTTTTCTTCCAGGCTCCCTTTTTTCTCACCTCACACACAAAGGCGCACACGGGACTCACTCTTGGCAGTTTCTGCCACTTTGTCTCTAAAAACAGACAATAGTCTGTCATCTTCATTGTAGGCTCTTGATGTTCTATTACACCAATGACAATTCAGGCACAGAGAGCTTCCAAGCTTGGCAAAGGCTGAAGTCTCCTCTACTGCTTCCCACTCATTCACCATCAGTGTGTTGGAAGCATGAGAAAATAAGGAATGCAGCTCATCTGGAAACATGAGCAGCATTCATAGCCACCACCACACCCTGGAGCAGCTGATCTGGCAATGCCACACTAACCACACTTTAAGGGATAGAGCTATAAACCTCTCAGATGTTCTCTTTCCTCCTCTGTACCATTATTCTTTTATTTCAATTATCAAGAAATTTTATTTCATTATCAAGGAATTTTCAAGGACTGACACAACCAGTTTCCTTCCAAGAATAAAATTTCTGGATGGCTGGACAGGAAGGGCAACCTTCAGATTCTGCTAAACAGGCAGTGGCTTTGTCTTCGTCTTAGAGGTCATTGCAGTATCTTGCAAACCATCAGAAATAGAAAGGGGTTCCATATGTCACTGAAAAATACTTTTCTGGAAAAATTAAACTGGAAATCTAGTTTCCTGGGGAGAAAAAAAAAAAGGAAGGAAAAAATGTTATTTACCCCATATTTTATTTCTTTTTTACTATAATGTTTAAGGACAGAAATAAATGCCTTCTGTTTGTGAAGTGCAAATCTATTATGAAAGTATTTTTGTAACTACTGCTAATTCACATTGGCTGAATTTAGTAAGGAAAACAGTGTTCATTTTGAAGGATTGTTTTGGCTTTTCTAAAAACTATTCCAAGACCTACAGAGGTGTTGCATATGTGAGAAAGGGAACTGGATTCTATTCCCTTTTTGGGCCATAAGCCAGAATCCCTTGGTCAGATCTGCAAAGGACTGTATAAACATGAGGGAAAAGCATGGATTCAGTCATTTTCCACTGGGGTTGGTGGAAATCCTGAGCACATTTGCTCTGAAAACCATGGACAGTAGAGGTTGGTACCCAAAGTGATGCACCAGACAGAGGCAGATGTGCTTGGCTCTCTGCAGAATTACATCTTTCCTTCTGACACATACTGTTCCTGCCTATCAATCCCCAATAATTTATCTTCTCCTAATAGTGCACATCACATTTAAAAAGGCACTTAAAGAGGACTATCAATGGTATCTAGAAATATAGCAAGCAAAGGTTTTAAGACAGTTAAGTTGCAAACTGGATTCAGTCATTTTCCACTGGACTGTACATCCAGAAATGCCATTTCATTCTTTAATATGATGTAGTATTGTTGAGAAATCAGGTGCAAATAAACATTACTTTGGTAAAGATGGAGAAGGACGACATTTTCACATTCATTTAAATAAAAAGAAGTGAGTACAGCTGACAAGATTTTTTTTTCTTCACTGCTCAATGTGATATAATAAATCATCCTTGATGTTTCCCCCATTTTATTATCATTATCTGTGAACAAGCTAGAAGTAAGTTGATTCCTTATGAGCTATGACATTCATCTGAAAAACAAGACTAAAAATTCAGTCTCCAGAGCAAAAAATTAAAATCATTAGGGAAATATGGAACAGAATGCCTAATCAAATTATTATATTGGATGAAAAAAACATGATTTGGCAATGAGGCATTTTCCTTTGTAGTCAGAATTAACTTGTTAATTATAATAAGTTATGGATTTTGCAATTATTATTTTTTAGAAATATATAACTGTCCAAGAGAGTGGATTTCAAAACAACAGTGTTTTCAACATGAGAGAAAATTGTACGAAACTCCAGATTACTAAATAGATATGAAGTTTATGTATACACAAAACATAGCTGTAACTCTGCAAGTAAGCTGAGTTTGCATCAAAAGCATAGTATTTATTGAATACTATGTGAAAGTAGGGACATGTGACCTGGAAGAAATATAGGAACACTGTACAAACAGGCAGGAACAGGGTTAGGAATGTCAAAGCCCTCCTGTAGTTGAATCTGGCAAGGGACATGGCAGGCAACAAGCAAAAACAAAACTGGGGCAAATGTGTTCCTGCTGCTGAATAGGGAGTACCTGGTGAAGGAGGATGTGGGACAGGATGAGGCACTGTGTCTTCTTTGCCTTGGTCTGTACTGGTAAGACTGTCCTCCAGCAATTCCAGATCCCTGAAGCCAGTAGGAAGTCTGAAGAAACAAAGACTTACCCTCAGTGGAGGAGGATCAGGTAAGAGAACATGTAAATAAATAGGACAAGATAGGACATACAGAACTATGGATGCATCCCTGGTGGGATGTACCCCTTAGTACTGAGGGAGCTGGCCCGTCACTGCAAGGCCACTGCTGGTTATATTTGAAACATCACAGCTGCCCAGAAAGGTTCCTAAGGACTGGCAGAAAGCAAGTGTTGCTCTCTATCTAAGAAGAGCAAGGAGGAGGATCCAGGGAACTGCAGGCTCACCAGCCTCACTTCAGCCCTTGGGAAGATGATGGAGTGAAAAATCTTGGAAATGTATTAGGGACAAAAAGGTGTTTGGAAATGGTCGGTTTGGATTTAGAAAGCAGAAATCATGCCTGATCATGCCTTTGTGAAATAACTAGTTTGGTGAATGAGAGGAGAGCAGGAGATGATGTATATCTTGACTTTAGCAAGGCTTTCCACACTGTCTCTGATATTATCCTCACAGACTAACTGAAGAAGTATGGATTAGATAAATGGACTGTGAGGTGGATTGAAAACTTGTTGAACTGGTGGTTAAAAGAGTTCTCATAAGCCACCCAGAGTCCAGCCTTTGAGTTAAAGCTGTAATGTGCAGGGTAACAATGAAGCAAAAAAAGCATTCTGCTTAGCAGGTGTCTGTGAAATTTGAACCACGCTGTATTGACAGGTTGGTGCAATACAGAATAGACTTTTGGGGGTAGGTTGTGCAACTGCTTTTTAGTTCAGGGTAGTCATATCTTGAGAACCACCTACTCTGTGCTGACATGGGGACTGTGTGACTTGTGAGCAAGGTTGGAAAGTGGATGTGGCACAGGATTATTCCTCTAAAAGTACTTCCCTCACCTTTGGGACAGATCAGGATCTTGAACTATCATAATGAATGAGGAAAGACAGAGAGGATGAAGCCATGGCAAATTTGCTCTGCACTAACATAAACTGCTGTCTCTCTCTCACTTATACTTCAATTTGTAAGTATACTCTCAATTTATACCTACAGTAAGACTGTAGGTATAACTCAAAGAACAAGATTTCAGTATGTGTGTACAACTGCAAAGATTTTTTTTCCTGCTGCAAATATATCCCCAATTATCTTTCATTTCTTTACAGAGTGATTATCTTGCACTATATAAATCACTTGACACCATATAATAATGTTGAAAGGAATAGCAGTTTAGGCAAAGTCATACTTCTCACATGAAAACAGGAGTGCTTTGGAATGTTCCCATTTGATTTACTTTATGCATATCTGTTGTAAATTTTACTGAGTTGAGAAATATGCTCTTTGAAGTCATGTATCTAGATCTATATTTTGTTACAAATGAGGACAGAAATATTTCATTATTGATTGTGTGATTAATTAGAATGGTAGCTAGAAGGAAAACCTATATTAATGTTCAAGTGAAGTTGGTTTGTTTTTCTTATGTTGGATGAAGTATTAAGTATATCAAGAGAAATTGCTTTGGAATGAATCAGCTGATTTAAAGGGTTAACTGCATTTCTGGGAGGGAAAACCTATTTATTTCCTTATCTGTCTTGTACCAGAGAAAAGTAAGTCACATGGAAAATATTTTATAACTGTAGCTAAGCTGTTAATTAGAACACTTCTCAGAAACAATGGATTTTGTGGACAAAATGAAACAAATCTTTGATGGAAGAGAGCAATTCAGAGCAGTTAGGTAATACTTTTGCTTACAGTTTTCTTCATACTATAATTTAGAAGTTTCTGGTTTTAAAATATGTATTTTTAAAATCTGTAGATATGTATTAAAATATGTATTTTTCAAAAATTGTGTCTGATTTAGAAAAATACTCAAATCTCAAAGTATAGGAATAAAACTGTAACAGCAAAATTATGGGGTTTTTTTAATTCTTTTCCACTTAAATGTGCACATCCCCAGCAAAAAGCAGTGGTGGTAATAAGCTTAGTTATTGATGACTTTTTCTTGAATAATAGTATGTTTCCTGAAAAATGCAGTTCAGGGCTTAAACCCCATGAGATCTTTGCTTTAAGCTCTTAGCTGAATTACAGAGAGGGAAGGGAAATATCTCTTTTTAATTTTTTTGAAACTAAATACTGCAGCTTTTCTATTCCAAAGTATGACATTTGTGAGTGAGATTTTTATTTGGTTAAATACACTGGAGAAAAAATACTTTGTTTTGAAGGGGACCTCAGACTTCATGGGAATGTTATGTAGGTGAAAAGGAACACATAATTGGATTAAGGATCACCAAAAGTAAGTATTAGTCATGCTACTGCACAAACAAATGTCCAGCATTTACCTGCCTTTGCCACTGTGATGTGGTACATTCTGTGTGAAAGGTAAGATTGGAATGCAATCATTTCTACCTGAAATATTCCTCCCAATTTTAAGTAGCAGCATTCATTTTTAGGCATTCATTTCTATTCTGGAAATTTGTCTTTCTTTGAGTTGTGTAGCTGGAATTAATTCAATAAAGTGCAGGTCCTCTAAAAAATTGGAAACCTAACATGAATAGAGTCATCATATTGTAGTGTACTGTTATTACTGCAATGTTTTTTCTTTAAAGAATGCCAGTGTCTGTAAGTCTTGTCCATTTATTTTTCTGGTAGAAGTTGCTTAAAGGGACAATTTCTACAGTTTGTTAACAAAGATATCAGAGCAAAATTGAATCTTAATTCTTTATTCTCTGTTATTTCTCTTAAAATCATTGTCACCCATGTGGACTGATAATATGAGGAGAGTGTGAACTTCACAGACTTGGCTTGGAAGCTGTGGTGCTCTTCCACTTTATGTCAGGCAGCCACCTCCTGCCAGATAGGAGCCAGTCTGGGGGAACTTCGTGAGGAACCATGCAAATCTGTTGGGTTTTACTCATTTTGTGGTGAGCTACTATGCACATCTGCAAACCAAAATCTGCAAACCAAAATTGAGCATCCAAAGTTAAGGTCAGTTAAGGTCAGTGCGCAGCATCGTAGCTGAACCCCTCAAAAACCAGCTGAAGACACCTTGATCAGGCAGTAGGTAAGACAGCCTGATTAGTAGACCTCCTGATTTTAAAAAAAACCCAGCGAAACCTACAGCTAAAACACCTGCCTCCTTCCTCCAATGAACCACAAGTCCAAGATGGTTTATCTATACCGACTGGCAATTAGATATAAGCAGGTAGGTTTTAAAGCAATTTATAAGAAAATATTGGCAATTTTATGTAAATTCCTAAAAAGAATTAATGCCAAAAAAATTTGGAGAAAACAGAAATAATGTTGTTGTGTGAAATACAGTAAAGGAGAACTTTAAAAATCAGTACTTAGTTATTTCACAAATATTTATATTTATATTTTTGCATTTGATTATGCAATTATTTTAAAGATTTTACATTTGCTATAATCAAAAGAAAAGTAACTTTCATTTTTTCATATTAAAAAACAGAGACTTATTGCAAATATAAGCACAAATACGGCACCTGGTCCTAATGAGTTTAACCAGTAAAATCCACTGCTTGTTACTGGCTGGCTACTTGCCATGAAAGCTACAGACTGCCAAAAGAAAAAAAATGTTTTCTTTATTGAACAGGAAGTGTTTTACAAATATTGAGACTAAATTTATGGCTGTATTGTCTGTGTACCACATGTAGGCACCTAAGATTTCTTACGTCTCTTGATGCACACACTGCAAATAACAACCTTTCACACACAGGGTGAGGAATCTTCAGACTGAATAAAAGAGCTGAAGAAAATGATGCAGAAAGAGATGAGCATTGGGCATGAATTTTAATTTATATATATATATGTGACTGTATTAAAGTTTAGCTAGAGAAATAGCTTCTGGAGATGCTTGAAGAGTAAGAAAATCAAGCATTTATCTTTATTCAGAAATAACACTGTATTATATATCACACTAATCTTGAAGTACCAAATGTCTCAGTGAATTTATTCTATTAAAGAAAAAATGCATGTCCTCACTATACACATCTGCTTTCACACCACTCTTGATGGCAATATCAGATCATCATTAATTAAAACAGACACTGGTTGTTCTTTGTGTATCCATCAAATCATGACTATGGGCTGTGGCAGTCTGAGGAGAATTTGTTTTAAACAGAGTTGATCCCAAAATCTGCAAACCACCTTACGTGGGGGAACTGCCTCCAGAACCAGCATTATGCTGCATCCCAGCTGGGGTATTTTAGCTCAAATGAGAATCAGGCTCTTTTTGCCTCTGCTTCTACTGTCCTGCAGCACAGTGACAGAAGGTGAAGAACTTGTTCAAATTCACATGACCATCAAAGTGTGATTTTGGTACTCACAGCTGTTGCCACAGCATGTGGCTTGTTTTTGGTTTGTTTTTTTTTTTTATTGTCCTGAGCTTTAGCATCGTCTCAAACATAAGTTGCTCCATTTGATTTTACATCATCAAGTCCTACTGATAATAATGGCTCCTGAAGGTGTCTCATTTAAAATAGTGTGTCATGTACTTTTTGTTGCCATGGGTAGGTAACAGAGCACCTCAAAGGTTGGCTTGCTGTGGCATTATGGAGGTATTTTGAAAATCCTATTCCCAGTGTTGATGGCATTGGCTTTTTCTCCTTCATGGGCAATGCAAGTCCTCTAATGATAAATTCAGAAAGATGACACATTATATTGCTTTGACAATCTTTCTGTTAGATAAACTATTAAATGAATGAATTTACCTTATGAAAAATTTAGCAACTTATTCAGTCATTGAATTCTCATCACTCAGTAATATACTGCTGTCAGACCAGAACTGCTGTTTCACCTCCCAAAACTACAATCAGTTGGTCATTCTTATCAGTACTCATATTTGTTAACTTACTCTGCATCACCTATCCAAGCTCTGTCTTTACAGAAACACAGAGATTTCTGCTTCTGCTTTAATCTCCTGCCTTGGAATGAAAGTTAAATGTGGCACTGCTGTCCTTTCTGACCTTTTCTCAGGTTTGGCATGTTCAGTTTTGCTGAAGTTATTTTCTATGAATGAGCTAACTTTTTCCCATATAGCTAGTTTCTTCCTTCAAATCTAAATGCTTTGTCTTGCTCTTCAGAAGACCGATGTACTTGCATCTAATTTTGCATAGTAGTTTGTCAGCACTTGAAATTAGAAATACTGTACAACGAATTGTCCATACTGGAGTAATGCAGTTACAGTATAATTAATGCAGCTTTCAGGGCTCTCCTGCCTTCATTAGTGTGTAAGAATATTTTCCATTCATAATTCTCTCCATGACAACTCATAAATGAACAGTTTGTGCTCATTTTGTGCTAGCACTCACTTTGTTTCTCAGTCATCCAAGACCATCTGCACATTTCTTTTACTCTAAAGACATATATTTCCATTTCAAATCAACTCGCAGTTTGCTGAATATAGTAACCCAAATACTGTGATTTAAGACCTTTTTATATAAACTCAAATACTTTAATTTCTTCTTCTAAAGTTCCTGTGACAAGGTGCTTCTTCCAACAGTATGCTTTCTCTTGAGTATGTATAGACTTACCTACACTTGCCTTTAATTCAGGAGGCCCACAGTGATTTGCAGTTTTCCATCTTAAGTTGTATGGATTTTAAAGCATGGACACTGTCTTTCAATTTGCACGATGTTATTGTAAAGAATCTTTCCCAAAAAAAGTCAGGAAAAAATGAATTCAGAGCCGACTTTCTAAAAGACTAACACTTACCATGTTGTTATTCCTACAAAACCAATTTCCTTAGAAAAACTGTCTCCTCCTGAGTCTGTCCCATGTCCTTTCATGACAGCAGAAAGCGACAATAGTGAGAACACATCTTGTGCTGTGTTCCCCCAGCACATTTTTCTGTAGTTTTTTTCTGTCCTTTTAAGAGTACAGTACTTCTGCACTCTCTGTCATTAGGAAAAAAACTTGCAGGATGAAGTATTTTGACATAGCTATCGTAACTCTCACAACAAATAGGAATTGTCTGCTATTTAAATGCTATATATTTTGCCCGTTAATTTTGTTCAGAACTTTCTTACCCAACCTTTCTCTTTATAATGGCGGATGATTTTTTACTATCTTTTTTATCTGCAAATAAAAAGGTCAGTTCAATGGTTTAAGAATAGTCAGGAGCAGGCATGTAAAATCATCTAAAAAGAAACTAAGCATTTCAATCCTAAATACAAGCTGGGGGAAAAGTCAAGTGGCATTTGTGTATTACACTGCTCCATAATATCCAGGTCAGATTACAACTTAACTTGTAAGTGTTTCACTCTTCCATATCCATGGACTAGGCACGTTCTTTCACAAAGAACCCAGAACCCAGCACGCTCCTGCACCAGCCAGGCTCTGTGCTGATCATTATGAACCCCCTGCAGGGAGCCTGAAGTCAGGATGTTTTAGCCCTGTACATGTTCTTTCAAAACCAGAGATCTGTAAAACATCTGCCATCTTTTTTTTTTACTTAGGAGTAGTGTAACACACAGAGATTGATGCTATTTAGATTTGAGAAAAAACAGTAATCCATGTCTCTTAGTATATTAGTAACTCCAGCATCCAGTGGTGGGAATTATGGAAATAATGGGAATGATGATTACTCTTCTGCTGTAGTAATGTAGTCAGGAGTGGGAAAAAAAAATACTTCCTTTTGCCCAATTGAACATCTCAGCTTTCAAGTTTTGCAATAGCTATATCCACCTAAATCCACTTCAAGTCTTTTATAAAAAGGGGTTTTCTCTCATATTTTAGCTCCACCAAAACTTCACAAAAATAAAAATTGGTGTTTATGGCAAGTAGTCCAACAAATTAATTGAAATATATAGGAGTTACCTACAGATCTATGAATTCCCTCTGTAGCCTGATTCAGAGCTAACCACCAGTGTCTTGACCTGTCACATTTAAACTCTGAGAAATGAGGAAATATAAAATTAAACTTAGCTTTGCCCTTGCTAATAGGTGATATGCTATATATAGTTTGCATTCTGTTTTTGCAGATAATATAAAAGAATCATGGAAAAAGCACTTCACTTACTTCACAGAAACACTTTCCCTCCTCTTAACTCACTCTGTATTTTACCAATCTGCCCTGTCATCTACTGCTTTTGGAGATGGGCTGTCACAGATATTCCCAGTGGCTTTTGCAGAGGTAAAATTGGAGTGAGTTAGACTGAGCTGTCATGTACTGCAATTCTTTATTTTATGCTTTTCAGAGGTTTAATTTTCCTGAAGTGATACTCTGTAAGAGATATGAGGGAGAGTCTTAAATGTGCATTAAAAAAGTTGGGGTTTTTTTTGTCAGAGAATGTGATTTCTTAATGTAGGAGGCTATACATTATACCTGATTTCTGCCATGCAGGAATATTGTCTTGAGATTGAAAACCTTACTTAAACACAGAATCCTCCTTTAACAACAACAAAACAAAAATAAAACAAACAAACAACAACAACAACAACAAAAAAACCCACAACAACTCCCCCCACAAAGTAAAGAAACTAAAGAAAACATAAAAAAGAGAGGCTAACCGGACTGTTGGGTGAGTTGAAGGCACCTCACATACAAATTTATTGCTATGTGAAGAAGGCAAGAAGGACATTTCAGAAAGATGCTGAGGATGCACCTGCCTCTTTAACCTGACCGTCTCCAGAGAAGGATATTTCTAACTGCTTTGAAATATATAAATTGTTTCATGCTAAACAGGAAAATAATTTGCTGAACTATTTCGCCCTTATGGTAATGTAAATGTCATAATTAAAGCTATCATTTGGCATAGAAGCAAGGAGGCAGTCACAGTTTGTGTCCTTGGCACACAGTGATAAGCAATGTACTTTGTAGCAGTATGAACACTGGACTTGAAGATTTTGGTGCATAAACTTGACTATCTTTCAGTAAAATATCAGAAAAATGTCCTAAGGCTACAGATTTTTTGCATGCAGGGTGATGAGGGTTGGGTTCTTGGAGCAATTACAGGGGTGCCCCTTTTTATCTCAGTTTTGCTTTTTCTAATTATGTGTAATTTACTATATGGCAATGGGGGGCGGGGGGGAGGGAGCCTTCTTTACACCTGCAAAAAGATTTCATGTCTTTTATTGTTCAAAGAACTGTTGCTACAGATGTTATGCTCATAAAAATTCACATGCATATAATGTTTCCTACGATGATCCCCTGTACCTTATGAGCATAATTAAGCCCTGCAGCACAGTTAAATGCCATTCTGGTTTCATAAACAGGTAAACTGAGGCATTCCAGTCATGACTTGCTAAAATTATAACGATTTAATGATAACATTAGCAGTGGAAGCTGGGGGCTATGACTGCTGACTGTTTGATCCTAATTGTAAGAACAAACGTTCTCCATTAACCCAGACTGACTTCAACTACAGCCACACTTCTTAATAACTTTATATTGCAAGTGTTTCACTTGCATTAAGCTACAATGGTTGTTGACATTTATATTTCATCAACTACCTGAGTTCCAAGTGCCTCTTTCAGAGGGTTCAGCTTTCCAAAGCCACGTGATAAATCCCTTTTTATACACTCACATTTTTCCCTTATTTATTTCCATTGAGTTTCTACCCTGCTCCACAAAACCTCATCACTATGACCCTGCAGTGTGCTAAGCACACTTTAAAATTCTCTGTCCTTTCCTGATGATTTGTTTCATTAGTGACATTCTTCAAATCAAATGTACCTAATCCATGGTTCAGTCTACTAACAGGAAATCGGTTCAGTGAACAGGGTTTTATGTAACAAAAGAAGTGCTCACTTAGAGAGTACTTTTAATACTTTGTTCATTGAAAAAAATGCTGACTTTCGGATTTTTCTGACTTTAATGCTCTGGTGTTTCAGTTTGGATTTAACTGTAAATGAAAGCCTTCAAAAGCCATATAATCCATCGATCTCATACTTGCTGAAGCACAAGTTTCATGGAACGTGAACGTTTTTTATTCTTTATTTTTTTTCTCTTGTAATTATGTCAGCTTTGTTACTTCCAGGCACAGTTAATTCTGTTGTCTGTTCTGCTGTACAACTCTTAACCAAGGTCCAAATGTCTATTTTATTTTATATTTGTTTAATTTAGGAATATTATTTGCAGTCCCAGCATCTGAATATATTTGGTGGGAGTAGGGGCTGTCCCCTTTTTTATGCTATCAGTACACCAGTTAAGGGGGCTTAAATGTTCTGCTTTGATGTGGGTATCTAAAGATATAGTCACCTTGAGAGATTTTTGTTTTGTTTTGTTTTGTTTACACAGACTTTTAACTATTTTCTGAGACATTTCCTGAGACTATTTCCTGTAGTCTGACAGGAATAAGTTTTTATTTCTCTTAGCTTTCCAGAGGGGATATTGATATGAGAAACTACTAGAGTGCAGATCGTTAGATTATCTTATCACCTCTCAAATCAGTTTAACTAACTGCACAATTCACTGTTCTAAGGAAATACCAAGATCTGTTGTTGCCACCACCACTGTTAGCTTGGCTGGCTTTCAAAATTGTTAATCTAGTGGTAATACTCCAGAGAGAAAGTTGGACTTTTAGGTCAGGAAATGAAAAAAAGAAAGAGCAATTATGCCAAAGGAACTCTGTCTGGAAATTGTAGTAGAGTCTAAGGAATTATTATGCCAATTAAATATATTTATTTATTTGTTTGTTTCCTCAGGGAAGAACAATTCCACAGTGTTATTGATTAGAATATTTAGGTCCTAAAGTAAAAAGGTCTTTTTACTGAGTCATGTCATGATTCCTTTATTCCTTAATTTTTAAATCCACACAAAACACAAATGACCTTGTGTAGCTCAGCTATCATTAAATTATTAATATAAATACATTTTATAGTAGAAGTTTGCATGATGATCAGATTTCAGTAAAAATAGGTTTCCAAAGAAAGGAAGTGAGAAGAACTCATCCAGAATGTGAGCAAGAATTATATAACATGATTTTATGCTCTTAGTAGATAGGTGAGCTTTCTTCTTATGATTTGTCTCATGGATTTTCCATTGTACTTCAGTGGGAAACAGATATTCTTTGAAAATCGTAACCTTAGAATCATGAGACAGTTGTGTATTTTCTGGGTACAGATCCATGGTTTTCAAAGAGTCATTGTGCTACTTTCTGACACTACTCCTTGAAGCGATGGTCCAGCTCATCACTCATGTCTGACAATTCTCTTCCTTCCCTCTGGAATACATATCTCATAAAATGAGCTGCATAAATGGCAGTTTTAACTATGCCCTAAATAGGAAGGAATTTCCTCCTTATATATTCTGCTCGACCTTCTGAAAGAGAGGACAGAAGCAATACAGCCATTCATTATCTATTTTTCAATTCAGAATACACTTTAGCTGACTGTAGCCAGGTTTGAAAGAAATGAGTTCTCCACATTTCAGTCATCTGTTTTTGCTGTTGTGATGAAATATCAATAGTATTCAGTATGCTATGCTACTGGCAATAAAATCATTTTATTGATTAAGCAACTCTTCCTTATCTAGGACTACCTGTAAAATAGAATATTTCACTATGACATGAAAAATTGATAGCAGAAAAAGAGTGCCAAAAGCTCAGAGTAATATCCACAGTACATCCCAGGACTGATGAATAACTATTCTTCTTTATTAACAGTTAAAAATAGCATTAATATTCTATATATGAGAATTGCTACCTGTAGTATCACTGGAATCAGATGAGACGTATTTGCAAGGCAAAAATCCACAAGTCCTCTTATGAATCCTGTAGGGAACATGAGACCAGCAGTAAAAATCTACATCTAGCCAAGGTTTCATCTCTCATTTAAGAGTAGCCATAGATAAGTTACTCATTTTCTACTCTTGTTAAAGTGAAAAGTCCATCTGTATTTTAAGTCCATCATATTTTAAGTGAATAGCAAACGAGATCTTTGCAATACAATATTCTGTTTGTATTTTGTGCTTGCCACGCTATAACAAGTTTCTAACAACAATACTCAAAGTTAGTGTTTGTTTTATCAAATTCTGTAGAAAAAATTGGAAGGCTTGAATGAATATGCACTGAATTTTGCTATATGTAAGTTTTGTTCACAAGAATTTTTTTGTCGGTGGAGAACAGTGAGGTAAACTGTGATATCAGAAATCTTGGCATGTATGTCAAAAATGGGTTTCTCTTCATGTGCGAAGGTGTTCCACAGGAAAAAAGAGAAATACAGTAGAAGAAAAAGTAAGATTAGGCTCTTGGTGTTAAGTCTGACAACTCGATACATGCCTGACACTCTGGAAAATCAGTAGTTGCAGCTACCTACCTTCTGAAGAGACTGTGTGCTTGGGATGCCAACTCAGAATTGTAAATTATAAAATTTCCACCTAAAGTATCGTTAGAGATTGAGCTTCTAGTATTATTTCTGACTTTTACATATTCTGCTTAATTCTAGAATCCTTATAGAAAATAACATTTCTGTTGCATTTTGGATATGTCGTGATCTCCATCATAGTCAAATAATCAGCAATGCTTCTAGAAAAAACATTTTTATTTGTGTTAGCAAATAACAAGACCCATTAGATATGAAATATTATTACGAGCAAACTGTACGAGAATTTGCTTTCCATTTGATATTCACTCTCAGTGTCTACAGGGTGAGTGGCATTATTTTGTCTGCTCTGCAATTTGAAGGCATAGTATCTCAGTAATAAAAAGAGCTCCTGGCCTTGTAATGAGGATCATTACCTTCCTCTTTCACTGCACATGATTTTGTACCACTGTGAGATCTTCCCAGGAAAGAGCTTCTTCAACCCAATGTTCTTTGTAGAGACTAGAATTCAACTCAGAGCTATGAAGTTTGTCTTCAGGAACTGATTGGTGCCAGACAGACTGTTCTCCATCCCCAGCTGTGGGGCTGTGTGATGACCTGTATGTTAGCCCAAACTGAGTTCTGAGTGATCCAGAGTGCGCCTACAATTTGTTCATGCTGTTTGAATGTGACTGCATTTGTATGCAACTTTGACTTAATCATTCTTGTCTAAAGGATACATGTCCCTTTTCTTGAAAATATGTGGATTTTACCCTTCAGACCTCCAACTTTATTTTACCTGGTTTCCTACTGTGTATTGATAAGTGCTCTGACTGAAAGTGGATTTTCAGTAGAAGGTATCTGGAAGCCAATATAAGCAGTTCTTCACAGCATTTCAACAGTTTGAATGTTTCATTTGAGGATACAGGCTTTTTTGTGTGTGTGTCTGAATCTTCTAAAGCACACTGCATGAGTGTTTTGTTTGTTGTGAAGAAAGAGAGGCTACTTCTTATTCTGATGGGGAGGCCATCGCTGAGGATGCACTCTGAATTCCATGTAGCAGAGTAAACCTACAAAAGCCACAGGTTAAAAGAAAGATGTGAAATATATTTTCAGAACTCTCCCAACTTTTAAAAAGAAAAAATGCTTGCATGCTGCCAAATCCACAAAACTGGTCTCTTATGAATCTTGTGGTTGATTTCCAGAATGAGCTCTTAATTCATAGCACCCTGATTTTCCCTACCGCTTTGTACNGTGGTTGATTTCCAGAATGAGCTCCCTGATTTTCCCTACTCCTTTGTATCTTCACAAAAACTTGATAGCTTTAAGATGAAAATTGCATTATAAAAGTAGTTTGAAATTGGCCATTATGCTCAAGCTTAGTAGTGGGGACTGAAGGACACACTGACATATGCATGTATGTGTATATGTCATAACCAGATCTTCCTTTCCTCTCTTCTTGCTTCCCTCTCATAATGCCATTACAGAAACCTGATTTTCCTTAAGAAATCAAGATTAAATAATTTCACTGAGTTACACCAGTGAGTCTGTACTGACTTTTGGGATTCACTCTTGATTTATATCTGTCTGAGAGTTAATTAAACTCTAAGCCTTAATGAGATCATTTAGGAACAGACCTGCAAGGACAAATCATGTGGCTTTCTACAGGTGAGTAGGTCCAGTGAGCTGACTGGGATTATTCAGCCTTGTAAGTTTTTGCTGAATGAGGTTTTAAGTTATAATTTCAGACTTTAACTGGTCTCTCAAGCTTTGAGGAGAATCTGAAATATTAAAATGTGTTTGATACATGAAAGAAGATTAGTAACTACAACGTCATTGCTATGGCTGTAGTGAACTAATTTAATGACTACAAACAATAACTTGAGAATTTCTATAAAGCTTTCTAACATTACACAGTGTAAAAGAATGCAGTGTATCTGACCACGTACATATTAAAACAACAAAACTGTAATGCTTTATACAATAATTATATTGACTGCCCCATGATGATATTGTCAACATTAAATATAAGGTAGCTTACGAAAACAAACACAAATAATACAGTTTGAAGAACAAAAGGGAGAGCATTTTTTTCAGACAAAAAGTTGCTGAAACAGTAAATGTCACTATAAAGAAAAAAAAAACAATTTAAGGAAGAGAAGGGGAAAGATGGAAAGTCTTAAGAGACATATAATTAGGAGAGAGGGTGGTAATGTGTGTAGGAGGAAAGCGCAGAGCAGTGTGTGTTTTTGTGGTCCCAGGGCCGCTGGCAGCGCGGCTCTGGACGCTGCTGCTCTCCAGGGTCCTGAGCGCTTTAGGGCAGCAGGGTTGGGCAGGAGAGGAACAGAGAGAGGAGTGGTTTAAACAGGAAATCTGAAGTGAATGAGACCAAAATTACTAAAAAATTGAAATATTAGATGTAGTTGTTTATAACAAGTAAGAATATGCAGTAATTTTCTTTATCAGTTCATTTATCTGCTTATTTATTTATTTACTTTTTGAAGTAGGGATTGTGTTTCGTACAGCCTGTGCTATTTTACTGTGGTTCTTACAGGGAATGTGTATGTGTGTGGTTTTGCATGCTCGTGCACAATATTTAGAAAAGAGTTTGATGTGTTCTGCTGACACAAGCTTCCCATTGTTGCATTCCTTGTGCATTAGATCTAATCAGAGCTATGCTTCCATTCTGCTTTTCATACTGAGTTAATTCCCTCTTCCAGTGGGCAAGCACACCACAGAGTGTTTCATTTACTTGTCATGGTGAGATCAGGAAATCTATTGTTAATTATTATAGTTTCAATTCCCAACTCAGCTGCCTATGTCAGATGTGCCATTGTGTGAGTGTTTGACTATTAATGACTAGATGGAATATTATTATGTACACTATGAATATGGGTGCCTTTTTTTAGGCAAACTGCTCTAGAAAGAAAAAAATCGAAATGGTACCAGAAAAGTCTGAGGGTCTCTTACACAACTGATCAATAATTGATTTAAATACAGAACTATTAGTTTTATATGTGCATATAGAAATAAGTGATGCAATTCATTGGACTTTTAAAATGTACATAACATGCAAAGACACATCTTTTAAAACAGCATATGAATACAGAGATGGATACTACTAAAAATAATAATAGCAGGGCATGTTTATTAACCAGAAAATATTACCACACCTATCTAAAATGCTGAAAATACATGAAAAAAGAAATAAAATAATTGAAATAGTATCTGATCATATATCTACCATACCTCATGATTACAAATAGATGCAATTCTTTTATATGTATTTTGATAAATTTAATTATTGTTTGTTGTTAGTAGGAACTACTCAAACAAACAAAAAATCTAGAATTTCAGCTTAAACTCCTAGCCTGTAGAGATCCCAGTGAGTTCCCCACGTTGGGAGTTTTAGAGTGGAAGAGTAATAGTATCAAAAATGCTTATCTCCACATCCCATATGGTATGGGGAGGTGGGGAGGGGAAATCAGCCTTCAGGCTTCAGTGGAGAATTACACTCTTTGGTAAGCAACCATTATGAGATGCAGTAGTGAATGTGGCATCACTCTGAAAGTACCAAACTGTGGACTTGGGCTACTTTTGCAAAAAGTATAGGACTTCCATTTTCTTTTGCAAGGGTATTACAGCATCCCTATATAAACATGACTTATTTTAAACAAAGTATGTTAATAAAGTATATACAAATAGAATGCCAAAACATGTTTTGCATCTTCTGTGAGTTCCTTTATTGTGACATTAAGGAAATAAATAAATAAATAGAATTTTCATAATTACAATTAATGGGAATATAATAAACTAATGGAATTAATGCTTAACAAATTGATTTTCTTATTTTGTTACTAGCATTATATTAATCCAAAACTTGCAATTGAAATTTTGAGAACTGTTTCAAAAAAAGGTTGTATCATACATAGGGACTAGTGAGCACTGAGCAAACATGAGCAAGTAATCTCTAGCAAGTAATAACTTGGAAGTGCAGTGCAGTAATATTAGTGTGAGAAGGCTCAGTCAAGAGCCTTGTTATTTTGCAATATTACATCGATCCCTCCTGCAAATTTTAACTTTCTTATTCTTTCTCTTTCATTCCTCCTAGTAGTAGGATCAGCATTGGACAACGGATTAAAGAATGTTTCCTAAAATGTAATTTAGTTCTTCTTAAATCACAGAGAAATAACACTGGAATAAAAACAAAAGCATGTCATTAGTAATGTTGATAAAACCCCAGTGATTTTTCAAATTTACACCTTAATTGTCATTTACAGCTCAGGAAATTATTTTTCTCCCTGAAAAATTTTACAAATCAAAACTGTAATGCTTGACTATTTAACAGAGGAAGGAACAAACTTACAAAAAATATAACTTTTATTTAAAATTGTATTTAATCAAAATATCATTTACATAAAAGGAGAATTGGCAAAATCTTTGACCACTTTTAATGGATTTATGTAATCTTCTTTGCAACACATTAAGTGCTTTTAGCAAAAACATTTGTTGTCTTTACGGTTTCAGATCTTAAACTGGATGAAAGAGGACTAGGAAGCAGTCAGAAAGATAAGGACTTGTTTTTATTTAATTCTTTCCCATAAACAGTTGAATCTATGGAGATTCTTTACAAACTATTCTATGTATTTTCTCAAAAGAACAAAAAAAATTATTTTTTTCCTATTGGACAAAAGAGAGTTTTGCATAATTCAAAACATGGTGTCTTCCCAGTTCCAGAGAGGGAAACTATCAACAGACAGGCAAAGTCATAGATGCAGACATTCCAACTCTAGCTTCAAATAAAGTGGGTCACGTGCTGTAAACTCAGACGAAGCAGAGCTTTAATTTTTGCAGTCAATACCACAAGAGTTGTGTGATTAGGCTGCTTTTTAATAAATGTGGCATCTTTATACAATTCTCTGGGAAGAAGGGGAAGAGGTCCTGTAATAAGAGAAGTGTGCTGAGAGAGTCAATCATGTGCCACTGGAAGAAGAGGTCCACACTGTGAATAAACCAGTAATTGACATCTTGTGGTTACCCCTATTGTAATTCAATTATACTGTATTGAATTCCAACAGGGGAAAGCAGTAGGGATGCAGATCCTCACTGCCATGCTACCATAGACCATCCCACTGACAGGCACTGGAAACCAATTAAAAACTTACTTATCCGAAATAACACACTTAATGAACACACTGACTGAAGAGGACTATAATTATCTTCTCCTTCTCATCATGAGCTTGAACAGGCAATATTACAGTCTCAAGGAGAAACAGTTAAACTATCCCAAGAAATTTAGATTAATATCCTCCAAAAAATAACCAGGCATTTTTATGGTTCCCACCCCCCTCAATGCTACCCACCTCTTTCTGCCAAAGTTATTAAAACTACTGTGCTTAGCTTAGGTGAAGACATTCAGTGTTCTCTGAAACACAAGTCTCAGAATTAGTTTGCAAAGAATTGTCATAAAAGTTTGGCTGAAATTTGGACATTTCATCCCCTAAACCTGTGAGTTGCAACCTAGTGAGGCTGCATCTGGAGTACTGTGTCTGGGCTCCTCAGTACAAGAGAAACATGGAGCAGGTCCAGTGAAGGGCTACAAAGATGATTAAGGTATGGGAGCATCTCTCTTATAAGCAAAGGCTGAGGGAGCTGGGCCTGTTCAGTCTTGAGAAGCCACGACTGAGAGGGGACCTTGTCAATGTATAAACATCTGGACGGAGGGTGTCAAGAGGATAGAGCGAGGCGAGGCGAGGCTCTGCTCTACTTGGTGCCAAGCAATAGGAAAAAAGGCAATGGGAAGAAACTGATGCACAGGAATTTTGCACCTGAACATGAGGAAGAGCTTCTTCACTGTGCAGGTGAGCAAGCATTGGAACAGATTGCCCAGAGAGAGTGTGGAGTCTCCCTTGCTGGAGATATTCAAGAACTGTCTGGGTGCAATCCTGCGCAATGTGCCCACAGGGAAAAAACAGCATGGACATTCTAGCAGACCTGATGGTGAATTTCCTCCTCGCTTTCAAAAGAGTTTTGTTTCTTCTATTTTTATCATTCATCTGTTTTTTGAAGAAGGGAAAGTTTCCAAAATTTCTTTTTGTGGCTTCCCATAATTTGACAAGAAATGGCCATGAGCTCCAAAGGATATTTATATTAATCTAGCTCATCATATCACAGTTCTTTCTGTCTGTTCTAAAGTCAAAGATGACTAATTCCTTCCACGGAACGGCCTGCATAAAAGGCTTTCTGTAGCATGGGTCACAGCCCAAATGTGTCAAATGGCTTATTTATAATGTTACTGGATTCAGACCACATCCCTACCTCAGCCTTTCTTCTTTCGTTTTCTTCTGTACAGTCTTCATCCTATGACACAAAGGACTAAAGGTGCAGCCAAAATCCAAACCAAATCCACCTCAAAATTGGTAAACTTACTGATTCTAACTTACAGTATTTCTGAGGGTACAGGATACTTAAAATATTGTCAATGCTACATTTATTGTGGTTTTCTCCATTGTATAAATTATATGTGTAACTTGTAGGCACTTGGATATCCTCACCCATCAGTAATATTGATGTAAAGGATCTGAAGTCAATAGTGGTTTTCCTTCTTTAGCACTAATTTTCAAACACAGACTTGCAAATTCTACATCTGAGGAGTAATGGAAAAGGAAAGAAAACATGCCTGTTTACTGCACAAATTCAAAAAGACTTCATAAATACATGACATCCGTTTTCTTACTGATTGAACATAGTTTCATTTTTAAGCATATACCTTTTTGACTTGCATATAAATGAACAGTAAAAAAGATGCAACCTAGTTCTATGGCTTCTTTTAGGAATAAATCCAGCCTTAAGGCTGATATGTATTATAAATAAAATAGGGATTGTTATTGTTATTTTATGTTGATATATGCATGTTTTTACTGTTTTGAAATTAACATTGCAAATATTGAGACTATTTCTATCACAAAGTAGACCATTAATTTATTTTTGTCATGCCTCAATAATTTGATTATGTCTGTGTTGTTGTTTAAATTAAAGCTCTAATTTTTAAAAGAGTATCATTTAAAACCAGTGATTCTTCTGGGAAACTTTCAAATTCCTCTCAGAAGATTACAGGAGATAAACTTAATGATTAAAAAATACTGTATTTACTTCTTGAGTTAAGTATCAGTTTGTGCAGATTTTTATTTTGCTAAGTATCAGTGCACATAGTTTCCAAAACATAATTGTTATCTGCATGTTTTAGGCAGGTTTTCATCCATATTTATTATATGGATGTGTTTAATTAATTATGTATACATCTGTATATATTTATGTATCTGTGTGCATGTATACACATAGCCTTTAGATGGAAGATAATCCTCCAGTTTCTTCCAGTGGAATAGGCCTGTACTTATTACTGCACAAACATGTAAATTCTGAATGTCTTGTCCCTGACAATGTGTATGGCAGCCCAGACATTGTAAAAGGCTTTTTTTGGAAGTCTAAAATCATTGCTCTGTTTCTTAGAAACTAAATTACTTTCTTTTGAGAGTTGTAAACCATACTTTGCACTAGATGGGTGACCACAGCATTTCATTGTTGAAACTCTAGTGTACTCTGCTTTGCAAAAGTGGACATTTTTGATGACTGTAATAAGTATGCATAGGCTGTGATCCTCTTGCTCCTCAAGAAACTCATCACATTCAATGGAAGTCCTGTGCAGAATGACACAGCTGTATTCTAGCAGTTGACTTTAGGTTGGAAATTTTGTGGAGCTGCCCCATGATTTACACAGTATTGTAACTACTGTAAGTATCAGGCAGGGTAATTTGTGTCTATTTGCCTTTTCAGCAATGATAGTTTAGGCCTATTTCTTTACTAAGTCCGAGTTTTATGCTGACTTTATAGCAATAAAAAAATGTTGCCAATATCCAAGTTACACAATATGTATGTATTTTTTTCTTTTCTAAGAAAACACAATATGTATGTAATTCTGTGTTCTGAGTTCTGAAGACTTGTAGCTTGGCTGTCCCTGCTAGGCTCTTCAGTTGATTTTCTCAGCTGACTCTCTCCTATTTGACCCATTCTAGCCAATATATGTCGTTACCCTTCTTTCACTATTGTTGCTTCAGGAGAGCGAGGGTAAAAAAATGTTAATAGAGTAACTACGTGTGGATATACAGAGTCCCCTCAAAATTGCAGACTTGCATTTGCAATCAGAAACTTAGATGATTGAGATGGAGTTGTTTTGTTCTTCTGTCTTCTGTTGGTTCCTATGGCCTTCGTTGTTGGGATCATCATAATGTTCAAGTCTTATGTGTGCAATAGTCATTAGGTATCTTTCTACAAGGATATGCATACCTTGGCATGACATGAGTCCTACTTCTCAATTTCTTTTCAACATATAATTAAATTAAATGTAGCAAAGCAAAATTCCAGTGGTTTTTTTCCTATGAAGTCTGGTTTGAGAGAATGTAATATACTATAGTTACGGGATTTTCACTAACCCCTTTGAGTCAGTACTGGTTTCTGCCAAAAACTCATGGACTATGGCAGAAATTTGGGCTATGATCTGAAAGATGTGAAGCACTCCTACTAGAGTGTTACTAAAGAGGATGTATCAGGGTTAAAAACCTTCAGTCCCTGAAAGTCAGATCAAGATAGAGTTGTTAGTATCAGTCCAGTAGAGACCACTTAGTAATATGGTGCAGATAATCCATGATCTCTCATATAACTCTTTTTCCTCAGTGTCCTAAAAGAAATCCAGGTCTCTTCTTTGTGTGCTTATCTAAATCATTACCTTATATGAGTGATAGTATGGAAACTAAAAGGTGCAAATTTGCATTCTGTGTGTAGTGCCAGAAGGACTGAAATGTCTGTGGTCAGATCTGTAGTTAATATGGGATGGGTAAAAGATTATTTATTGTATTCTTGGCAACATTGGGAAGCATTAGAAGTGCCTGTGTTAGATGATGGATGGACTAGTAGGGTTTCTGTCTTTAACCTGAGTCTTTAAGAATATGGTCATAGGAAAATGGACTTAGGAAAATGGAATAGGTGATACATCACATCTATACATTTAAAGTTTCTCAGAAAGACTGATTAAAGGTGAATACCTACTTTACTCTTAGCCTGGTTTTGCAGATGTTTCCTCTTTGCTACCATTTCATAATCAATGCAGAGGAGATATGGCAGGTGAAATTCTGGTCTCATTAAACCTGATAGAATTGTTTTATTGGCAACTGAGGTTAAAAATGCAGTATTTTATGAAGACTTATAGTCTTTGTTTCTTGTAAGATTTGCTTGCAGCATATTGTTTGCAAGTAATTCTGACTTCTACAACAATATTTGGGTGTTTCTGATTACTTGGCAATAACTAGCACTCTCACAGAATCTGAATTCTTTCAGTCTTTTAGAGCCTCAATTCCAAAGCCCTGCACAGTATGGTAGCTTTAATCAGGGTAATCCGTGGGAACAGGGCCATTGGATAAGCTACAATTCAGAAAGTCAGGTTTACACATAGTGGCCCTTATGTCAAAGATACTTGGAACTGCAACACAATAATGTGAATAAAGAACTAATAATTGTTTTCAGTTGAGTACGGTCCATTTTCTGATGAGATATTAAATATGGCTTCAGCAGAAATATTTAGAGATTGTATTGCAAAAAAATTACAATTGGAATCTGTAAAGGGGTCCAGAACCAGCATCTAAGAAAAATTGATAATAAAAGAATGTTTATTTAGGAATAAGCCCCTACTTTTAAATATTTAGGAGTGTAATGGTATCCAAACTATGTGTCATTATTACCACTGAAAAGTTTAATTGCATATCTCCGCACTGTGCCTGCTTGTGTGGATTGCTTAGCGGAGAGCTGGAAAAGCAGAAGAATGCCTAATGATCTCCTCCGAGCTCTGCTTCCCTCCCTGCTTTGTAATGTAAATGGCTAGTTTGAAACCCACCACGGATCCCTGCGCTCAATCCCCGAGCATCCTCTCTGATTTTAACCGGAAGATCACCTGACCGCCCCCTGAAGCTGCCCCTTTCGGAGGAATCTCGGCGGCGCTGGCTCGGGCAGGGGTAGGTGGTGGCCGGGGCCGGGGGCCGGCGGCGGAGCCGAGCGCCCGGCGCTGCCGGGGGCGGAGGGAGCGGGAGCGCCGGGAGCGCCGCTGCCTCAGCCCCGGAGAGAGGGAAAACAAAAGAGCTCAGCTGCAGTTTTGTGTGGCTGTGTCTGGCTTAAGCAGAAGATTCTAGACATTCGTGCCGAAAAAAATCAAAGCACAGCTGAGACTACATCTAACCGGGAAGATATTTTCTAACCCCAGGATGGGCTGGATCCAGTACAGGTGGTTTGCAGATCATGCGAAGACAGACGGGCTGAGAGCCATGGAAAGGTGGGATAAGGCGCTGTCTCTTTTTTTCCCCCTTTTCTCTCTCTCTCTGGATTTGTAAAGCGGTATAGCTGGGACTTGAGTTGAGGTCACTTAAAGAGATTAGATGGGATTTAATTCCACTAAACAAAATCAAAATGAGAGGCAGTACTGTGTTCAGACAGATGTTGAACCCAAACTTGGGCTGAGTTGGACTTGCTTTGAGAGATCCTTGTGCTGCTTTTGATGTTGTCTTTGTTTAGAATAGTTCCTGCACGAAACAGAAGGCTCTAGGACGAGCTGCATGGTTCTGTCACAAATTGTCAGATGACTGTTCCGATGCTGGTAGAATTTTGCCAGTGAAGCTGCAAATGAAGGCTTTGGAGGTGAGGTTTGTGGAAATAGGAAGAGCTGTTGACTTTGAATTCCTTGTGATGCGGGCATGGTTAGAAGTTGAGCTGTGGTTGTTGTTGTACATTGTCTGAATCGTAACAATGGGCAGTTGGAGTAGAGCAAGTTTGAATGGTGTTTCTTCAGCAATTCCAAATGCATTTCTCTCCTGAGGTCTTTGGCTTTTCACAAAAGGCAAGAAAATTTATTTTTTTTTCTGAGGAAGAAGTCAACAGATTTTTTTAAAAATATTGAAAATAGAAGTGAATTAACATTTTTATTTGAATGGTTGTTAACACCACCATGCCTAAACATCTAAAACATATCCCAGCAATTTCTTATTTCTCCTGCTGGGCAGATGCATCTCTTTTGTTCCTGAATTTTTTCCGTGCCTTTTTAGAACAAAAGGCATTTGCTTTTTTCTTTTTCTTTTTTTTTTTTCTAGTGGCAGCAAGAGAGTTACATACAAATTAGCATTTTGTACAGGTTAATGCTCTGCTTCATTCTGAAGTAAACTGCCTTAAGGTATTAGGAGGAAAGGGGGTGGGCAAACAGGGGGAAGCTTGACCGATGCCCAAGAAATACTGAATTCAGATGGATTTAGATCATACAGAGAAGCAGACATTTATCTGTAACGGGATTTCAGCTCCATGTCATGCAAAATCTGCAGACCATAGCAGGGAGATTCTTAGCAACCAATAAATCAGATTTGTAATGGACCTTTAAAAATGTCTGTGAGGGGTGACTGCCTGGGTCCCCTTTGGCCAAATTAAGATGCAATCTGACAGTACAGTAGCATCTGTGTGCTGACATTTTCTCATGAACCTAGTGAAAAATGGCTCCAGATCTCTTCTTCAGCCCCCAAAAGACAGTTTCTGAATAGCCATGCATTTTCCCTCTGTATTGTTGTTTGTTATAATCACCATTCTCTCTGATGATGTCTGACTGGCTTGTTTTGCTCTGCTTTCTTTGACTGTTTGACTAGCTGAGGGGATGTAGTGGGCAGTTGTTTTACCTGAAATCAGTGCCTCATGCCAGTACTACTGCTAACAAAAAAAAACACAAAACGGAAAATAATTTTAAAAAAGCATGTTGTAAATATGTCATATAAATACTGCTAATAAAGCTGCTTCTGCCAGTACTGCTGGAATTAGGTAAGTGGGTTGAAAAACATGTGTCTTAGATAATGTGCTGCCCACAATCCAGGTGAAAAAGAAATGCCAGCCAGTGGTGAGTGCAACTGACAGGTAAAGCTGAAAAGCCTAAAAAAAAGGCAGAGGAATATAAAGTCCTTAAGGGCCAGAAGTGTAGGTATCGGTACAAGCGTTTGTTTATCCAAGGGAGAAGTTCACATTCAGATACTACAAGAGCAAGGGGGGAGGAGGAGGAGGGAGGCACTCCTTTAATTGTAGTACAAGTGTGCTGGTTGGGAAGAGCTCGTGTGGAATGGCCATTCTGTCTGACACCACGGCTCTACTTCAGCGCTCCTGAGCAGGAGTTGCAGCCCAGGGGTGGGAGAAGCCTCTGTCTGTGCATATGTGGGGTGAGTGCAGGGGAGTGAGGAAGGGGACCCTGTTTCTCCAGAGTGATCTGTGCCAGGGAATTCATGGGGCCACAGGGAAGTTCTCTCCGGGGGACACCGCTTCTTTAAATGTTCCCTGAGATAAGGGGGCTCCATAGCACAAAAGTAGGGCAAGTAGCAGGCAGAAGGATAGATGTGAGAAGTTGTGAGTAGTATGGATCCTCTCCAGAAAATGTGGCTGGTGTTTTTTGTGACTGCTTAATAGTGCCTATGGAGACTTTTGAAAAATCTCTGTATTTACTGGACTCCCCTACTTTCTCTCCAGTTTAAGGTTATAGTTTCTCTGTATGACAAATACAATTTTCAGCAAGAAAAGATTAAGCTTCAGAAGCTTCCCTCAGAAAACAAATGGTATATATATTTTGCCATTTACCCATTGCAAGAGATATTAAATTTTAGTTGCTGCTTAAAAAGTGTGTTGTGTGCAGTACCTATAAACCCCACGAATGTTACTTGCCAGACTTGTTACAGTGTTTTAGATTAATTTTCATAGACCTAAGTGCTTGGAGTTAATGGTATAAAATTCCGCTACTGGTGGAGAAGAGTGAAAAAGGAACCTTAATGCCACATGCAGATCCCATTGCTCCTTTCCTACAGGTAGATAATTTGACAGTTGTAAACACTTTGCTTTGTGGAAAGTGACACAATTGCACAGTGGGATTCTGAAAAAGAAAACAACCATCTTGCAAACCATCAGACAAGCAGAAATGTCAACAAGAGATGTTCAAATAGAGTTAAAATGCTTTGAGTGACAGAAAGATTCCAGATACCTAATTCACACTGACCATAGTTATAATGCACGGGAATACAGCTGCAGTTTTAGAAGCTAAACCAAACCAGGCTGATTTGAGAGATGTGTATGTACATAATCAGAAAAAATTGGGAGTCTGATACTGAACAGAAACAAATTAGATTTCAGAACTTAGCTGGACACAATAAGAAAAACTGGATTGAAGATCACCACAGACAGAAAAGTTTCCAGAAGAAATGAAATGAGCAAACTTAAACCAAAAGAAATGCACACATCCAATTAGAAGCATTGTCAATCAATGTGATTATTAGCTACAAAATCATTTGAAGTGGGTTTTAACAGTGAAAGTCTGATTTAAGAAATGAGCTAGACTTCTGACTTTTATTCTCATACAAAATAAAAATTGCCCAGGGACTCTGTTTGGAAATTTTCTCGTGGTGCAGAACTGACACATTGGACCTCTGTAAAGGGGGAGGGGGAAACAAAGGTTGAAATAAAATGGTGACACTTTGAAATTTTCTCACCTAAACTTTCTGCAAGCTGTGTAAATACATCCTGTGGATAAATGTAAAAGGTCAGCATTGTTTTCTGGCTGTGATGAAAATAAATAATAAAATGAGATAGATTAATATATACTAACATGAAAAAAACCCTCAAATCCAGAGTGCTGAAGTCTGAGAAAATTGTATTTACATTGAAGCAGTCCAAGTAGTGATTGTCAGTGTTCCAGCTGACAGACTCAGCAAACAGCCCACCTATTTCCCATTTCAGCAGCATATGCCTATACAGAAGCCATCATGCTCTCTCTGCAAAATAAGCTTAAGAACATTAGAGGCCATATAGTATTCCCCGTTGTCCAAATACAACCAGTTTAAATCAAGTTTGTTGTGAATGATATCACTGTAACAGGCTGACTGTAGCCCATAGGGCCAAGAAAAGAGTATGGTCAGCATAATTTACTTTTTTTTTTTTTTTTTTAAATAAGGACATCCCAGCTATTCCTCTGTCATTGCTTCCGCATGTTTATAGCACATCCCATGTGTCTGTTTCTAGCACCAGACAAAAATTTCAGACAGATCCATCTCTTGTCACTGTTGCAACTGTTTTCTGGCTATATTATGCTGTGGCATAAAGAGGAATATGATTCTTTTGGTGACCTTTGGTGTTTACATACAGAGCATACCCATGAATTAGTGGCTGCCCTCTGTTTTGTAGAAGATTAAACATCAGTGGTAGGGTTAGCTGAAAACTGTAAACTAAAAGCTGGCTGGCTTTCTTCTTTCTCTGAGCATGGAAGATTAGGTTGACTTTGTCAGCTAAAGAAAGAAAAACACTCTCATCTGGAAACATGCAAGATACTCCAAACCTGACATTATGGTCTTATTCTTGTCAGTCTTCTAATTTCTTCCTATTTTCCCTCTCATAGTTTTTTTCCTGACTCTTCACAAACTTCTTTATTTACATAAACCTTCTTTGATTTGACCTTACCAACCATCTATGACTTTTCCCTCCTAACTCAACTCCATGTTCTGGGACAGTGAGAAACAATTTCTGCCACCATGCCTTTCTTTGATGCAGATGAAGTCAAAATTTGATGCTGGGAATGTTGATGATGTACAGAGGTGCATATCCAAATGCCTACAGAACACGATACTCTCAATCTCATCAGTCTCCCTATGACAAAAAGGAGACTTCCCTATTTTTCATCCCAATATCAGCCAAAACTACTGTGAAGAACTTAGCCAATATTCCCGTGGTTCAAACTGCTGAAGGAAGAAATGAGAGCTGGTGTCTTTCTCTGGACACATTTATAATCTGAATCTGTATCCTGAATACCTGTATTGCCATAGGAGTGATACTAAAGGAGAGTGAGGTTTAGGGCTCAGTTCTGCTTCTCTTGAAATTGGTGCCAAGTTTCACTCTAGAGATGATGCAAGAGAACATTTAGTAGGGAAAAGCTGATCTTGCAGAGGGGCTCAGGTTAAATACATTTTATCACCTTCCTGGCAAAGAAAACAAGCAAATAGGATTGACAGTGGGTGATCACTGAACCTCTAAACCCCCCTTATGGAAATGTGAACCAAAATAAAAAAGTGCCTGGGAAAAATTCTTTAATCTGAAGGTATTAGGAGTTAAGTCTTTACAGCCATGACAATCCCCATTGACAGAAATGCTTATAACCCAGAGGTGATGGAATACAAATGGGCATGGATGTGGGAGGCATTGCAATAGAGAGCACATCCCAATAAAAACTCTCTTTCTCAGTTATCCTTTCCTTTCCAGTCAAGTAAATAAATTGCAGTGATGTACAGTGTGAAGCATTATTGCCACTAGAGTGCTTTTCTGATGATGGAGATGACTTAAGTTATAAAAGTCTGTCCCAGATAACAGCAAGTAAAGATTGCTGGAAGTTAGTAAAGGTTTAGGAACTCTTAGGTTCTAGATTGATTCAAACACACTAATTGGATATGGATTGCCTAATTCCAGACTTAGTCATCTACTGAGAAAGTTGTTCTTAATGGGAGCACAGAACCTTGGTGCTCCTGTGCTGCTGGTGCTCTCCATGTGTTTCTGCTCCCGAGGTCCTGGCTTAAATCTACAGGAATTGATGCTGGCCAAAGTTATTAGAGTGATTCTACTTATCTCTGTGAAGCACGATGGCAGAAGCCATGATGAGTCCAGGAGGATCTGATAGTATCCATAATGAAACACTGGTGAGCAGAACCTTGGCAGGGACAGGACCTTCAGGGCAGATGTCCTTTCATCCAAGGATTTTTCACCTTTCGGAGTCAGCTTCTTGCAAGAAACTCTGAAAGGTAACTTGGTAACTCTATAACATTATGCAATCAGATACAATCCAGTGTTTTGTATTTTAGCAATGCTATAATCTAGCATGTAACCCAAAGAGGAATGAGGAACAGTGCCTTTCTCATTAATTGCAGTACCCCATCACATGGTTAGGATCAAGTACATCTAAAAGCAAAGCTTAAATATCTCACCACCACTGGAATATTCTATAAATCTAGAACACCTAGATTTGCAGATTTGCAGATGGCTGAATGAAAGAGCTTAGTCAGATCATAGTTGTTCACTGTCTTGTATAACTGGGGCAACTGGGAGTGCTTGTGCATCTGTCTTCAGAGCTCTGTAGCTTCTGAATGACAGAAGACAACCCTGCAGTTTTGGTGATTCTTGTTCAGAAGATGTGGTAGAAATAGGTTCTGGGAAACACAAGTGAGCAGTTTGTGGAAATGTGGGTATCTTTGCATCATTTTCTTTTATATTTCTGCACCACAGAAATTTGTATGTCATGAGTGGTGGCAATCCCTTAGGTAGCACTAAGAAGACTGGGATGCATAAAAGGAAGGGGTAGCTCAAAATTTTCCTGGCTTTTACATTACTGGATTTTAAAACCTGGAATAACTGAGGGGATAGTCTGTTCCCATTCTGTCATGTCAGCCATCAAATGCTGTTGTCAAACCAACTGCAGCAACCTAACCATCAAAAAACACCTGCCTCTTTACCTATTGGAAAGTCCTTTTGAAAAAGGAGGAGTGTGCCAGTAGGGAACCCTTTATTGTGTTGGGTTTTTTTTCTTCTGCAGATTCAGCAGGTACTATATTTTATCCTTTACAACCTTCAGCCATTGGGAGCTAGGACACTGTAATTATGTTCCCTGTCCATGGAAGTTACTGACTATTACTGTGTGAAGTATGAGCTCTGCTCAGAATTCAAAACTAAACTGAGGAAGCGTGTTTGCTGCTGTTTTCATACCACAGAATGATGGTAGTGTCCATTTACAGTAGTAAGTACTCTCTGACCCTTAAATGGTGGAACCTGTATAAAAATACTTTTTTGCTGATATGTAAAGAAGTCAAAATCCCACTGCTGACAGTTCACTCCTATAAGTAAAATTTTACATTGGCACAGTTCATTTTATTAAGTAATTCATAGAGGTTTACTCCTTCATAAGTGTGAAAATAAGTGGGAGGCTGACACAGAGGAAGGCCACAACCCTTTTTAAACAGAAGTAACTTTCAGTCATTTCTGTAGAAGTAGTCAGATCTCAGGGCGCTTCCCAACAAGTTGTCTTAGTTGCATGTGGGTCGGTCTGTAAGGAGCTGGAGCCAGTTCCCTCAATGACTCCATAGCACAGGAGAAAACAAAAGTTGGGTTTTCGAGCTCCTGCAGCTCCTACTTTTGCAACCTCATCCACATGAGAATTGCCCTCTCTGAGGTTTCACCACTTTCTGACTAAAAAATGTAGCCTGGTTTTATCTTGCTCTTTTTCTCTCCTGAAGTTATTCAGAGGAAGCGAGATATGGTGGGTGCCTTGTGCACTATTCCATTAGGATAAATAATGTATGCTGTCTATTGTGTTTAGAAGAATGCTTCAAAGAAAACTCTCTATGGCATAGTTGTGATAACAAGCAGGAAAGAAATAAAAGGAGAGAAAGCACAAGAAAATGTAGGTGCTTTGGCATGTGCTAGTTCAGAATTACAGTATTTGATACTAGTGTGATTCCTTTACTTTTTATTGTACTGTCTTAATAATTTCTGTATACAGAGATTAGTATTTTAAATTATCCACTGTAATAAGAATATGTGATCAGACAGTCCAGACTCTACCTCCACAGCAGATACAAAAATTATTGGCAAAATATCCTAAATGTTGGTATGAAACTTGCTTCCTCAGCTGGAGTAACAGCAGGGTATTTGGCCCAGCAGCCTGCTTTTCGCACTGGGAAAGAGTAGAAGCACAAGCAGTATAGTGTAATACTTTCCTTTTATACCTCTCATTTTCCACTATGAGTTGCCAAGATACTATGATATTTTACAAGTGATATGACATTCTTGTTCTGAAGCACAAATTGATGTTTATGTGGCCACACAGTGCAGAAGAAATGTCATTTCCAGTGTTGGTCCCCTGAATACACACGCTCAGTGGTGTGTACATAACCAGACCTTTGCACCTCAGTGCAGGGTGACCCAGTATGGAGGAAAATTGGTTTGTTATGTCTTCACCTGAGCTTACTGCTTCCTTGGTGATGATCATATCTTCAAGTACATCAGACCTTCCTGTCATCATTAGAAATACTTTAAAACTTTAAAAGTCAAAAGCTTTGAGTTTTGGTTAAGTCAGCATGTAAATCTGAAAATGTGTTTCATTTGTGATAAACACATTTTTGTGCATATGAGTCATGCCTGGCAAAGGCAAAGTACTGTGGTCCAAAAAGAAAAAAAAAAAAGAAAAGAAAAAATCATAATGAACTCTTTTTTGGGAAGTTACTATCAAAAAAAAATCTATTAAAGTGTTTGACATAGTATTGTCTTGCAAATCACCCTTTCTCTGTTAGAGGAACATTTTCCCTCTTTTTTTACAGACATGCCTTTCAAATGCCAGTGATCAGATGAACTTGGTTGTGCATGACTTTGGTTTGCGTATTTGTTTATCCTTTTTAGTGTTCCCCTGCCCTTCCCCAAAGGTGTGAGGGGAGATTGGATTGAAATGGATAGGTGTAGATGAACAAATGAGTTTTTGTCTTTGAGTGCACAGCATCTGTTTTTCCTTAGAATTACTGACCCTCTCTGAAAATCGCTACTGTTGAGTTTTTACTAGAACACCTCACACTGATAGAGAGAAGTGGCCATTGTCAACAAAAGTTTGTAACCAACTATCTCTGCACTGGAAAGGTCAGTGGGAGAGAGGGTTTTTAATAAGCAGAGTGAGTGGCATGGAGGAAGACAGAGCATGGAGAGGAGCTGAGACCAGAGAGCTTGAAATAAAGCTTCAAGAAGGAAAAGAAATCCAACAGTTTATGGAGAAACAGGAAAGGCAATAAAAAGAAAAATTAAGAGAAATGAGAAAGAAAGATTAAAATGAGTGAAGGTAGAAATAGGAATCCTTGTGCACATCCTCAAGCTGTCATGGTAAAGAATATAAGCCCTACAGCTTTTCCTTTAACTTCTCCATGGAAATAAAACAATTATCATGAAACTATTCTATTTTATTCTTCAAAGAAGTTACTTAACAGCAGTTTCCCATTGTGGAAAGACTTGACATCAAGAACAGTTATTGTCTCTCACAAGCCTTCTTTATGGTAACTGTTTAACTCAAAAGCCAGAAAACTGCCACCCAGATGTCACCGTGCTACTTTACCAGAAGTGGATTGTTTTGCCTCATGGGAGCTGAGGAGTAGGGAGAAAATTTTCTTTGAAAAGAAAAATAATTGTGGGCTGGATTGCATCCTTTGGTCTGCACAATGCGAGGTAAACCAGTAAACTTTCTTTCCCCAGGTGGGAGAGGCTTTCAGGGCAGTGGGGTCCCTTCACTTCCACCTCAGGCTCTGCTCTTTGCTCATGGTGCTCATGCCATTCCTCTCTTGATCTCAAACATTCATGTCTCACCATCATGATTTCGCCCCTTCAGAAGGACCCTGGTGTGTTGTAGTGGGCTCCTCTCCATCAGGGCTGTTTGGGGAGGGCTTGATGTCAGCGTGTTTGCTGTGGCAAAAAGTCTTGTGCAGGTTTTCAGCATCCTGAAACCAGGCTGTTGAGGAAGGAGAGGGTGAACCATAGGCTGTTGAGGAAGGAGAGGGTAGGAGGGTGAAGATGGAGAAACCCAGTCATTGTGGCCTCTATCTGGTATCCCTACTCATGAGAAAAGGCAGAGAGGAAGCAGTATGAGAGAAATGGTCCATAATCCCTGCTGCTTCGCTGCATATTATTACCTGAGAGTAAGAGATAAAAGTGTGCTTTTTGATAGAAAGTCACTTTCTAGCACTTTGTCACTCAGGTTCTTTGAGCTTGAGCCTGAATGAAACCTGGCTAAATAAAGCTCTAAAACATGTGCTTTATCTTAAAGTCCCTGAAGAAGAAGTGTCTTCACTCCTAAAACACGTTAAAGCTTTATTACAAGCCATACTCTGATCTGAGGCACTGCGGTGTAAATTTGTTCCACATTGTTGGCACTGCAAAGTTCTCCTGACATAGTGCTGGCACTTACCTTCATCTGGATGATTAGAATTAAGCACACCTTCCTTTTGCAATTATACTAAATTGTGTTAAATCATTATGTTTTTTAGCCTCCTGTTTACACTGTAGAAAGCTTACTTTAGCTAAAACTCATTCTTTTTTATTTTACTTTAAAATTCTGTGCTCAGGAGTGTTTCCCAAAACATGGGAATGAATGCATAGTAAAAACATGGAGAGCTAGTTGTCTCTGTAATGTTGCTACCAATATTTCTCAGTTTTCACAATTAAGGATGCAGCAAATTTCAGGGTGGTGCAAGGTTTGTCAGTTTGTAATAATGGCAAAATTGCTGGGCTTGTCAGAGAAGATGTGTAGATGGTGGCTAATGAGGGGTCAATATTGCAATGTGTATTAATGTTTAGGATAGCAGCAGGTAAGACTTTAGGGCAAGAAGAGTAAGAAGTGGCCTGTGTGTCAGAGGCTGATAGAGCAGCTCTCAGAACCTGTTTCAGCCAGTGCCTTGCAGAGGTGCTGACCTGACCATGTCTCACAGATGCAGGCAGCCTTGGCAAGAGGCTGTGTAAATGTGCACAAGAGAGGTGAATAATTTTATTTGCTTAGACACTCTCCTTTTGCATCCCAGGTGGCAGTGTCAAACTGAGAGGATATTCCAGGAAATAATCAAAAGAGTTCATTTGTAGGACCATTAGTCCTAATCCTCTCATCATCCTTATTTTTTACAGTAATATCATGCACTATTTTTAGTGATAGTTGCTCCCTCTTTTCTAGTCCTTCACAAATAATTCCTTTTTCCCCTCGTTAAGATGACTATTTGTCGCGGGTTGGGGTGGACATGCCGACAAATTTCTTCTTAAGAAGGGACCTTTTATTAAACACCTGCTGTGACTTTTATACAGTTTCCTGACCATACATGTCAGGCCACGATTGGGTTCTTGTTAACATAAATAATTTACAATTGGACATACAAACCACGCATGTCTGTCAACAGTGACTCAGCACTCTAGGCAGGAAACCCATTCTGTGTTACCTCCTTTCTGTCCGTGCTTGCCACCTTGCTATGTGCTATGGTTCCACCTTCAGCATTCCCAATTCTCGTAGAGACCCCAGACCAGCTGGGGCCCCCCCACAACTATTCACTTATTATTTATTATGTCTGATGCACTATTTTCTACAAGTCTTATAAGCATCATTTGTACACATTTATGAAGAGAAATTTAGTGTCCACATTAAAAGGGGTCGTCAACATGCAGTTCTACATTTGACATGCTCTCTATCTGTACAAAATGTATTCTACCATTCCAGGAATTCAACATTCTTAAAATAAAAACAGATTGTACAAGGATTATTTTTTAAAAGTGTAAAGCATGCAGTATTAAAGCACTCCAAAGAACTTATCCATCCATAATGCAAAGAGAGACACTTAGAGGTTTGTATACAAGATTAGAGTTTTGCACTCATTTTTTGCATAGTAAGGACCAAACCTGAAGACTTTATGTATAGTAGAGGCAAAAAAATTAAATTATTTAACAATTTCCTGTTAATGAGAACCAAAACAGTGACCAGCCATTTATATTACTGGAACCGTAACACTACATCATAGATTTCCTGCTTCTCTTTCAAATTAAAATACCTGTGCCATTTTTTCAGAAGTATAGAATGAAAAGAGACCTCTGAGCCATTGAATTCAGTCCCCCTATAATCATGGGCAACTGTATCATATAATCTCCTGGATAAGCGTATCAGTTTTTCTACACTAAATGTGTGGAGCACCAACTATGTTCTCATCTGTTATCAACGTGTTTCATTGATTTCAGTGCTGTGCTCTATTCACCAATTAACTAGGCATATCACCTTCACTGACCTAAATACAGACATTTTGCAGAATAATCTCTCATCCAGCAGCCAGATTTGCTGCTTTATACTCTTCCACCTGTCTAGCTGCATTGTGATCATATTTTTTCTCTACTGAATTTCTTTCTTTTTTATTTATTATGTTAAAGTCATAGTCATAATATTAGGTAATGGGTGATTTTTAGATGAGTCAGTCAATACAGGGGAGAATAATTTCTAATTTATGTTTTTAAAATAAATTTATTTTAAAATTGTGTTTACAATAGAGGCTGGTTTAACTTCCATTGCCACAGTACACACCCAGTTTGTGTCAAACAAACCTAATTTAGTAATGCAAAGAAGTTTTGTCCTTGGTGCTTTAATCAAGCCATGTACTGCAAAAAAAAATAGATCATTCAGCTGTTAAAAATGCTTGATGGTGAGACTTCCATTATGCCAAATCCTCCTCTGAACTCTTGGTTGTATCTGTGATGCTGATGGATCAGATGGATCAGTGAAACAACTCTCATGTATAAACTCGATTGCTGTATTTGCTGCACTCTCAGTTCAGATGTCTGACATTTCATTGTGTTTACCCCTTTAACCGTGATTTTTGCTGTGTTCTTCATTAAGTCTTACATGATGTTAAGTTTAAAGGAGTAATGTCACACCCCTTTGATCACATCACTTTTTTTCGTTTTATTTTTTGTGCTTCCACATTTTAACATCATCTTAAGTCTGTCTTCCTGTGACCTTGCTTGGTCCAGACTTTGAATAAAGAATTTTCTTAGAAAATTAGTACAGGCCATTCCTTCTACACTGTTTTGTTGTAGGGATCTCAAAAAAATCTGTAGGTGACAATTAAAATGAATGTTCCATGAGAATATTAGAATCCTGTCTTGAGTATTGGAAAACAGCATTGAAGAAACAATTTTTTTTCTGTAGAGCACCCAACTCTTCATATTAATAGTCATCCTTTGATCTCCTCCTGGAGCTGACAAGATAGGAAGCAAATTGGTAATTTTGAGGCTTTATTTCTTCTAATAAAAAAAAAAAAGGAGAGCGATAATTGCAAAAGCATGTTTCATATCAATGGGGACTTGCCTAGTTAAAGATCCAGATGGGCAGAAAACAAAATCTGGATTTCTAAGCAGCAGTTTAGATACTGTGCTAACACAATGCTATGGTAAAAAATAGTATTTCCTGCTCTTAAATTTGTGGTTTGTGTCATAAATTGTATTACATGAACAAACTATTACTTGTAGGGGAGGTTGCTTTTGTTTCTTGAATATTTGCTTTATCTGGTTCTTTAAAATACTGTTACCTTGGCCATTAAGAGCTGCTGTGACTCTGGGTCTCCAGACCCTTCTGTCAATGAGAATTCAAACCACTTGTCAGTTACAGACAGCATCGCCTGCAGAGAAATTAGAGACTGAACTCTGTAGTGAAGTGGTAACTTCTAGCTATTTTCACAAGTGTCTCTCAACTCTGAGATGTCACTTAAGAAAAAGCCACGTTGCAAAATGCTTTGGGATTCTGCTTTTGAAGTGACAAGAGGAGATTGACAGATGGGAGAACGGGCTAAAATCAGGTACAAAAGAAGCAAGAAATGGCCTCATATGGACGACTGGGTGCTTTAGCCTTTGGTGAAAGAGATGAGTGACTTAGAAATACATAAAAGCAGCTGCCAAGCTTTCACTGGCTACAGCACTGAAAACAAAGTAAAAATCTATTTATTTAACTTTTGATTGGAGAAGATATTAAGCTTCCTGAAAAAATGTTGTTTTTTTTTTCTGTGAGAAATGTTGTATAACCTATAAAGAGATGACTGAGGAACAGAAGTAGTACCACAGTGGCCAGTGAATCCTTAATGAGAAACACATTTTCACGTAAGAATTTCAAAAGAGAGTGTACCTCTGCAAAAGCTGCCATTTTGGTAAACACCTGTGAGAAATTACTGTGAGATTTCTGTAGCTGACATTAGAAATGTAAATTAAAAAGAAGTTTAAAAGCTCTTCACACATGTAACATAAAGTAGCAGGAGTGTGTGCCATGCTTTTCATCTCATGTAGCTTACTGAAAACATTGATATCCCAGGAATGAATTGGTTATTGTTTCTGACAGAACAAATCACAGGAAAGAAATGTGATAAAAATACAAGAAACCAAGACATAACCATCCAAGGATTGTACACCTACCTTCAAAACTAACAGAAACGAAAGAGGTGTAAAATCACTCCAAGAAAAGCGTTAGGACCTGTGACACAGCTTGTGGTAAATGGAGAAATAATGAAGAAAAATGTCATGCATTTCTTTAGAACATAACAAAGGAATTGACAGAGTGGGAAGCTGTGTAATTGCTAAAAGAAGGATATTATTATTTTTTCCCATTAACCTAATGATGGTGTTAGTACAGAAACCAAATCTGAAATGAAAATATTGTTGTGAAAACAAAATCTGTAAAGGTTGGTAAGCTACTGGAGGAAAGAGCAGAAAATTCCTGCTGTTGACAGGCACTTCTAAACAAGCTGAAATCAGAAAAAAAACCCCATAAAGATTAACTCAGTAATTTGGAAATTACAAGGAAGGAAAGCAGTGGCTAGTGCTTTACGCTATGCTAACTTTGTGTAATTACCAAGCCCTTAATGGGGCACTATATTTGGGTTGCTCCACTATATGACTGTGCCAACTGAAACAAAGCTTGATCCCCCAAAGAGGCTGGAAAGAAATGGGAGTCACTGGGGTAGCTCAGCTCATTGTTATTGTTGTTTTACATAGCGATTCTGATCTCATTAAGATTCATATAGTTAATGAAAAAAAGGCCTACTTGGGAGTTTGAGAAAGACACTTTTATTTTTAACTTAATCTACATTAATGTAAAGCTTTCTGTGTTTACACTGTGAAAGTGCTGACACAAGTTGAGAACCTCTCATAAACCAAGTTTATTTTTCGATACATCAAGTACAGAATGCACAAAAAAGCTTACAAAAGAGGAAAGCAGATCTCAGAAAGACATGAAAATATTCAAAATACATTTTAGTAGCCTAAAAAAAATGCTGTTTCTCACATAAATATTTTATTTGTTTTTCCTTAAAGACTTAACCATAGCCTGTGACATAAATTTTCTAACTCTGTAGGTACATCTTTTTGAGATTCATTGGGAAAAGTCCCATATTCTTTCTCGAACCTTTCATATAAACTTAGCTAGAGGTTTTACTTAAGGCTAAAGCCTCTCATGAAGTATTAAGGCTGTCCCAGCTTTTCCCATTTCATTTCTTCAACCATGCAGTTGAAGAAATGAAAGTACTAATCCTTCTCAGCATGGCTTTTAGTTCCAGGCAGACCAGGAGTTCACGGAGCAGTTGGACTATCAGATTGCGTCATGCCTGGGAGCCACATCCCATATTGCCATGGCAATGACATACAACAGTTTCTCCGAGCTGTGCCACCTCCACTAAATAGCAGCAACACAGGTTGAGCAGTGCATCTGATTTTGGAGTTTTTATGATCACATTTGATAGGGATGAGTTGTGGAATCTGTGTGTGTGTGTGTGTGTGTCCTGGGTAGCTGTATCAGTAAAAATCTGAGTTGCATGTGTTCACGTAGGCTCTGTGTAGCAACAAAACTCACCAGCTTTCCATACAATTAGGTTATGCTACGCTAAGTGCATCCTCCGAAATCTGGGAATTACACTGATCTCAAATGCAACAACCAAACACAGATTAATGTTTGTGGCAAAGTTGGGTTTTTGAGACAAGTCCTTTTGTTGCGTCCCTCACAGATGTGATTTGGCTGAAAGGCAAAGACAGCACTGGAGATTGGACTGGGATTCAGACAAGGTCTGGGTTTGTTCAGGTTCCTTTTTAATAGTGGTTTAGTCTATATTTGCACCTAAGTCTCTAATGCCTTGCTCTTTTGACTATGATAATTATGCCAATTGTTCTATGCAACATGCTTAAAATTAGAGATGAAATACATGATTAGTGACAAGGTTTTTATTATCAATAATAACAATTGTAGCTTCTTATAGGTAAGATTTTATGTCTACCTTACATGAATACTGATAAGCTCATTTTTAAGGGTTTGTTGCTGAATATTCTATGCACATCTTATTTTTGTCCACGTCTTTCCTGAGAACGTTGGCACTTTTGTCAGGTGCACAGCAAGTTCCGTATGTATATCCACCTTTAAGTGCAAGGGTAAGGAGAAGAGAGCTTACTTATAACAAAATTGCACTCAGATTTCACAAATTAGCTTCTTCTGCATTGCAAGTTGTTGGAATATATGTGTAAAATGGAAGAAAAGGATTACACCTCTCAAATATGCTCATCTTACGAGACTTGCTCTCCATTGATTTTTGCTCAGGGTCTCTGACTCATGCTAACTTGATAACAGAAATCGTCGCTCTGTAGGGGAAAAAACTTCAGCTGTGTAGCTTTAAAACTGATGAAAGGTTTGTTTAAACACTGTGAGCATAATCAGCTCACCTCAAAATCATCTCTCTACTTGAGACGAGCACAGTGTTGTCTCAGGTTGGGAGAATGAATGGCGCTGATGTGTCTGGTACTTTTTATAACGCAGATACCGCTTGTTTAAAAAGCAACACATCAAAGTGATTTAATGCATTAATTGGATAAAAGGAAAAACAAGTAAGTCTCTAAATGAAGGGAACTTAATAAAGCTGGCAGATCTTTTGCAAATAGAAAAGTATTTTCTTTGCATATTGCAGAATTTTTCTGAAAGGGAATTTTTTCTTTGATTTAGCCTTGATTAAGTGTTTCAGGGGCAAAAAATCCAATTATGCCTAAACTCAATGTGTTGAAAATACTGAGAAGAGAACTTAAAGCTAATTGATGTATCTGAATTCATATTCAAAGTGAGGAATTACCTAACATATGTCTGTAAAGCATTGTACCAAGGTGTTCATTTCCTTGCAGCATCTTTCTTCTTTCAAGATAGTGCCCTCAAAAATTTAAATCAAAACAAGCAAATCCAGTATCACAAATGTACTGATTGCTTTTCAAACTGTCTGAAGAGTTCAAACCGCATGCTGAATTAGTGGATCAGAATTCTCTAGCACTCTTTCCTTGACTCCAATTAACTTGTTTTCTGACCTTGGGGAAAGTCATTGGACATTTTTTCTTGCCTGTGTATCAGTAATATAATGATAATGATGTTCATGTAATGATGTTTAGGGTTATTTTTTTAAATGCATTTATGCATAAGGAGAGAAACGTGAAGTACTGCTGTTACTAACTTTCCAATCTCTTAAAACCCAAAATCTCTAACTGGATGTTACTTTTTACATTTTTTGCTTTTTGCTGTTTCTGTTTGATTATTGCATTATTGTTAATGTAGCTGCACCTTTTCAAGGGCAAAGGTATAATTTTATGTTTCAGTGACCTGAGAGGACAGACACCAACAGAAGAAACCAGGGAAGTAGTAGTGAGTTTCTTATTGCTGTACTGAGGAATGGCTGCTGAGTTCATGTGACTGAGCTGGTAAATTAAAGCAGTTGTGAAAGCCAGTGGATGGTTTTGCACCTCCCTTCAAGCCTCAGGGACATCATATATCCACCAGACACAAATGGCATGTTACTCCTCAGCCTCAGCTGATGCTACTTGTGCACTGTGTATTTACAATGGTCTTGTAAATATAGGTAGTTCAAAGGCAGTGTGTGAAGGATATAGCAAAAGGCTCTGGGCATCTTTCCTCTGACATTTTGAGTTGTGGATGAAGCCTGCTCTTCTAAAAGAATTTTTTTTTTTTATGTGAGATCTGTTTAGCTCTCAGTTTAGCACCAAAAAGCTCAAAGTGTGCTATTTTTTGACTTGGTGTTGGTATCAGTTTTTACACAAAGCTGTAAAGTGAATAAGCTTGCGAATAATTTGAACAGTTATTTCTAGTGTGCTTAATTAGAATTGGGTTAAGTGAGGACAAACCCAGACCATTAGACTTTGGGAGTGACTGTTCCACTTAACCACAGACCACTGGTCCACAGATCTTTTTTCTATTAATATAATTGCCTCTCTTGATTTTTGGGTCATATTGCTAGGATGTCTGATATGAAAGATGTACACTGGTGCTTACTCTGCTGACCTTTAGATGTATCAATGCATTTAAAGGTGCATAGGAGAGGACACGTGTATAGACAGTACGTAGCAACTCCCTCCTTAACTCATTGCCTTACATTCCGATGAATACATCCTCAATGTCTAAGACATAGGTCAAATAAACAAATATAAGCAGATCTAAATATGACATAATTAAATATATTTGTGGGATTAGCTTCAGTTGCACCATTATTAACTTCAGCCATTCAGCTTTTGTTCTTGAGTGATGTGAGTGAACTTTTCAGGCCCTTTTATCAGCTTTGCCAGTGACATGCCTGTGGTTCTCAAAGGAAACTCATTTTTTGTCCATGGTTTACTCAACACTTGAGAGAATAAAAGGCAGATTTAGAAATTGTGAAATGTATTATACAGAATGGTTGTTAATTCCCTATCTGGTATAACTGGAATGTAGTCAAGAGAAATGCAATGTGGCTGATAGAAGTTTTTGAAGTATGGAGGCTGTGATTAAAAATAATTGATTATGGAAATGTTTAAAAATAGCTATGAATCCTGATTCAATAGAAACATATTTAAATGTTGTTCTTAGATGAGGTATGTATTTTCTAAGTACCTGATGACTTTACTGATTTCAAGTTTTATACCACTATTAAAATGACATCAGATAGTTTGGTTACAGAGCAGGTTCTGTCATCTTTATGTGTAGCAGTCTGCCCGTGTAAACTGTTTGAAAATGTGTTTCAGGTACATTAAAGGAAGAGCACTCCATGAGTTAGAGCATCCCCCCCTCTCAAGGTCTGTGCCAATGCACTGTACAAGGCTGAACTGGCAAAGTGTTGACATAATTTCACTTTCCATAACCTTTGGTAGTTGTTGCATGGTCTTACTGTGCAGGTGAATGAGATCGTTGTGTGCTTTGGAAAGCAGTTCACAATGGAGAAAATATATTTCTGTCCCCCTGGAAATCAGTAGTAAAACTTCAGCTGATTTCTGTAGAGCTGGGACTTACATACTCCTACAGATGCAGAAGCTGCAACATCAGCTGCAAAATATTAATTTTGTCAATATCCAGAAGCACTCATGCTTTGCCTACACCTGTTGTCCAGAGAATTGCATTGTTTTTTCCCATCAGGAAACAGGCATGGCTTTCCATGGTAGCCTTGTGAGGTACCTACATGTTAGTGTTCAACTACATGCATGGGGATAAACTGAGGTGTAGAAGTATCCAGAAGTATGAAACAGGTAGGTCAGGGACACTGCTGCACCACAGTCACAGACTTCTCTCCTCACCAGTAAACAAACTCTTTTTTTTCAGTTTCTCTACAGCTCAAGAACTGCAACAGAAGCCAGAAAATATACTGTCTGTTTCCACTGATTTTCAAGCCTGCTGCTAATTGAGACATAGCACTAACTCTGGGGTGCTGGTGTATGTGACAACTCACAACCATTTACTGTCTATTACTGTTATTCTTCTGGCTTTAGAAACTAAATCTGGCATCACATTTTACAGCTTGGGAACAGATCCTATGAGAAGTAAAGCACTAAGATGCAGTCTGAAGTGTCTAGTCACTAATACAAGTCACCATGTCAGATCTCAGAAGTGCCTGGGTTAGTGTTTGACAGGAGCCTGTTTGTTAAGAGAAGGAAAATGTTTGTTTTAAAAGAGAATGTCTTGGTAGTCACCTATTAAGATAACAATTACAGCCGATAGAATGGCAGTTCTGGAGGAACCCTGGAAATGTTGGGTTTTTTTGTCTTCTACTCATCCAGTGCAGAAAGATTGTGTTGATAATGATGTCTTGAGTTTATTAAAGAGACTTTTGCAAGACTGACAGACCAGAAATCTGAACTTTCCTAAAAAGACACAAGCTAACCCTACATTTTTTCTCCATATAAAAATATTGCAGTGATAGCAAACATTTCAAAGACTAGGCATTTAAAAATTGCAGCAAGCAGGGGATCACTTGAAGCATTGTTCAGGAGCCGGAACATCCCTTTGTTTCCAGGAATGCTGCTTCATTTTAGGTAGTAATTTAGAATAAATCTGTACTGCAGAAGATAAATCAGCATATCCCTTCAGTGTTACCACTAACAAAACATGCACCAAAAAAAGCCTATTTTGAGTGTGCTGGCACGTGAAACTTGTCCTTGCTGGCTCCTTGCTGCTGGGGTGAGATGAACTCTTGCTGCGCTACCTAGGGCTGCAGTGGAGACAAGCAGGTGCTCAGCCTTCCCTCCTTGATTCTCCTCAAACCTCCCAGGTTGACTTTGGAGTCTCTAGTTGCTTAGTCCTATGTTCTGTTGTAGAAATTTCCTTCAACTTTCATAAACTGTAAATAATTCTTGACCCAACTCTGTTTTTGTAGCATTTATATACCACTTTCCATCCTTCAGCCAGCTGTCTGCAAGGCAGCTGTATCCACTGTGCTGGTCTGGTCTTGGTGATTAGGGAACTTCTTCCCTCCCTGTAAAGTCTTCTGAGTCAGATAGTCCCATGCTCAGGGATCCACATGAGGCCCTGACACAGTTTGCTGCTATCTGAAATTAATATTTAAGCCTGACAACATATTCGAGGACCTGTGGTGCAGGCTTAGGAAGATTCAGGCTTCAGAGCCAAACCCAGAACTTCCCCAGCATTTTCTCTCGAAAGCTAACTGGGGGAAAAAAAAAAAATCCCACAAAATTTCTGTATTAACCATCAACTTTGGAAAAGAGAAAATCCACAATTCCTAATTCAGTGCTTATCCTAGAATATACTTGCTTTATTAAGAGGCTGAACTTTTGCCTGAAGTTCTGGTGCCTGACCCAGAGAAGCTGCATCTGCAGTGAACGGTAGCACTCACCACCTCAATGAACCTGTAAAAAGCTGCTTCGGGAGAAACTATAAAGATTATCCAGTAAAGAAAGGGGCAGAAACATATTTCTTAAAGGCAGGAGAGTATGAGAGCGTAGAAAGGTCAACACTGTCTGTTTAGGACCAGGCTCCTCATTTAGTGCACTGAGGTTCATTTCATGCTGGATGGGAGGCTTTTCATGCAGTGTCAGTTTACATTCGGCCAGAGGAAGAAGGATTACTGTCTCCTTTCCAGCAGTGTGGAAAAGAGGCCACCATCCCACTCATCTGCAGGCATGTGGAAACAGTGGGGGAAATTCAGCTCACAACAGCTCACACTGTTTCATGTGTGCAAGTTGGAGATGGTGATATCCAAAGCAAACACTGCCTCCAACACTTTGGCTGCAGTGGCTCCGACAGACTGAAGTCAGGCTCAAATCAGCACTAACTGACAGCATTTTTACAGGCATTCAAGCATTCAGAAGGGACAAATGGCTGAGGAAATGGGTCTGCAGCCCTTGCAAAATCTTTCAGTGATTTTTTTTAATATCTTTGGGAGTTCAGTTTCTGCAGGCTGGCCAGATATGGCTGCAAAAGCACATTGGACCATCAGCAGGATTTCTTTGTATGCCTCAAATCTAGCCTAGTTATCTAGCAACTCCAAACTGCTTTATGAACACAGCAAGCTTTACAAAGTCCATTTTTGCTGCTCACTGGTACAGTCTGTCCCCAGGACTGTCCAACAGGCTTCGCACAATTTGCAGCCCATGACCCAGTCTTCACACTCGGCTTCATGGCCTCACACACAGAGCACTCCCACAGCTGATACAGATATCTTGTGGCTGCACAAACGACTTGACTCTCAAGATTGTCTATTGATCACCATTTGTGAGCCCTAAAATTCCCACTGTTACTCTCCTGTGAATCATTCCAAGCTACTCTGAGAAATTTGCTGCTTTTTCTGCTCTCCCGATAAGTCACCACCTCCTTCTCATGAGCTGGCAGCTGATTGAAACGGATATGAGATTTTCAAAGCATTGAAATAATATTTAGCACTCTAATTATATTTTTGTACGTTCTAGTAATAATAATGTAATATTGATTCATCAGATCTCAGGCTGGAAAACTCAGAAGTCAGCAACATTGGGAAATGCAAAATGATTTTTAAAGGCACCATGTTTTTCTACCCTCTAATGAAATACTGACTTAAAAATTGTAATTTTTGAGAAATAGTAAATATTTTCACACACTTTTCCCTAAATGAAAACTTTAAATGATAACATATATATTTGTATATGACAGATTATGCCATAGCAATAGGGTGAAAAAAAATGAAAGGGGAAAAAAATAGTTATAACAATTCATACTAGGTTAGAAAGAGGTCCCATCCCTTCTGGCCTTATGAGGTGCCTGTGGGATGGTGGGGTAAACTCAGGGGTAAGCATGCAATGCTGGAGAACAGAAGACTGAGGTGTGAATTGCTGTTTTGTTTACTGTATTTCTTTCTTTGGAATCCTTGCTAGTGTTTAAAATTTTTTATCTTCCTGTGGCTGCTCCTGTTAAATTCATTAGCTATTCGTAAGCATGGAGATCTATCTACTGGGCTAGAGGAAATTTGCTTTGGCCAGTGTGGCTGAGGATTCATGTAAGCTCTGTAGCTGAGGATATGATTCTGTTTAGTAGTGGACACATTCCTGAGGCTGCCAAACCTCAGAAACTGGCTGGTATTCTTTCCATTGCACACACATCTACCCCTCTCTGCTGGAGATACAGAGGCAGTTCTTCCACTGAACATCAGCTGCCAACCTGAGGTGCTTTGGAGATGTCAAGGACAGGTTAGCTTTAGGTATAAGACATAATCAAGAGGAAGAGGACCTGTGGAACAAGATCAGCTAAAGGTCATATAGAGGAAGGCCATTGCATCCCTGTTTTAACAGCTACATGAACAGCATGATGAAGAGATGCTCAACATCTGGAGGTCTGGGTGAAGCTGCACACAGGGCACAGGGAGCTCAGTTAAATGAGTGCTCCTCACCTGAGGCAACTCTGTACTTGCCACTGCCAGTCTGTGGATGAACAGGTCTGGCTGCCTGCAGACTTAATATTCCCCAGGCTTGCACAGATCTCTTTCTTAATGCTCTCTAATGGATAAATGCCAGCACAGTGCAGTAGATAAATATGTGCTACCAGTACTATTGACAGTGAAGATCAGGCATTCATACTTGAGGCTTATTTTCCTCATTTGTTACTTACTTAACTAGAAGAAGTAAAGGGAAAAGGTGCAAGAGGCAGAGTGCTTTTTTTTTTTTGGAGGAATAGCAGCAGTAATAACAAATCAGTTGTAGTGGGTTTCTGTGGCTGGGTTTTGGTAGTGCGAGGGCTACAGGGGTGGCTTCTGTTAAAAGCTGCTAGAAGCTTCCCCTGTCTGGTGGAGCCAATGCCAGCCAGCTCCAGGACAGACTTCCTGCTGCTGGCCAAGGCTGAGACAACTAGGAGTGATAGTAACGTCTCTGTGATAACATATTTAACAACGGAAGATTGTTGCGCAGAAGAAATTCCAGCCAGGGAAGAGCAGAGTGAGNGCTGGGGACCTACAGCCTGTGGGGGCGGAAGTCCATGCTGGAGCAGGTTTTTCCCAGGTAGGACTTGTAGCCCCTGTGGGGGACCCACATCGATACTGCTCATCCGTGAAGGACTGCACCCCATAGAGGTTTGGGAAGAACTGCTGCCTGAGGACGCTGGAGAGGTCCATCAAGGACTGTCCCCTGTGGGAGGGACCCCACGGGAGCAGGGGAAGACTCCCCTCCCTGAGCGGCGGCAGAAACAACAACTGACAGTGATCCCCATTCCCCGTCCCCCTGCACCACTAGGGGGGAGGAGTGAGAACATGGAGGGAAGGAGGGGTTGGGAGAAGGTGTTTTTAAGACTGTTTTATTTCTCACTCTTTGGCTCTTATCCTGTTAGTAATAAATTTAAGTACTACCTCCCCTTTGAGTTTGTTGCCTGACCTCTCCCAGCTGTTATCTCAACTCATGAATCCTTAGCTGGTTTTTATTCTCTCTCCTCTGTCCAGTTGCAGAGGGAGAGTGAGAGAGTGGCTTTAGTGGGTACCTGGCATATGGCCAGGGTCAACCCGCTACATCAGTCTAGGTATTGAACTGTTCAGAGCTGTCAGAAGGTAAGAATTTCCTGTTCATTTTTGACGGCAAATGGGGAAGGCAATCTATTCCCCCTTTTAGCCTCTTGTTTCTTGAGAGAGCTCACCCTTTCAGCAGAGAATTTGAGTGATAGAACTCATATGGACTTCGAAAAGATCAGATGGAGATGCCAATGGCATCACAGAGATGACATCCTGAAGTTGGGGTAGTTGTTGTGTCTATTTAGTGGAATATCACCCAGCCATTGGATGAGTTCTTAACAGTTGCCTTGATTACCTTTTCCTAGAAGAGGGACCACAGTACATGAAATCCAAAAGCTGCTCAGTGGGTTCATCAGGCATCTAACAAGCAGCTTGCAGAAATTTCATGAGCTTGACTTTAGGCAGATTTGTGGTTTGGGGTTTTTTTCAAGTTCTAGTTACTACAGGAAACCCATTGCTTGACTTTTTGAATGCATGTGAGCGGTTTTCCTTCCTTACTGCCCCATACTTTCCTTATTTCAGGCAGACAGCTAAATGGGATATGCAAAAATCCTACAGTCATGTTCTGTGAAGCGCTCACAAAAGCAGAATGCTTAAACACTTCACCTCATCACTATAATAAGAAAAAAGAGCAGACAAATATGGCTGGGAAAAGTATGATGTGTACATAAACCCCAGTCTAAAACAAAACTCCTTGGTCAGATCTTTTGAGAGCAATGAGTTCAGCTCAGTATCTCTGATAACAGCATTCATCTCTGCACACAGCTTCTTCTTCTTCTCATCTCTAGGATGAGAATAGGTTGGGATGAACATTTCTTGCCTTTATAGCAGATACACTAGAAAAAGTTTGAATTCAGTAAGTATAGAGCAAACTCTGTGGACCAATAGAGTAGCATGAAATAGCATTAGTTCAGAAAGCCAACATATTGTTGGTAAAAATTTCAGAATTTGTCTTCTTTCATTAGACAAAATGTCAACAAAAGTTTGGAGGCCTTAACTTTGGAGTTTTATTATGGTTCATACTGAACTAAGAAAATTGCTGAAGTTGTGATCTGAGTTTAAAGGGGGTGGGGAGGAACACAGATGCCTCCTGTAAAGTTGGTTGCTCTCCAGAAGTCTTGAGTTTTGTTTCTACACTAACTTTACAAATGTAACCAGGATTTTATAAATAGGTATCATATGAAATGCAACATGGCCTGTGAAATTGAAGCAGCTCTTGGCCTAACCTCCAGTAGACTCGTTTGGTTCAGCTAAACCCTGCCAAGTCAGGAGCTGATTTGAAGGCAATTACCAAGCCATATGTTGTCCTTATCTTAACATAAACAAACCCCTTTTTTTTATAACACAGCTCCTGCACTATCACGTGTTCTTTCACAGAACACAGCCCACTCTCACACCAGTGGTTGTTTCCCTTTTGGCCGTGCCCACCTCTGCCTGCAGACCCCAACCTGCTGGCTGGCTCTGCTGCCCTCCTTTCAAGCGTGTTTTGGGGCTTGGCAGGCATGGCAGCCTCCACACATGTCCAGCTCCCTGGGTGAGATACCATGCAAGCCACTGCCCATAGCACAGGAAAGGAGAAGCAGGAATGTGTGATTATTAAAGTCAGTGACCACTGCCTGTCCATACATCCTGGAACATGGCTTTTTCTGCTGTGTGCTGAGCTTTAGGGCACATGTGTTATTAACATGGCTAATAAGACAGATGTCATTATAGTTTTGTTAATATTTTATGTGCAGGGAGTTCAGTAAACTGTGGACAGATCTTGGGAACCAGGCAGGCACTATGTGTATCATGCAAAGACATTGTCTTTAAGCAGAAACTATTTTGACCGGCTACCTGTAACTCAGGAATCTCAGATGGAGAATTTCATTTAAGAAGTGCTTTTGACAACTGTTTTCTTGGTGTAAAAAAAAAAAAAAAAGTGCTGAAAGCAGTGGCATATGTAATTTGTGTTGGGATTCACTGCAAATCAGCTAATGCTTTCTTCCACAGATTCTGTCAGTGGTAAGCCTGTTGCTGAGAAAGGCAGCAGTATGGACTCATAGGGCTAACCTGTAGAAATCAGAGAAAGAGGAAAGAATAAGAAAGAAAGGAAAGAAGGAAAGGAAGAGGGGAAGAAAAAAAGAGGGGAAAAAAGGAAGGAAGGAAAGGAAGGGAAGGAAGGGGGGAGAAACAGAAAGAGGAAGGAAAGAAGGAAAGAAGAAAGAAAGAAAGAAAGAAAGAGAAAGAAAGAAAGAAAGAAAGAGAAAGAAAGAAAGAAAGAAAGAGAAAGAAAGAAAGAAAGAAAGAGAAAGAAAGAAAGAAAGAAAGAGAAAGAAAGAAAGAAAGAAAGAGAAAGAAAGAAAGAAAGAAAGAGAAAGAAAGAAAGAAAGAAAGAGAAAGAAAGAAAGAAAGAAAAAGAAAGAAAGAAAGCGAGCATGTAAGCCCTTCCCTAGTGAATAAATGCAGTATTTTTCCTCTCCACTACTTTGTACAGCTGAGGTTTTATTGTTCATTCATTTGCAAAGAAACACATGTTCTTTCTCATGAGGCCAGAAGGAACTCACAAAGCCCCTTAATAAATACATCTTATAAAAAAGCCAATACTACCATGCTACTGCAAGACCTCAGCAGAAACACTGTGATTTCTGAAGTCTCATGCAAAATGCAAACTTGTGTTTAGCAAGAAGATTGTTACACTACAATGTATTTCTAGAAATCAGCCTGTTGATGATAGGGATGCAAGTGCAGAACTTGAAGGATTAGGCTCAGCCTTCATCATTGCCAAGATTTTCTGTCTGATCAGGAATAAGTTCCAGTCGTAAGGTTTTACATTTAAATTGGGATGATGATATTGCTGAATGTCCTGCATGTGCACTGCAATCATGTTGAGGTAATGGGCACAAATTGGGAGCGTCTCTTCCCAATTCCATTCCTATCTTATCCAGTCCTACCTTATGCTATTTGAAAAACCGTGCTTCCTTTTCAGATGACTGAATATGCCAATGCACAGTTTGCTATGAATAAACATTACATGCTCTTTAGCACTGGGGAAGGTACAATTCCTTTAAAGTTATGGTGGAAGTCCCTTGGGAAGCCTGTGCCGTGACTACTAAAATGGGATGTTAACAGGAAAATAACTTATAATGCCAGCTAAATAATTTATTCTAAATACTATTATATATAGCTATGGGGTATTTTTTATTTTCTGCTCTACTTTGAGAAGTTGAAGCAAACAATCTTCAATGTCCATTGTCCTACTGATTTTAAAACCAGATGCTTTCCAATATATATTTTATTTTTCAAAGACTCTAAATAATTTCTGTTGGAAGAGTTTTATTAATTAATTAATTAATTGGGAAAATGCGTTATTTGGTCTATATGGTCTTAATAGATCATGAGAGATAGCTGCATAGATATTTATAGCTAGGAAGAGCCACTGGGATCAAGTAGTCCAACTTTATGCATATCTCTAAACGCAGGATTTCAGTTGATAATACCTAAAGCAGAGGGAAATATTTTTCCTTACTATATTAGCAAACATTATTAGGCCTAAGAACCTTGATAGAATTTGAGCATATTTTTATGAAAAACTTTGTATCTCAATTTAAAGGCAATTTAAAGATGTGCCAGTCCATCCCAGTGCTGCAGGCAGCAGAACAGTGCACGTGTAGGATAATTAGCAGCAAACGAGATGGTGCTTTCTTTTATGTGCCACATCTTTAAATGGAGGAGCCTCTTCTGGGAGTTCTAAACCAAGCAGAAATATGTCCTCTTTTCCTTGTCTCTCTTGTCTGTTTCCTTTCTCTAATATGTCATAAGTATGAAAATGCAATTTTTCCTTGTTCACTGCACTTGAAATGCCCATTGTGTCATAGCCCTCTTGCCACACTGTGCTCTTCACTAAAATCCCCCCGTCATTCCTGATGTGCAGCTTCCCACAGCCCCTGTAAGCCCACCGCAACACAGGAATACACCCAGGTAATGACTGGATCCTCTGCCACTCTCTGGCCTCGCTGCTGTGCAGAGGACAGGACACAGAAATGTATTTGTGCACTGCTGATGCTGTGTTAGGCCACATCTGGAGCGCCAGTGGGAGCATGTGGCTCCCAGGGCCAGGCTGGGGGCAGGCAGAGGTTTGCTCAGTGGCAGATGATGAGCTAACCAAGCTTCAGGGATGCTAAATTAGACTTTGGGGCATTTAAAGTAAGGAAGTAAGGTGACATACAGTCATATTTGGGGGAGGGGAGGAAAAAAAAATCATTAAATGTTCCCAGATTAGCAAAAGAAATTGTTGAATTAAAAGTGTGGCTTTAAAATGCCACTTTGTACGCTGCAGGCAGGAAGCTGCGTCCTGCTCTCCCATCCATTTTATAGTACAGTAATCCCATTGACTTTGTTGTAGTATTTCCTGATTTACACTCATCTGAGATAAACACAAAAGTGTCTTTACAAGTCATCCATCTTTGTTTGTGGAGAGCTACTTGTGAGAGAAACAGCTCAGCCATGCGTAAGGGGAAGTCATAATCTGACTGCACGATCTGCAGTGGCACATTGTATTATTAGCTCCTGAGTACTTGTTTTATAGCACAAATGGACCGAAACACACCTTCTTTTTTTTCCTCCAGCTTCAGAGAAACTATTTTTTAATGCAGATCAAACTATGACGGTACTCTAGGATACTAGTTTTCCTATTTTGTTCATATTTTCACAGTGTATGAAAACTTATGCCTGGTGTATTTTCTGCAGTGAATTTGAGCTGTGCTTGTTAAAAGTGGGAAATACGCTCCAAAGATATAAAACTCTCTTTCCAGAGACATTGATTTTTTTTCCTTTCCCAAGATCCTGAGGTAGGTTATAGCCTTCACTGCTTGCAAGATCTACTGTGTAAGTTGTGAACTCTTTAAGACAGTTTCTACTTTGGTGTATTTCTTTTGCTTCCATTTGCAAACATGGGAGGACTGTCAAGTTATACATTCTTTGTGTGTGCCGTTCTAAATTGTTGCTGGTTTAGGAGGCACTCAAGAATAATGTTTTTTCCTGCTGTACACAGTGAATGTACAAAGCTGCACATACACACACACACACAAAAAAAGAGATTACAATCACTTAACTTTCTTCTATATTATGCTAGTGCACTTTAGGTAGTGATCATGTAATAAGCTGAAAAAGATGTTATGTATTATTTTATTTTAATTTAAATGATTTTTCATACATTCAGCCTTAGAAAAGGTAGAAAAATATAGAAATAGTCCAGTGGCCTATAAAAAGCTTCAGATTTTCTTTTTTCTTTGCATTGAAATATCAGGTTAAAGGGGATGATCTGTGTGTTGTACACTGTAATTGCACAGCGTGAAATCAGGAATTTCTCAGATTACTCAGTTCTTCCAGCACAGAGCAAACTGGAAACAGTGTTGACCACATGTTTTTGCTTTGTTTCTCCTGTAACTGTTATCTGTGTGATGTATCCCCTCCAACTTTCACCCTCTCCCACTGACAATGCCCTACAGGAGTGCCAGGAGATTTCACCTTGCATGTTGAATGCCTGTGGTTTCCTTTGAGCAGTAGTATCCTCCCACTGTCTTCCTCTACAAGTTGACCTTTTCCTCAATCTGTACTCATGCAGGATTCATAACTGATAGTAGCCCAAGGCAGTGACTTCTTTTCTTCTCATCCATGCTTTGATACAGTTCTTCAACATTATCATCATGATCATCATCATATGCAAAGTGAAATATATATAGCTGTATAGAAAGTTAATGACAGACTAACTTTACTTTAGACAGTTAGTTTATCATAATAGACTAATTTTGCATTTTTCTCACTGAAGGAAATTTCATACCATTGCATGAAGCAGTTTTGTTGGAAAGCTGTACTAATAGTAGTGGTATCCACCTTCTGACCAATTGATCTGTGTTACGGATTCAAAGATTGCAGCACTACAATGTCAACTCAGTTGTCACAAAGTTATTCCTTTCATAAAGAACCTTTGGAAATATCTATAACTTTCGTATTTTTCTTTATAATTATTCTCTGTTAGAAAATGTAAATCAAGCTACAGGCCTAAGAAACTGAGCAAATTGAAGCCTCAAAATAATTAACACCGCAATGAAATACATCACTGAGGTACAGCACACTTTCCATGGCATTATTTGAGATGTTAATTTATTCTGTATCACATTTTTATTTTCAGACATTTCCTTTCTTTAAAAATAAAACTGAAGCAAAACATACTGAAACATTCTGACTATTCAGTAATAGATATTTCAAGTTAAATATGAGTAGTTGTTCCTGAATGAACCCAAGTTTTACATGTACTAAGCTTCTTCTGATTCTGCAGTTTCAAAATGCTCAGAATTCTAGAAAAATGTGAACACAGGCTAAGATGTCTTTCTTTAAGTTCTTACTTTTGAAAAATGAGGCCATCAGTTATAAATATTTGGTCACGGATATGGTGCTCAAAATGCTCTCTTTCCTGTACTGACTTCAGATCAGGCTCTACATATCTCTTCATGGGCCAGTGTTGGTGTGTTGTAATAGTAAGAATAATTATAATAATAGATGCAGTAGTCAGTAGTGACTTTTCAGCACTGAATGGATTTTTCAGTAACTTACTGAGTCACTAATTCCTTTCACACAGGCTGTGAATAGAAGTGACTTTCCAGCACTAACCTAGAAGAAAAATAGATTTATGAATTGATAACAGACCACAGACTGTCTCCTAGTACTTGCAAAGTGACTGATAGTCTATTAAAAATAAATAACTTCAAAAAGTGATGTGCATACAGAATCAAAGGTGTAGATTATGTTTATATTTTATAATAGTGCATTCTGTACACTAAAAGTAGTAATAATGATTCCCCTGTTAAAATTTCAGGCTGCAGAAGTTGCAAAGATATGTGTTTTATTTTAAACATATTATGCACATAATATACCAGTCAGAGGGCATTTGCCTTTTAAAAATCAAAATTAGTGGTAGTACAGGGTTCTGAAATATCTCCTGAAAGTTTCTCCAGTAGTTCAGCGTCAATCTGTAGTTAATTAGCATTTTGGAGCTGGCCGTGTTTGTTTGAGCTTGGTGCTACTGTGGGGTGTGCTAGAGAACAGGAGTAGCTATGCATGATTTTGGTATACGTGGGACAGTCAGGTTCGGAAGTGTTTGGTTGCCTAAAGGGACCTGAAGCAGTATGACATGAGGATTTCACAGAAGAACAAATGCCTATCCCTTGTGGCCAGTGGGACTATTCCTGGAAGCACAACCTCAAGATTTAGGAGAAGCAACTGGCAGGGTGCCAGTTTGACACCTGCACCTTCCCAAACATTGGCTACATTTTCTGTGCTCTGCAGTTTTCAGTGAAAAATCTTGAGTTACCTGAGAGGAGGAGCATTTCATTTGCTATGGTAGTGATGACTGACTGGACAGAGCATTCCAAACCAAAGGGTTTTATGGCTAAGAGGTCATCCTTGAAAATCTAGGCAAGTGTCACCATACATATTTGATTTCAGATTTTGCTGGAAGCTAGCTTAGACAGAAGAGAGAAAAATGAGATAAATAAGAACATTAAGAAGCACATCTGTAATCTTTCTTTACAGGATTCTCTAGAGTCTGTTAAAGGTAAGATTTTATATATGGAAAAGGGCATTCTCCCTCCTCCGTTTTCTGTCTGGTAACCATATTTCTTAAGTCACTGTTATGACTAAAGGCAGGAATAAAGAGCATTATAGTAATATTACTACTTTTTATAGTATTAAGGACTATATAAATGTTATGGAGGGATATGGACTATTAGCATGTGACTGAACTATGCTTTGAAGGGCATCTTAAGACTGCGGTTAAGACTGGTTTTGCTGTCCATCCAGATTGCCAAGTAATCCTTGGGTTACAGATTATACTCAGAAGAAGATGTGCTTGGGAATCACCAGGAAGAAAATGTAGCAGCAGGACACTGCTGGTGGCTTAGGGTGTTTGGGTGGCTTAGGGTGTTGTCAGAGCACAATGCCATATGCAGGTGGAGCAGTAAATGACATTGCAATCCTCTTGTCCTTTTCTTCATGCAAGTTCTTGAAAGTCCGAGTATTAAAGTCACAACATAGTCACTGAGTGACCCTTCAAATGCTATTTTTAATGGGCAACTTACATTTTTTTAATATAGAGAAACAACAGCAATTTATTTTCATTAAGAAATTAAAATTCAAGAGAGATGTCATGATAACAGACATATTATATAATTACATGATAAGCACATATTATTGTACTGCCTGTTTTCTGAACAAAGTCATCATTCCTTTTTACTGAGATGCTAAAAATAGCTGTGGCTGTAATATATGTCATGAGTCATAAATCAATAAGAATGTTCTGCAAGACAGTCTATTGATTTAGTGCAATTAAAGTAAAACATCTATTTTGGACTTTTTGAGTGTGTGAAAAGGGTAGCACTTTTGTCAATGGATTGTCTTTTGGATGTAGGGTTTGTTCAGTTGTAGTCCAGTATTATTAAAGAAGTATATTTGATATTTTGCATGTTTGCCTATCTTAGGAAATAAGGAGACCTGGTTAAGAGGGAGGAACTAAAGAGAAGTGTTAACTTAAATATGTAATAACTTGTTCTTCATTTAGGGTTTTTTAACTCTAAAACATAACAGTTTTTTAAGGTGTATGGCATCAGTGATAAAGGTATTATCTGAGTAGTTACACAATCAATGTACAATTGAAATGTGACAGCATAGATGAGTTTGGAAATGCATTAATCTAGCTTCTTGTTTTAAAAAAAGTGAGAGGAGCCACTGACACCATGTGGAAAACTTGGAAAGTGCCTTTTACAAAATATTTTCCAACTTGGTAGCCTGTTACATCTTTCTTCCTGACTCATCCAGTGTTAATAGGACAGGGTAAAGAGGGAATGGTACTCCATAAGATTGCAGTCTTTTAAAGGTGAAAAAGTTGTTCCTTGTGCTTAAGGTCACGTCTGCCACAAAAGACCATGGAGTAGGGGTGACTGAGTTGGATTAAAAGAATTCATGTCAGTGAAATCATACTGTCTGATCCACAAACCTGAGAGTCATGGGAGGCTGTTAACAGCAGAATACATAGTGCTTTGAGGATAAAAGTGGGCAGAATGTGTCTGCATGCATTATGTGTCTGATCATAAGAGATAACAGGTCTCTTTGTGGGCCAGGTCCCTCACGTAATACAGATAAAAATGGTCCTTGTCTTTTGGGGTGTGGGTATCTTCCTTTCTCAGTATCTCTTTTTCTGTCTAATGATAATGTTTCTGAGAATAAATCTTCCTCCTCAACTAAATTTCATAGCAATATTCAGACCACCACATTACGTAAAACAGGATTTAGTATTACCTTCAGAAAGAGAATATTATTAGATGGCAAATGTACTACAGGCAATCTACAGGAGGGAAGGACACTGCTCTGGAATTAAACCTTTTCCACTAAATATTCCTAGACATAAATATGTCCCAAATAATGCAGCGGAAGAGGCAAGAAGCATAGATACATACAGAACATCATTTTCTCTAAATATAATGGTTTTGAAAGCACAGAAACACAGCTTTCTCATGGTACAGAGTCTCAAGAAAGTTATTCACCACAGCCATCATAAATGAAACTTTTTTCCTTCTATTTCTGAAGGATATATTTAACAGAATTAGGATTTATCATTCCTATTTGTGACCATAACATTTGAGTGAATTTTTGAAAGGTTTGTTAAGACATTCAATTCAGTTGCGAAAGAAAAAGGTGTATTAAAAATTCTTTGACTTCATTCAACTTTTTCTTCAGTGAAGTGTTTCTGTTTTGCTCCAGTATGCATGTGTGCTTTAAAACTAGGTTTTCATTCACTTTCTATGTAATTATTTAAATTGTCTGCTTTCATTATTGAACTCATTCATAATTAAGTGAGATCCATTAGGATCTTCTACAGTGCTGTCATTAGCAAGTCTGGATTGTTTGATCCCTTTTATGCAATTAAGTGCTTATTATATTCCTATGGTGTGCTATGTTTTATTTAGAATAATTATTATTAATTTCCTTGAAGAAAGTGTGTAATTGATAAAATATATTGTGAAGCACCAAACATTCCCACAGGTGTATTGACCATTCTCATAATTTCCTGTTTATTTTTCAATAACTTCTGTTTCTTATAGGAAATCTATTTTTTACATCACAGCATTATTTAAGTGAAAATGCTGGTTAATGAAGGAATCTGATAATTTTTATTAAGAAAAACTGAGAAATAAATTTGCCATTTAGGTCAACAACTCACAAGTAGGCCAGCAGAAACTAATGGTGAAAAGTGATTATACATTTACAATATGAAATCACACATGGAATATTACCACACAGATGTTTAGTATCTTATGTGAGGCAAGTTAACATCTCTGTATAGACTTGAGGTCTAATCAATCCGAATTGATTTTGGTGTTTCTTGCTATGCCATGTATCTACTGCTTATTTAAGATGTATTCTATCAGTCTGTTCATGCTCAGGTGCATGTAGCATAAAACTATAGTAGTCTCAATGAGCCTGTGGTTAAAGGAGCTGTGTAATAAAATAGTGTTGTGGTTTTTAAAGAGTGTTTTTGTTTAACAGCAATGCAAGTTCTGATGGAATAATGTTATAACATTGTGACATTCACACTGTTTTCAGTGATCATGCTTTGTTCCCGTTTGGGCTTCAGTCTTCCAAAGTGATGGTTATCTGGAAGGACATTTACACCTAATCAGATCCCTATTTGAAGACTTAAGAGGTCCTGACAGGTCCAGAAGCCTGTTCATTTGTAGGCAAATGCAGAACCAGGGCCTTTTTGAACAAACCAAGGACTTAACCCCAAGAACTTTTATAAAATATTATATTTATTTTAAAAATGCATTTGTGGCGCTCTGAGTTCAAGACACTTAGGAGGAGATTATCTTTCTTTTGCTGTAAGCAATTATTATTTTAATTGTTTTGATATATTGTCTGCCCTACAGTCTCTATTTTTAGTAAGAAACGTTTTCAAGAATGGTGCTATTGCTGACCTGACCTTCAAAAGACCATCTACTTTTCCTTTTTCCAGTAGGTTTTAACTTACATTTTGTATTTATAGGTCTGCTAAAATACAACTTCATGGTAAATTGGAAAGTGATGCTGCAGTAGTTATCAAGTCCTTGTGGCATTAGAAGCATTTCCTCCCTAACCTGTAAAATATGGAAATTCTAACAACCCTGATAAGCACTTCAGTAATATCATGGTGCTATACCCTAAAGATTTATTTGGAGACCTGCACTTTATGTCTCCTTATTACTGCTATGTGAAAAGTCATTCATTGTTCCTATGAGTTATTTAGGGAACTTGGGCTTTTATTATAGAAACAACTAAAATGGAGCAGGCAACCACATCCTGTGACTACATAGAGAATTCCACAACTCCGATACCATAGCTTAATATTTAAGTTGTTATTACTTATATATCAGAGAAAGTAATATAGTCTCAACTATTCAAAATAAAAAACAAACCAGCTTTTCCCTTTTTCTACGTCTGTTGAAGCAGCATGTTTTGACACATTAAGTGACTTCAAAAAGCCTCATGGAAAGGGTATGAAAGAGGTTCCACTTACCATCAATCTTATTTCCAACTAATAATACCCGATTAAATGATAGACACATAGGTCTTGAAGACACTGACAATTTTTGTGCATGGGTTAGAATAAAAGGAAGATTCATGTAACTTTGTGCAGAAGACAAAGCACTTTAAACCAACCAGTGAAATAAAGTTTCTCTGTGCCCTTTAATCAGTTACCTTTCAACTTTCCAGCAGAAACACATTCCCCCATCCCACTCAAACCCAACCCAGCAGCTTTATCATGACCTGTAGGAGTATCTCCCCTTCCTTAAATTGGGCACACCAATTTTCCAGCCTCCTTCACCCCAAGGTGTTCTGTAAGACAGACATGAAAAGAGCAGATATTTGATACTGCTGGAACACAGTCTATCAGTATACTGAGGAAGCCAAGGTAGCCCACCCTGCATATAAATCCATTACAAACCTTGATTGTTTTTAAGGAGCAACCTGTTCAGACAAGACCAAGACCTGACACTTGGAGTGTCTCTGGTTGTTGTGTCTTGGTGGCTGCAGAGCTTGTGTTACAGGGATTTCAGCCATCTAAATTTGTCCAAAGCTTTCTGCATCTGAGTTGATGTGCACAGTTTGAGAAGAATTATATCCTTATTCAGGCTTTAGACGTACCATGGCTTTAGGTAATTCTGGGTTTTATAACATTGTTCTATATGTCAGCCCTGATAGACCACTTCCAAAGATGAACAGATAGTTTCTGTAGCCCAGAGAAGTTCTTGGAAGATTGGCACTGAATGTGAAAACATGTGAGGGAGGAGTTAACTTATTATTTGAGCTGGACATCAGTATCAAGTTGTTATTCTTCATACTGAATCTAAAAAAAATTTACGAATAAAAATAGGAAAGTTGCATTAGAAAAATATGCTGGAAAGGTTTCTGCACATCTGCTTTCACTGAGTGACTGATTTCAATAATTAGCAGCAAACATACCAATCCATATTTGTGCCTTCAGATATCCGTGTTTAACCAAGTATTAATTAATTAAAAATGAATGCAATTATTCATGTTTACTTTCAGCAATATTCTCCTTAATGCATTGGTACCAAATGAGTAAAATTTGAAATGGGAATGGAAACTCTGAGACTTCTTTATTCTAATGAACTTCATTTTACTGTTTTAAAATCACTATTACCGAAATTTTGAGATATTGGAAAAACTGAGTTTGAGTTGTGATAAACACACCTAAAATCAGGGCTCAATCTAGTATTCCTGCATATAGGCTCAGGTGTCTCAAAATCTATGTTTATATTTAAATATGGCCAAATCTCTTATTAGTTGATAAAGTTTCCAAATCCCACGTTTTGCCAATCATGCAGAATTAGTAACAATTTTTTAAAATGATGGCTTAAACTTACTGTCAAAAAATACCTTTATGGGATTCTTTTAAGGCTGGCCATTGTTTATGCAGTGAGACCTGAGCCTGCTGGTGCTTTGTGTCAGTAACTGAGTAGAGATGAGTGGGCTGGCTTAAGTCCACAGTTTAAGCTTGTCCAAGAGGGTTTCAAGGAAAAGTCACTTGCTTCCTGCTGTTAGATTTGTGCTTTCTCACATCATTTCTCAGCACATACTTGATCCAGAGGAGGTATACAACTGCATTTATGCTGATCTAGCAAGAATAAGCACTACCGAGTTTATGCAGGTTAGACTTGCAGAAAAATGCCTGGACTGCCAATGCCTAACCTGAGAAAAAGAAGCCTTTCATTAGAATTAAGTTATCAAAAATATTTTGACACGTTTGAAACGACAATGTGTGTTAGAACAGGATCAGCACTTTGTGTCTTATGGTTATGGCATTTTTGATCTGGTACTAGGAACTGTAAAGCTGGATTTACTTTATCACTGAACCTCACCTGGGGGTCAGCAGAACTATCTACATGGGAGTTTTCTGTTTGAAAACCCAAAGACACTGACATCTGGGTTTTTCCCCACTTGTAATACCACTAACTTTTATTTTCTGATAGCTGATATTAACACTTGAAGAAATTTATAGTAGCTGTATTTATCACGTATTAACCTGAACTCCTATATATCTTGCAGGCTAGAAGTTTTAAAAGTCATTCCAGTCCATTGGATAAGTATATAATTACACATTTAAGGGAGGGAGATAAACATATAGTAGAGGTATCAGTGAGGAAGGTCTTTAGCTGCTGTAAATTGTTACAAATTCCTTTGGAGTACATTTATAGTAGCTGAAGTTTTAATCAATATTATGCATGTATTTATGGTCTAGACTGCTCTAATGTTTGTGTTAAATGAACAATATTGCCATTAAGGCAAGTACTAAAGAGGAAATTATCTTTAATTTTATTGTGTAAAGAGCAGATCTTTATCTGTGCTTAATACTATTGATTTTAGTGAGAATCTATATTAGTTAATTTATTCTTTTCCTTAAATGTTTGTCAGTACTGCATTTATTAGATGCATTCTAAAGGAGAGAATGTGTAGGCTGAATGAAAGGCATTTTTTTTCCCTCAAAATTTGTTGTAATTCTGACATTTTTGAGTTTCTACACTTAGAAATTAGCTTTCTTTCTTCCTGGTGCATATTTATTATACAAAAATAATGGGATTCAGCTAATCCTATTCATTCACGATAGAGTTAAGAGGACTTAGTGAGTCAAGTGGCTCATTCTGTAATATGATGCTCATTAAACATGATATCCAACAAAGCTAAAATAGACATCGCTGACCATGGGTGAGATATACCCTTGAGCCACAGTCTTGCAAGTTGTTTTTCTCCTTCTGGATTCTTTTCCTGGGATCTTGAGGCAGCTTGTGTTACCTACCATGACATGCCATTACTAGAATCTGAAATGAGATGAGTTAATGGCATTGCATTATCTCCTGATGACAAATCCATTAGCATATGTCACTGCTCTCACTTATAATTCAAGTCTCTCCTTGTTTGGTGCTCATTGCAAGGGAAGATCTGCAAGCTTTTATATTTCCATTTCTTTGCAAATGTTTTGCACAGCTTTATAAGGCTGAGCAGTGCATTCAAATGATGGACTAATTTGTGTGTTCTAATGGCTATGCATAGATTTGTTGTCTTTAATTATTCAAAGTCTTCTTTGTCAGCTGGAATGACCTACAGTATGTAATTCATAATCGTTATATTAATTATGAATTGCATGTGTTATTTGACTCTACTAAAATGAAAAATTTAGATAACTGTTCTATACTCTTTTTGAATAATTTGCTTTGCAGCAACTGTACGCAAGTTTTTGTTGTGTTTACTCTGCGTTAAAAGATTAGGGATTGAAGAAAGAAGCCGTCTTCATACCCAACTTTACTGGCCTCTCCTGGGACAGGGGGCAAGGCACTGCAGAGCCTGGAAACTGCAGTGTATTCCCTAGGATGTGATGAGTTATATTATGCTGGCTCTTCAGGGTGGTGACACTTACGGAAATCTCTGTTCAAACACAGGGCAGCACTGAGCTGGGAAGTAGCACAATGGTTGACAGACACTGTAACCTGTCTAGCTGTTGGGTTTTAATTCTGTTCTTTACCTCCTGAATTCAATGAAATAGGCATGAAAGATTTGTACTGAGACTTAGGAAAGAGATTTGTCTGGCTTTGGTGAGACAAGGGCGAGCAGTGAGGAAGGGCAGGAGATGTGTTCAAATTCATAATAGTTGGAAAAAAGCAGAGGCAAGATAAAGTGGTAGAAATGAAGTCAGAAATGGATGAATAATTGTCCTGGGTGCAGGCAATAATGAAACATTGATCTTTTGAAGTGAAGATCAGGAATTTGTAAGAAGCCATAGGTGGGGAAGAAGTTATTATGGTCAGAGAGTCAGTTAAAGTAGGGGACATAACTGCAATGACTTAAGAGCAGGGTATAATTGCCTTGTCAGAATATCAGTCAGTGAAAATAACTATATAAAATTGCATTAAATTTATAAAATAAATTGGTCAAATAGCATACTTAAATAATACCTTTAAACTGACTGCATCAGTGGACAAGGGAAGAGCTATGGGTCTCTTCTATCTGGATTTCTCTAAGGCCTTTGACACATTCCCCTAAAATATCGTCTAAATCATCTAAAAGGGAGGGATATGGACTTGATGGGTGGAGTGTTCAGTGGAAATGTTTGGATGGTTGCATCCAGAGGGAAGTGGTTTACAGCTCAATGTCCCAATGGACATCAAGGACAAGTGGTGACCCTCAGGAGTCTGCACTGGGACCAGTACTGTTTAATACCTTCATCAATGAAAGACACCCTCAGCAAGTTTGCAAATGACACTAAGCTGAGTGGTACCGTAGACAAGCCTGAAGGATGGGATGCCATTCAGAGGAACTTGGACAAGCTCGAGAAGTGGGCCCATGGGAATCTCATGATGTTCAACAAGGACAAATGCAAGGTGCTGCACCTGGGTCAGGGCAACCCCTGGTACCATTACAGGCTGAGGGATGAAGGGATTGAGAGCAACCCTGCAGAGAAAGACCTGGGGGTACTGATGGATGAAAAGCTGGACATGAGCCAGCAATGCACACTCACAATCCAGAAAGCCAATTGTATCCTGGGCTGAGTCAAAAGCAGCGTGACCAGCAGGTCGAGGAGGGTGATTCTGCCCCTCTGCTCCTCCCTGATGGAATACTCTGTTCCTACCTGGAGTACTGCTCTGGAGTCTCAAGCACAAGAAAGACATGGACCTTGTGGAGTGGGTCCAGAGAAAGGCCACAAAAATGGTCAGGGAACTGGAGCACCTCTCCCATGAGGACAGGCTCACAGAGTTGGGACTGTTCCCTCTGGAGAAGAGAAGGCTCCAGGGAGGCATTATTGTGCCCTTTCAGTACTGGTGTCTTCATTTTGGGTGAGATAGAGTTAATTTTCTGCCTAGTAGCTGTCACAGTGCTGTGTTTTGCATTTAGTATGAGAATAATTTTGGTAAGACACTGATGGTTTAATTGTTGCTCAGTAGTGTTTACTCGAAATCAAGGACTTTCCATTGTCTCATGCTCTGCCAGTGAGCAGGTGCACAAGAAGCTGGAAGGGAGCATGGCCAGGACAGCTGACCCTAATTGGCCAAAGGGATATTCCATACCATAGAACTACATCATACCATACCATGCCCAGTATATAAACTGAGGGGAGCTGGCTGGAAGGGAACAATCATGGCTGGGGGACAGGCTGGGCATGGCTCAGTGGGTGGTGAGAATCTGTATTGTTTGTCACCTGTTTTTCTTAGGTTTTATTCCTCTCTCTTTTTGTTATCTCCCTTTTCATTACTTTTCAGTATTATTATTCTTGTTACTGTTACTATATTTTATTTCAATTATTAAACTGTTCTTATCTCAACCCATGTGTTTCACCTTTTTCTGACCCTACTCCCTATCCCACTCCCTGGGTCCAGGAGGGGAGGGAATGAAGGTCTGTGTTGTACTTAGTTACCAGCTGGGGTTAAACTGTGACAAGGAGGCTTATAAGAAGGATAGGGATACACTTTTTAGCAGGGCCTGCTGCAAGAGGACAAGGGTTAATGATTTTAAACTAAAAGAAAGTAGATTCAGACTTGAGAAGAATTTTTTTACAATGAGGGTGGTGAAACACTGGAACAGGTTGCCCTGAGAGGTGGTAGACATCTCATTGCTGGAAACATTCAAGGCAAAGTTGGACAGCAACCTAATCTAGTTGAATATGTCCCTGATCACTGTGGAGAGGTCAGACTAGATGAACTTTAAAGTTTCCTTCTCACCCAAACTCTTCTATGATTCTATGAACATCAATGGTCTTTTTATAACGAGAAATTTATTTTTTAATTTAACCTGTCTTGGAATCTAAAAATGAAATAGGATTGCCTATATGCACTCCACCTAGCTTTAAGCATTTGACTGATGCATTAAGTTAGGTCAAATACCAAAGTCAGGTAATTAATTGGCATTTAATAAAGCAATTGTTTTCCAGGAAGTGCCTAAACTCCTTAAAAGGATCCGAGAAATGAATGTCTTAGCAGGAAGATTTTTCCCTCCTAGCATATATGCTTCATTTTTATTGTCTTCCTAGTTATTCATATTCTATAAATTTGTCTTTTCATTATATGAATTCTTACAGAGTGTTTCATATTGTATAAGATTTATTGCTAAAGTTATGGCCCCATCTATGTTAAATACCTGCCAGCATAGAAGTTCAGCTCATTTAGCCAGCTTCAGCTGCCAAATTCCAATTTACACAACTTCAAAATTTAGCACATTCATTTCAGGTTCTTTCCCTCCCCAGTAAAGGCCTTCAGGTGGAGAGAATACAGCAGTGGGGACATTTCATTCATTATTATTCACCCATTGTTCCTTGTATTATTCTTTTATGCTTTTCTTCCATTCTAGTTCCCTTCCTCTCATTTTGCAGTGGGAACTGATGAGGATTCTCCATTTTAGGGAATCACAGCATAATTCTTTCAAGGCTTACCATGCAGTGTTTAAATTAATTGGCAGTGGTTAATGATCTACCTTTTCTCAGTCATGTTAAAGCTGTCTGCACTGCTCAGAGCTATTATGGGCAAACACAGCACCATAAAAAGTACAAAAAATGCAGAGTGGCTTTAGACTGGAAACATAAAGAAGGGCAGGTTTCTCTGCATCCACCTGGATACCTTCAAACATTTAAATCTTTCATTGCTTTATTTTGACCTTTGGACCATAGGTTGGGTATTTTTAATTTGTCCTTAAGTTAAGGTTAAGTTTTCATAAAATTTATTATTGCCATTTTCTTCTTACAAGTTGAAGATATTAGCTCTTTAGGAAATAACTTGTTGTTAAATATTCTACAGATACAGATAGTGAAATTAGGCTTCCCTGGAAGTACTTAACAAAGGAAGAAAGCCCTCACTGCCACCATCTTACGTACAGAGTGACCAAGGCAGAAAGTTGAATCATTTCCCTTCTACCTCCATATTTCCAGGATGGGGGCTGTTACCCTGAACCTAAGTAACATTTTACTGACTCAAATTTTGAAAATTTTCTGAAGAAATCTGGGAATCTTCTATTTCCATATAAAATAGGTTTATGTACCCTCAACCTTGCATGGTGGTGAGCAAACTCTTCATTCACTGACTTTGGTAGCTGAGAGCGCTCAGCATTTATTAGATGAAATCCTTTCTAATTATAAATGGGGAATGAGTCAGGCTGTTCCAGTCATGATAAATGAACCTGATTAAACATTTTGTGTCAAATATAGCACAGTGGAAAAGAAAGTTAAGAATGAGTGGATTGAAGGGCTGCATAATTACCAGGAATGGAGCTCATTCATTTCAGGGAGGCAGTGCTGTGCAGCAGCATCAACGCTGTGAGGTCAGGAGGAGAATTACAAAAACGGTACCAGCTCTGTTCTCCACTGGAAATCAGCCTGGAAGCATGTGCATTTAGCTTCCTGGCCTCCAGGTACCCTCTGAGCTTTGTGTAGTTTTGCTGTGCATGCCTCAAACTTTAAAGGTGAACTGAATGTCTCCCAGTGACCTACTCAGACCTTGACTGGAGGGTTCATGAACCTTCTGCTAGAATTACCAATGAGGTGCTTATGCAGGCTTCCCAGAAAAAAACAGCTGAGACAGATAAATAGAAAAGGAAATTATTAATAACATAAAGAATTTTAATCTCTATTGTGCCATATTTATACTTTTATATTTTAATTGATTCTGAACCTTAAATGTCTGATTTCATAATTGTAGATAGCTGTTAAGCCAGTTCTTTAAATCTGATTAATATCTACTTACATTTCTGCCTGTGAATGGCTGTTTTATACCATTTCTCTTTATTAAGAAAGTCATATTGTTTTAAGTTTTGCAGGGAGTTCTGACATATACTGTCAAATAAGAGGAAGAGGAAAAGAAAGAAAGGATAAGTGTCTTACCATTTTGTTGAGATTTAATAAATAGAGGATTTTTTTGTTACCTAGACTAAAATGTGTAGAGCTGTTGGAAAATATTTGCTGCACAGGACTGGAATTTTGATTCCTTGCTGGGCTTGTTTGCTGTAATATTTTTTGCCATAGCTGCATTGCAAGTTCCAATATGAAACCTGATAGTATGGCCACCCTGGGAAAACTGCAAAGCTGGCAATCAGCTTATCCCATGTTTCAGGTGAAATATCAATAGCACAAAAATCTTCAATCCCACAAGGATCCATCCATGAGCTTGACTCTACACACACCTTTAAAGTATTGGGGCTATGCAAGGGCTGCAGAATTAAGCATTTGTGTCAGGATCCAGCATGGGAGAGTGCATGAGAGGCTTTGACATTTCGCCAGTCCCCAGCATTTTCTTGAGCTGACTGCTTGAGAAACCACTATAAACTCAGTTGCAGGGTGGAGAAAATGCAGTACATACTGTGTGGAGGTGGTCTTCAGCAGGGCTTGTTTTGAAAGCAGGTCATGCTGTGGGGCAGCCTTCACTGGCAGTGCTGTCCTCTAGCCCTGCCTCTGCAGCATCACATCCCTGCACAGCTCATCAGCAGGTTGGTGGGATCCCGTGACAGGAAGGGGGACCATACAGCTGCACAGCAAGCCTAGGATATGGCAAATGGTGGGATGTATCATAAATACTGCCTGTGTTTTGACAGAACAGGAATAATGGCTTTCTTCACTGATCACTTCTCACCTTTCAACACGAGCTTTGTGGCACATCTGAATACATAGAGCCATAAATATCTGTGGCCATTAAAACATTCAGTCTTATTTCTAAGTTGGCTTGTTTCTTATCTGTCATGGGCACTGCAGGCATCAGTGGCAGACTTCTGTTTCAAAGCACAGCTGCGTTTCTCAGAACAAATACAAACGTCTCATCAAAATTGTATCATGAAAATGAGGATATGGCAAATCTCACCCTGGTTTTCCTTTTCATTTTCAAAAATGTCTTGTTTTGTAGTTATTTTGTTTTGCATGTGGAGTCCTTGGGGTGTCCGGTAGAAATGTCTGTCTTGTGGTTTATTAAAATCTGACAAATTTAGTTAGCTGAGAACAAATAGGACTGGAGACATCAGGCATGCTTTGTACTGCAGAACTAATTTAGTATTAATTCTGATGAGAAGCAATGTCATACAAAGATAGAGAATCTTTGATTACTTTTTAATATAATCCATTTCTACCTCCTGATCACATTTCAAGGACACATTTTTTTAGTGATGCCCATTCCACTAAAGAATTTCAAAGACTTTGTGTGTGCTTCAAATTTATCATATAACAGAAGAATATGCTCTGTATGCTTTCAGAAGGATACAATATGTACCAGATAAATTAAAGACTATTCAGTTTACTACAGAATACAAAGAAAAGCCAAAACAGCAACTTGTTTTTTCTCTTTAGAGAATAAATTCAAGGATGATACTTTAAGGGGAATTAAATAATCCAGTTCCATTTCTCTCTGGACATGCATGAATATTTTTATTTCAAATATATAAGCAATAAAGAAGAAAAAAATGTGATATTCTTCTTTCTTCAGAGCTCTATTATTTAGCAGTGACCTTTTTTAAGTTTTATTCATAAAACATATTGTATAAGCAGAATCTGTGTGCTGATACAGACTTTTGGGCACAAAGTAATACCATTACACCCTATTTAGCTGCTGAAAGTTGTATTAAAAATTAATTATTTCTCCTTCTTCATTAGTTTTTGAGAATTTTTTTATTTGATTTACTTTGGATAAAGTCACACATAGGTTGACAATTTAAAGATTGCATTTCTTTGTAATTGTAAATCAATCAAGATCTTTCAGTTCCTTTTGTTATCTTATTGTTGTCTAAAACAATGACAATGATTTATGTGTGTTACAGTTCACCATATTTCAAGATCCTGATCACATTTGCCATATGTTTCTCCCATGAAAGCATTTAGGCAATTTTAGGTTTTTGTTCCTTCACCCCTCTTGGGCTTTCTCTCAAGTTAATGTCTTCCTGGATTTAGCTTCTAAATTCTCCAAAAAGTGAGATCACATTAATAATAGTGTGCAGGACATAATCCTTAGAATTTTCTGGAGCAGGATGGTAAGCTATGGTGCCATCTGGAAAAATAAAAAAGGTGCCTATTGCTATTAATGTCAAGTAATCACTGTTCAAAGACAAGTCAACCTTCCAGTTTATTGGCAGGAGTGTATTAATAAAATTGTGCTTATAAAATTAACAGGCTGTAAAGGAGAAGACTGAGTGAATTAGGGACGACAGGTCTTCTAAGTAACAGAGAATGGACTAGGGAGTTAGATTCATAGTATAAAATATTATTTTGTAAACACCTATGGCATAGATTATCCCCAACTAATTAGTGTGTCCTTAAAGGCAAGGAAATACTTCAGCTTTGGTCTCATCAAGCTTTTTTTTCCAGGTAATTGTATTGGGAGGCATCTGCTCCTTGAATTCTTGGCTAATCTAAGCACTGATCAGAAGTTGCTGCTGACACTTATGAAGAATGAAATTTAGTCAGAGGATTAAAAGGATTAGAAGGAGTTTTTAATTATTCAAAGAATGAGAACCTGAAATGAGCTTCCAATATAAGGGTCAAGAACTGGCTGGCTTCCATCTGAAGGGTTGATCACTTGATGTTCAGGGTTATTTGGCGTGGTGAACTCCAGTAGGAGGCAACTGGATTTAAGCAATTTCCCTGCTGGTGGGACATGGTCTGCCTGAAGGCCCTTTTCTCTTGAGCAAACTCAGGAGTCCTTGTATCAGGAAAGATCCAGTAAAAAAATGCTGTCAGGATTCTTTTCCTGTGGCTGCCTAAGAAAGTCTCCCTAGATGTAGTCACAGGACAACATAAAGCCTCAGGCTATAGGCACACATAAAACTTCTGTCTCCCTCCTGTAGTTAGAGTTTTGTCACCAAATCAGGAAAAGACCCCATTAATTACTGTGGTTTATATCTCTCTCTCTCAAGCAGGTACCATGACTGTTTTTGGACACCTCCAAATCTTTCCTGGTTCTTCGTAATGCTCCTTTGAGATAGTAAAATCTTTTACAGTGAATGAAATCAGGCAAAGAGATTTTTCTGTAGAATTTAATGTTCTGCCTTTGTCCTGGTAAGGAAGGATTTTTGCAGAGACAAACAAACTTTCTTGAAGAATAGGCAGAATGTCAGAACTCTCTGCTCTGTGGTAGCTATTATCTATGGTAGCTACACAACAGTAGCTCATGTCAGAGTTCAGGTAGTTTTTCAGAGCAGTGCATTCTTTCAATGGGCACACCTGGGAAGTTGGCCTTACTTGCCCTCAGGAGGCAAGAGCACTGTCACTGGATTTTTTTGGGTCCCCAAGCCACTGCCTCATCTCAGATTTGTACCTGTGCTTTGACTGTATTGATGCATTTTGCGAACAGATGCCCTGAAAGCAGAAGAGAAACTGCCAGTGATTACATGGCTTCTTTAGTGAAAACATGGTGAAAAGTAACTGAGACTCCAATCAGTTGTGATTGTCAACACCTCCCTCAGTGTTGGCAATCTACTGGCAATGCTAAAACAGTCTATGATTTGGCCTTCTCTCAAGAAAAGATCACTCTAAACTAGTAGTCTTGCCAACAGTTATCCTAGTTTGAATCTCTTCTGCTTAAGTAAGGTAACTGTCTTACTTTTACCTTGAAAACTCAAGAACCTTTTGAATATATTTTGATTAGACTGATGCATGTTCTTATAGCAACTAAGTACAAATATGAACACTCTTAAGTCTATAGTGGATTTCAGCCTGCTTCATCAAGAGATGTTGTTAATGCACTTAAAGGAACTGGCAAATACAGCTAAACTGAGCTGATTCTCTTCTCTCTAATGATTCTGCAAAAGTTGGGATAACTGGTTGTTTCTTCTTGCCAGGTATTCTCATTTCAGTGTCCCTTTACTAGGCTCTGTTCTTCTGCATTTTTCAAGTACTGGAATAGAATCCTGCCCTGAAATACAAACTCATATGTTACTATTAGAAAAAATTCTTTCTTCTTAAGCAGTGTTCACCTGCAAATATGGAACCATACTTGTGTACCATGTTATATATAAATATCTGTATGAATGAGTGTATGTATGTGTTTCTATTGTGAATGTGTGTGTATGAATAATATGGTTTTCTTCTGTTTCTCTGTATCAGATGATGGACATAACTTCTGATTGTTTTCCTCTTCTCCTTAACTGTTATCCCTCTCCACCTTGTATGTCAATACATAACTAATTGTTGCTTCCTCCTAAAATCCAGTTCTATCATCATAATTAAAATATCTCATCACTAAATTCTTTTGTTTTGTCTTCACTGATGGAAATATGATTATTTCTTCCATGTCTATTCTAAATCTCTAATTTTCCTTCCCCTGGAAATCTCCAAATGGGGAAGGATGTTTTCATTACATCTTTTTTCCCTGCCATGCACTGTTCCCTGGCAGTCCTGCTGTTCTAATCTAAGCGTGAAGGTACCATAAAAATCTCTATACATTCTTGATCAAAGACAGTTCAGGAACAATGACATTTATGCACATCCAAATGTGGTGGAATTTTATGGGAAATGTCAGAAAACTTTCTATCTGCTGAAAAATTCTGAGAAAGTGAGGAAACTGAGCTCTGGCAGGTGGACTTTTTTAAATTTAGCAGACATAAATTAAGATGTTGCCATCTTTGCTTCCTGCACACAACTTTGTTAAAGGTTATTGTCCCAACAGCAGTGGAAGCAAGAGCAATATCCTTGTGCTGATTCCTCAATTGTTGTTATCCTATACTTTGTCCCAAAGCACCTTAAGCTGAGATTTATGTTAATACCACCCTGTGGATGGCAGTGCCTTGGAAACTGGTATGTGTTTCTTCTGACTTGCATATTTAGGGACTATGAACAGCCGTGAGTGCACAAAGTGAGCTGAAAGTGTGTCTGCTGTATCCAAAACAGTCAGTCAGTCTCCAGGTGAGGTCTTTAAAAGGGAAAATAGAATTAATGGGAAATTAGGAAGCCTTGGTTTTGGCTGGAATACTTTTAAACTAGTTTTATTAGTCACATCAGTGACTAAAGTGTTGTTCTCCATAAATCAGCTTTCAGTATATATGACCATGCTGGCTCTATGTCATCAAAAAGATGACATTACATCTCCATGTTGCGTGGTACAAATGTTTCTGCTGCTTTCTTTATTGCTATTACCACTAAGAGCTTTTATACATGGACAAAGTAGTTCAGATGACGGGATTTTTGCTTTGTTCATATTCAAATAACGCCAATTTGTTTTAGCAGCCTGGGGTATCACTGGTGGTGTTCCCCTTAATTACCTTGCCTGGTAAATCTGAATCACGTGCTGAAGGTCTGGTGCTTTATTGTTACGTATGTGTGAACAGCTTTAAATGAATACAAATACTAAAAGATTTCATGTAGCTCCTGTTTCCAAAGAAACCAGTTTCCTGTTGTCTGGGCATGTTCAAAGAGGGTAGGTCAATTGTAAGCTAAGCATAAACGGTGCTGCAGCTTCGCGCTGGGAAAACAAACAAGAAAAAAACAAGATATGACAGAAAAGCTGATTGTGATAACAAAGCATTAAAGCAAATTGTTTGAACACTTGGATTGGTGAATGGTTGAGAAGGTGTCTCCAGGGATAAAAGCAGAAGTTGTCGGGAATGTTGTCACTTTTTGAGTTTCTTTGATTAGTTGTCTCCCTTCTTTTTTCCTTCTTCTCTCCTCTACACAGCTATTTGAATAGGACCAAGGGAAGGGGAGGTGGAGCAGGGTGAGATCCATCTTGGGAACTTTAATGTTTACGGATTGCTCCTTTTTCCATCCTTTCAGTATGGGAGACAGCATTTTAAAAACCTTTTCTGGCATGTGTCTTTTTCTCTGGGATTTAGATTTACGTTTATCAGCATAATCTTGCTTTACCCACCTATGAACAGACCATAACCACCTAAACTCCTGGGGCTTACTTCCCTAGCTCATGCCATTCTCCCCGAAAATAAGATGGACATTTCATTCTCAAGCTAACGAGGACTATAGTGACCAAGGCCACAATTGAGTTGCACATTAGAAGAGGAGAACTGCTACATGTCAGGATGTGAGGGCAAATGTTAAGGAAATAACTGATCTCTAAAGCCTCCCTTTTACTTCACTTGGTTCAATACAGCAGTCTGCAGGACAGTATTGGCTAACAGGGACTGCCATTAAGAGTTATCCTTCATTTCAAGGCTCAACCCTCAGGACATGTTAGCTCTTTATGGGAAATTAGCATGGATCAGTACATAACTCTGCTGCCTGGGACATAAGAAGTAAACAAGTTGTTCCATTGAGAGTATAAAACGTTGATTTGCTCTGGATGTTTATCCTGCGTTCCCACTCTGTCTACCCTGGATGTAGACACCCCTATCCCCCTTAGTCCACATCTACTCTTTCAGTGCTGTTAGTTCTTCCCCTGGTTGTGACTCCCACTACACTCTTTCCTTTTCTGGTGACGTGAAACCAATATGAGGCTTTCCCTTTCTACCATTTCCATAGTTATTTGGGCTAAGAAGTGAAATCACTTGATCTGACTGTAATGACAGGATAGTACTGACTGAGCAAAAAATCCATGAGCAGACATCACAGAATGGTTGAGTTTGGAAGGGACCTCTGGAGGTCATCTGGTCCAACCCCCCTGCTCAAGCAGGGCCACCCAAGCTTCCCAAGACCATGCCCAGACATCTTTGACTCTCTCCAAAGATGGAGACTCCACAGCCTCTCTGGACCGCCTGTGCTAGTGCCCAAACATTGTCTGCAGGGGAACCACAGCATCTGGCTGGTCATATCAGTCCAAAACAGAAGTGGTTTATGTCTTATTCTGATCACTGTTACCTGTAAATCTACCGAAGTCAAGAAAGGGACACTTCATTTATACTGGTGTTAGTAAGGTAAAAATCTGCCCAGAGGCTTTTATTCTTACATAGTTGTCTGCAGGGAATGATATTGTGTTCTTTAAGCAGCTAAAGTACTGAATTTTTGTTTGATTTTGCCTTGGGTACTTTGGTGGGGGCAGAGGGGAAGTAGAAATGGTTATTTTTATTTAGAATAAAATATAGCACTGATGTAGCTAGAGCACATTTCTGAGGATTTTTTCCTGATACAAAGAAATAATACAACAGGTTTCAATTCTTGATCTATTTTTCTTCTACTGAGAGGGATGAGTCACTAAAAAAAAGAAATTAATTTACCTAAGTAAAAGTTTATAAGTTGATTTCAAGTCACAATTTATTATTCTTAATTTTGCGGGGGGGGGGGGAACGACACAAACAAACCAACAAGAAACAGACTAACCAAGGTTGCTGTAAGAAGTGAGTGGAAACTTTTTTAGTGAAAAATAAAGTAATTTTATTTGGAGAGGCGTATTGTTTACTGATCTGTTTTGATTGCTTAGGTAAATGGCCTCGCAATTATGAAATTGTTGTACTGCTAGTCAATTCTTTATCACTACAGACTTTCCTCTTGAGAATAATCTCATGTCCTGGGTGACATTTACAAAGTGAAAAGGAGTACACTGAAGATGAGTAACATTCAGTACTAATATGAAGATTATAATATGCCAAGTAATACCAGTTGTATATTTTACTTGGTGTGAGTGGTATCACAGACCTTGATGCTTCAGGATTTTAGGAAATTATCAAAAAAAATTTTATGAGGTATTTTTTCTCTGTCTAGCTACTTTATCAACATGAATTTGCACTGTCAATAATGTAATTATCGTAAATAAAATACAGCATAATGGTATAGATACACCAAAGTTTATCTCACCCATAGCACCTTTCATACTGCACTCTGCGTGCTGCTTTTGCATATGGTTTTACCCTTATTTTAGGATTCAGCTCTTTACCAAGATTTCCTTTTCATCAATATTCCAAACAATTGCTCCAAGACAAGCTGTATTCAGAAGAGAATATCTTTATTAAAAAAAACATTTGGGCACTTCCAGTTGCCCAATATGCCTATTTCTGTCAAAAGAAAATTATTACTTATTTGTAACGTAGATTGCACTTTTATTCTTTTTTTTGTTGTTTTTATCAATAGCAGGATACTTTTCAAAGATATTTTAAAGATCATGCTAAGTATTTGCTATCAGCTTTGTAACATAATTAAGTCAGTGATCCTAATGCTTCAGCTTTTTTTGAATTAGTTTCTTAAATGTTATCCAGTAAGGCTTTCTAAAGTCTGTTTGAAGTAGATATTATCCCTATTTTAGAAAACAGAATCTTTGCCAAGTTCACACAGTCCTGTGCCTGGTAACAAATAACATACTATTTGCAATTCACATTGCAAAGTGGAATGATGTGAACCCATAGATTCATTTTTATCCCTCTGCAGTTGCGCTGTCTGAAACAATGCAAGACAGTCTGCATATATTTGCTGTGCGACAGTCCCCCAGAATAAACCTTAGCTACTTAAAGAAATGTTCCTGAAAACCTGCCATTCTCACATTTCCATACCATTCTTAAAATTAGATTCTGTATTTTGCTTATTTAGATTTAATAATTAAACCACTGCATGGTGAACTGGAAAATTGTACTGAAGTGTCTTTTTTTTTAATTGAAAGTGGTAAAAATGGGAACAGGGTAGTCTGTCTCTGATGATCTTTGTAGGGAGTTGAGGACTGGACTGAAAAGCCCGTATGAGTGTTACCTCTTCCTAGAAAATTTAGAAGGGATAAACATTTTCAGACATATTATTTTCCAGGACCCTTCCCTTCCTTACAGGTTCCCCTTCATTTGTCTACATTGTGGATCAGTAAAGCCATAGGATTTCCAAGGGTATGTTTTGGAACAGAGCCTTCTCCTTGGCTCTACAGTTTTTGGGCAGGACAGTCTTAGGGGTCGTAGCATGGAGAGTACTAGACTTGCCCTCAGGTTGCCCCAGCAGAAAGCCTGAAATTTAACTTCTTCCTGGTTGGACTTCAGAGAAGCATTTTTTCAAAGAGACATCCTGATTCCTGGCAGCACAGTGCTGCAGTTCCCCACTGCCTTTCTTCAGGATGAGCTCCGTGATCCTCCCCAGGCAGAGCTGGAGTACTTGGCTCACAGGGCACCTTCCTTGATCTGCTGTTTTCACTGTCGTGTGGGAGAAACACCACACCCCAAAGCCCTTCCAGAAGGCCAGTGTCACAGGGATAATGTTAAGGGCCCTTCAAGAGAACAGAGACTGGATATAACACTTCATACCTATTCTGGGAGAGAGTGTTGTGGATAGATTGTGTAAACAGGCCGGTTCGGAGGGAGAAGGTGCACAAGCAACTTTCCTCCATAAAATCCTTTCTCAGCTGATTTACCTGCCAAAGATTCAGTAAAGATTTAACATCCTGTATAGTTGTAGGGTTCAGCAGCACAATCTCATGTTTGGTTTTTGCTGTACTCTATAAAAAGCCCTGTCCAATTCAGGAAAGTGTTTCTTTGTTAGGAAATAAGTTGTAAAATGTATTTGAAGGACATCTGCAGAGAGTCGGGATAGCTTTTTGTTTAAATGAAGGATGTCTTAGTTATATTGGCTAGATGGTTGCCTTTCAGGCTGATGTATTGTAGGATGCAGTGTGACTGTTGAAAATTTGGGGCACCGGCTTTCTGAGCAGAACAAAAGCAGCTTATTTGCAGTGACTATTTTTTCAAAAATATACTCATTGAGGGCAAAGTGATTGAGTGAGACTGTGATTCAAAACAGTAATTTAGTGTGTCCAGTTATAACAGTCCACATTTTAATGCACTTTGTTTGAGAAGAATCTGGTGAAATGACACTACACTATCAGTAAAAATAAGATCTAAATCCAAGTGTCACATGCTTACTCATTCAGTTGAAATGAAGTTATCACCAAGGATAAGTTATCCCATCAAACAACAACCTTCACTGACTTCAATAATGGTTTAATAAAAAATCAGTCTTTTTGAGAAAAGAAAGAAAAATTCAAATTTCATGTGAAGCTCATGTAGTTGAAGTCTGTACTGTTATTTTATATTGATTTCTTTATAACATCCTTTGAAAAATACATCTGTTTCAGAAGTTGTCTGTTGCTTCCTATGTCGATATTGTTTAGAGATGTCCACTCATATCAGAATATTATTGTATTTGTGGTATTTGATCTGAAATATACATATATTTGGAGAGAAGATTTCTGCTTTGTTGTAGGAGACAAAAAGAGCACAGTCAGAGAGACAAAAATCAAGAAAAAAGAAAGTTAGCTCCATCCTATCCAGAGGATAATTGGCAATATATGATGTAAACACCATGCATCCTGCTATGTATTATTGATGAAGAAGATCTGTTGTGGACATGACCCACGTAATGCCTGTTTCTGCTCCGTGCCTAGGGAGTAAGTTTTAACTTAAACATTTTTCAGTACCTGCCACTGACTGTCCCTTATTTTAGAGACCACCTCATCTGTAGGTCTGCAACAAGTGAATACTTTTAATACAAAAGGCTGCAAATTGATGATAAAACCATGACTGCTAAATAAGAAATGGTTTTGTGACTCTAACAAATGTACTCTAGTTTTTTTGTGCTGTTTTCTTTGGTACCTCATTTACCTCTATATAAACATTTTAACAATGCTATTGTGCTACAAGAAAATAAATACCATGCTAGGGTAAGAAAAACAGCAATGGAAACTCGTTTGGTTTGGCATTTTTTTTCAGTCTGTTAAATTCCTCTAGTTCCTGGGAAGGAATACTGAAAGCATTATAAGCACATGAAATAAATAGAGGCCTCAAAATTTCTTGTTTCATAGCAGGAAATATGTTTGAAGAAAAAAATCATGTAAATTTGGGGCTGATTTTAATGTAACATAGAAGAAATATCATTAATTAATAAAGAAGTGCAGGAAGATGAGGGAATGGGCATGGAAAGAAATTGCCAACACTGAATGAGATCAGTAGGCATAAAAGAACAAGGGTTGTGCAGTAGCATGATATGTCAGATAAATGTGAAGAACCAGGATAGAAAATACGATTCTGTTAAAATCTATTGCTGCAAGTATGGTAAGAGGTCCTGTTTGGATTATATTATGACTCTTCTGAAAGCTTTGCTGGTCAGACAGGGACATAGAGCAGAAGCTTTGCCATGAAATCAGGTGTGTGAAAACTGCAGTAAATTTGTTCCCAATGGAATATTGTAAATGTCCAGCTATATTCTGCCCTACTTTCAGCAAAATATTATAGAAGTTGCTATAGAAAACAGACTGAATGTTCATGAGTTTATTCACTTGAAATTAAATGGAAGAATAAACAAAAATAAGTCTGTAGTTAAACACCCTAACTCTGAAAAGGAAGACAGAGAGATTAAGAAGACTAATTAGTGAAGTCAACGGGAATGAAGAGTTAGAGGATTTTAATATAGACACGACCTGGAATGTAGAGGCTGACCTAGCGTGCATGCAAAAACTATGAACAAATTTTGAAATTTTGAAAGGAAGAATAATTAGGGATATAATGATTAAATGAGAAATGCATCATGGTTTTACCCAGGTTGATCATGCTAAGGTTGTCTGTTTCTAAGATAACTGATGTTTCTGCAAAACAAAAGCAAATAACTTACTACAAATAAAGCTAAATTTAATCTGTCAGGATTTCAGAAAAGCATTTAATACGGTGTCACATAGGAAATTATCAGGTAAACCTTAGAAAATGAGGATTAATAAAAGAATTGTAGGGTAGTGGACCATAAAGGAATCTAGCTGACAATAGCAGGCTTTGCTAAAAGAGCACTATTGGTCTGAAAGGGATTCTATTAATAGAACTAACAAGGATCATTATTAGGACAAATTGTATGTAATGATTTCTTTAATGGTGTTGCTGTAAAATACAGGATATAAATTTTCAGTACAAAGAGTGAATGGAATATCATAAAAGAGTACAATAAGGTGAAACCTAAGAATATTTGATTAAAAAATCACATAGCTTTGCACTAAATATTTCTGCAATAATTTAGAGACTCGTCAACATGAAATGTTGATGGGGATAAAACAGCGCAGATTAAACAGCATGGACTAATTAAACTGATGTGACCATGTCTGGAATTTTATGCATATTTGAGGTAATGAATATTTGAGTAGACAAATTGGAATTGTGTTAAGAACAGAGAAGGATATTGTTCTACCAGTTGTATTATTTTATGAAAGGAAAGAGAAAGAGCTGGATATGAAGAAAAAAAATCTGTGTTGATAAATGATCACTCTGCTCCAAGGTGCAAACACAAAGGTGGTAAAAGATACTTTACTGAAAGAGCCATCTTGGCACAAGGATAAATGGGAATAAATTGGCCATGAACAGATGTTGGCTCAAAACTGGAAGATGTGCCTTATTACTCAAAGGTGCTAGACCAGTTTTTCTGATGAAAGTGTAAGAGTAAAAGCTAGAAGCCTTATGAAAGTGAAAATAGGACCTGTCTCAACAGGAAGAGTGGTCTGGATTTGGTAACTGTTTCAATCATTTCTTTTCCTTTACATATGCAGCCACAAATGCAGACAGATATGTGTCTTGATTGAATGCCTTCCCAGGATTTTTATTTCAAATTGCTGTGAATTTGACAAAGGAGAAGCATTAAATTATTTTCAAATTATTTATGCCTAATATCTACGTAAAGCTTAAGTTTTCAAAGCATTCTGTTAACACATCTGACATTCTGTCACCCCCTGCAGGTGGGTATACGTTGTTCTTTGCTTCCAAAACACATTACCTTGCTCAAAGTTATGCTGCAAGCCAGTGGCAAAAATCAAATTGAAGGTCCCTCAGACACGAATGGCAATTTTTAGTTGTAAACCCTAAAGTACAGTGTGATTATTTTTCAGGAACAAGGTATGAATGGTTAAGCAAAAGTTTGGCATGAACTCTTTTTTCCTAATTAGGGGTTTTTCAAACTTATAGTCCTTTTGTTCATTCTGTATCAGCATTACCCAATCATTGTTATGCTTCAAAGGTAACACTAAAGAGCCTATGGATGGGTAAGCAGGCAGCACTAATTCCAAATAGTAATAAAATTATAGGTATGTAAACCCAAGATGATCTCATTAAAGTAATAAACTCAGAAGGATATTGAAGACCAGATGGAACTCCAAATAGGAAAATCTATAATGGGACATAAGGATGCAAATTACCCAGAGCAGAGTTTTTCCACATTTGAATCTAGTTCCTTATGTCATAAAAAGATATATACATAAAATACAATCTGTTAAAGTTTTTGTATTGAAATCACAATTTCTAAATAGATATACTTCAGATGCTTCCAAATTAATGAATATGTATGGAAATGTTACCTTTCCTGAAAATATTCAGTAGAAAATGTCAAACTTTTTATGATGTGTGGAATCTAAATTTCACATTCAACATGTCTGCACCTTTTCAGTGCCTCTGTTACCTGTTTGTGTATATGCACATGAAAGTATATTCACTGAACAGTTCATTTACAGAATATTAAAAAACTTATGGATAGGTACAGATCAGTTGGAGACTTCTTGTTTAGTCAGTGTCCATTATTCTCCCTTTATCCCTCTCTATTGAGTTTTCGTAGCAGGAACCATGCCAGAAGGATTTGCTCTGGCCAGAATCTGGGCAGTGAAGTGCAGAAAGAGCCATCATACTGGCTTTAGAGATACATCTGTTCTTCCTATGCAAATAATATTGCAGTACTGTAAAAACTGGCTACTTTGAACATCCCTTTATGACTATCACAGATCTTGCTTAATTAGTATCTTATGATTACTGCCAGAATGTTTCAGTGCTTGAAAAAGCCCTGCACGTCTCTCTCCAAAGACTGGTGGTGCCTCTGTGTCAAATTTCAGACTTGTGTCCTACAGCCTTGTTCACAGTCCCTCTCCAGCAGTCCATTCAGGCTTGGTGGGCTTTTATTTGTCTTTTCTGTGGAAAAAATCGGTTGTAGTGGAAACAGTGAAGACCGATAAAGCATTCTGAAGAATGGAATAAGTGGATTAGGATGTCTGCTGTATGAACAATTATTGCCTCTGAATCAGTTTCTATCATTTATAGAAAATAGGTAAGAATTAGGGACTGGAACATAAGACCTATGGGGAGAGGCTGAGAGAGCTGGGGTTGTTTAGCTTGGAGAAGAGGAGGCTTAGAGGTGACCTCATCACTCTCTATAACTACCTGAAGGGAAGTTAGAGCCAGGTGGGGATTGGTCTCTTCTCCCAGGCAGTCAGCAATAGGACAAGGGGGCACGGGCTTAAGCTCTGCCAGGGGAAATTTAGACTGGAGATGAGAAGGAAATTCTTCACAGAGAGATTGGTCAGGCATTGGAATGGCCTGTCCAGGGAGGTGGTGGATTCACCGTCCCTGGAGGTTTTTAAACTGAGATAGGACATGGCACTTAGTGCCATGATCTAGTAAATGGATTGGAGTTGGACCAAGGGTTGGACTCGATGATCTCTGACGTCTTTTCCAACCCAATTGATTCTATGATTCTATGATTCTAATTAGGCATGAACTGGTGTTTGCTTGAACTTAACCCTTTGTATCACAAGAACCAATAAAAGTGTGCAGCTCCACTCTTAATGGCAGAGAATCAGATGAAATAGGAAGCAAACACTGTGATGTGTTCACTCGCTGGGTAGTGTGTGGTGTCATTCTGTGGAGGCCTCCATGGGAGAAAGCAGACATAATTTATGTTGTGTTTTTTCAGTAGAAGATTATTGACTTCTAACAGTGCAGAGACAGTGTTTACCACACATTTTCAGTTATTAGTATGACTGAAAAATTGAACATTTAACAATGGCCGAAGTTCTTGAAGTGTGGTAACACTTCCTCTGACTTTCTTTCCCCAACATGCTGGCTGGCCCTGGCCTGGAGACCACCCTCAATAACACTTTTGCAGTAAAAAGGGAATATATTATGTTGCATAAAAATGTCAGGTGCAAATCTTTTTGTGCTTCCTTCCCTTCTGCTACTTCTTTCCCTCAGTTACCAGTTTTAAAGAAGACTCCTGTGGGGATTTGGCACAAGGCAAATAGAGCAGCTGGCAATCCTAAACAGCAGAACAGTCCTTGTAGTCCTTTTGCATTAATTGATCTTAAGTCATTCTTTAAACTACTTTGCTTTACACTGAGGTCAGTTTGGTTTTCAGTCAGTTTGTAAATCATGATAGCAAATAGATGTTTTGGAACCAGCTTGTCCTGCTGCTGTAATCTGATCTTGTTCTAGAGATAGGCTGGCGAAGGTGGCAAACTGCTTCACGTTAACAAAAGTGAGACCACATATAGTGCGAAAAATATCAAAAGGCTTGGCAACATATTTCTTAATTGTTTTGGAACTGGAGAGCAAAATGAGGGTTGCAGTGCATATTTGGGATTATTATTCTGGGTGACGAATGTTGAAAAGCACCTTTAAACCTCACTCCAAATTTTAAGTTTGACATTACAAACCACCTCCATCACAAAGCTTACAGTAGACAGGCAGTGTGTATTTTGTACTAGCCACAGGTAACCATCTTACAGTAGGATTACTTTTAGAAAGCAGTCAGCATGTGATGTGGACAATATTCAAGAATGACCTGCCAGATTCTGACCTCACTCTGGTTTCACTCCAGCAGGAGCTCCAGTGGAGTTAGAAGTCAATGGGACTACCTGAAATTTACACCAGAGAATATTAATTTGGAAGCTGGCCCATGCCTGGCTAGCGTCTCCTGAAGCAATGTTTCTATTCTAGCTGCTCTTTGAAGTTGGTATTCTTCTGGTTATGCTGGTTAGAAGATTACCCTAACTTTATTTCAACAAAAGGTGGTTATCCAGTAAAAATGGAACAGTAAGTAGTAATAACAGTTTGTCTGTTTTCAAATTTCGCATGCTGGATTCTTCTGTTAAGCTACAAGTGATTTTGAATCCTGTTTCAGGTTCTAAAGAAAGAAAAGGCTAATTTCAGAATGGGGAATGATGTAACTGTTTTGTTAGTTGTGATTGGTGGAGCCTGAGGAGAGGCAGAGTACTCTCTGATGGTGTGAGGCCCCCAAGTAAGCAAAGTTCTTTGTTTCTCTGAGCAAACATCTCACCTTACAGACTAATCTGGGTATTGAATTTCCTGGGAGAGAGAACCATGCCTGAGAGTAAGACATGAGAGTTAGTCACTCTGTAGAACTCAAAAATGCATTTTAAACACTTACAGAGTAGGAATTTTTTTCTTTATACCTTTGCAAGTCTGTCAGTGTGGAATCATGCGAGTGTGAATTCATATTTGGCATCAAGGATGTAAGTGAATTTTTTAGACCACGTGTTATTTATTTGCACAGTTAAACTTCCCTAAGAATCACTGGTGAGCACTTCAGAACAGAAGATTAGCCTTACAATGAGGTTTTAAATTCTTTTCCAATTCAGTTTCTTTACTCTCTATTTCTTTCTTCATTTACCTTCAGAATCCATTTACAGCACATTAAGACAAATTAGAAAATAAAGCTGATATAATTGAACTTATTGTTTGGGTTTTTTGCAATAGCTCTTGAAAGAGAAGGCATTCATCTGAATATTGTATTAGGATTCATACTTTCTACTTCCGTTGCTTCCTAAGTCATGTAGTGCATTCGTTATATGGAAAGAGACTTCTAAACAAAGTCAAGATATAGAAATATGTATCTAATGTCACTCTTATGTATTCAGTCTCCCAATTACATGAGGCTGTTCTGACATCCAAAATCACCAGCTCAATTAAAGTCTATAGAATAGACCTTTATAGTTTCTACACCTCCCAGCACGATTATCTTCTGTCTCCACTGCCTGAATAGTAACAATATACACAGGGCTTTCTCTGACACCTTCCAGGTCTGATGTCAAACTTAGCGTGTGACTGGATGTAGCAGAGGTATGAAGTCCTAATTTCCCAAAGATGGGAATGGAATCAGCTTTTCTGGAAACACATATACCGCATTTTGGGGGTGGGGTCAGGCTTTCCTGCGGTAGTTCAGGAAACCTATATCTTCTTTTAATAATATCGTTAATATTTCTTCCCTGTATAAGATCTCTTTTAATGTCTACGGTCAGATTGAAGATGGGAATAAGAATGAGGGGTCTTAGAGTATATTGATGCAGTTTTTCTTTCTAAAATGACACCCCATCTGGATGACTAATTCTGCCCTTTTGTGCCATCTCCAAACCATGGTGAAGTCGAATAATTGTGCAGATTTTAGACTACTTGGAATGGTTGACCTTTAAGCAGAAAATTATTTTAAGTCCTAGTTGGAGAGGAGATTGTACTTTGCTGTGGTAATTAAGAGAACTGGGATATTAAAGTTCGTTTAAAGTATATTCATGGAAATGAACTGCATTAGTATTAGAATTTAATCATGATGCAAGAGTATGATTGAGAATTTTCATATGTGAGGAAGCAATAAATATCACTCATCAGTACTGAGCAACCAATGGCTTAAGTTAACCCCTTTTCTTCACATTGCAACTGGCTGGGAATATCTAGATGTTCATCTACTGCATGTCATCTAAGCCCTGGCAGTTTTCATCTGAAAACTGTTAATTTCTTAAGATGAGCTAACTCTGTTGCTTGGAATCAGGAAACTTCAACTGTTAGATAAATTGCTCACAAATGCATGCTTGTGCCCTTGTTACTCAAGGAGAAACAATTTTATTTTGGAAATAAGAAGGAATTGAGCATGTAACATCAAATCAATTTTAAATTGTAAAGTATTTATTAAAGTATATTATTAAAGTAAATTTAAAAGTAGTGCAATCAGTTGCTGAAACTTCTAATTGATAAATTCATGTGTTTCCTTCAATTTGGACAGAAATAACTAAAGTGCTTAACAATGTCATAGAATAGGAAAAAGATACATTGAAAGCATAAAAAAATTGGTGAGGGTGAGTGTGGTTTGATTTTAGATATTTGACATATCTGATGCTTAAGATGTTTCAGACAGGCAGTGGCCCAGATTGTCATGCATACTTATTGGATCCTCTGTTGGATCTTTGTCTGTGATCAGTCCATTTGCTTCAAATCTTCATAGACCCACCTGATCTGCAAACTAAAATGTCATAAAAATGTAATTTTAATCATGGATTGTGACTGACTGCAAGTCACAAACCCAAGACTTCCACAAATGGTTCATGCCTGAACCTCTTGTGTATTACACCCTACTTTCATTTGAAAGGCTTCATATCAGGGAAAACCTCCAACGTGAAACTTGCTTTCTACCCTGGATTTTTGATTCTTCATCCTCACCCTTGAAGTACATTTAAGCCAATACTGCACATTTACTGATTTTTGCCCACTTCAGTTATAACAGATATACTAAACAAATTTGTCACCAAAATGCCATAGTGAAGCAATGTTGAAGAGAGTTGTTCCTTGAAGAAAAAAGGCTGTTAAGAGACTATTGAAAAGACAGAAATTAGTAAGGTGGTGCTGTCTGACTCTCTTCCTGTAATACTAGGCTATTTAAATTTTCATTCAAGTGTACTGACATTGATGTAAAGGTGATAAATCATTTACTGAAGCTCTCAATTACTAGTTGAAGCTCTCAATCACTAGTTGAAGCTCTAAAGGAAGAGCTTGTAACCCTGCAAATTGTGAGGGACATGTACTCTGGTTCTGTGCAGGCTGAACTGGTCCTGCCTAGGCAGTTGCATCTTATTAGCACCCAGCTGAGCTTTCAAGATTTGATTTTGAGCTTTTATCCCCAGAATAACTACAGTCTTACCTGGCTTGCTGTCCCCAAGGCTGCTCAGTGATCACAGAAGAGAGTGCTGGGGTGACACTGTTTTGGATGGCATATGTACTCAGATCTGCAGGTTGAGCAAAAGATTTTCTCCCCAAATTTGGCTACTTCCCTCCCTCAGTCCTTCTCCTCTCCAGTCTCACACAGAGAAAATTAATAAACAACAACCCACAAAATAAAGCAAAACCAGAGACTGTAAGAAGGGAACAGATCCAGTAGAGGTTCTCCAAGACTTCTCTAATTGTCCTTTTGCAAACAGTTTCATTGTTTTCGGCCTATAATTCCTGTAGTTTGAAGATTTCAGTCTATGATTCCTGTGGGTTTCAGCCTGGCTGAGTCAGGCTGAGATAGCACTACAGCTAAGGTAGATACCTCAACTAACCCAATTAGTCTCAGTAACACTACATGATGATTTATGAATTGGCATGTTGATTCTGAGATTGTTCATCCCTGCAGTGCACAGGGAAGTGTGTAACTTTTGATCAGTTTGTATTCAAAACTTATTTTAAATGGGACTTTATAAACCCTAAAAATGCTTTTCAATTTACCACTTAGAAACAATTATACCACTAAAGAAAAATCATTTTTAAATGTGCTAAGGAAATTATAATAACTTTTTAAAAAAGAGACTGCTGTCTTTGGAAGTGATGTTAACAAAATCACAGAAACTCAGAAAGCATCACAGTGGTTGTGTATTTAAAATCTGCAGCTCTTCATCAAATTTACTCAGATAATTCTGCATATAAGAGAAAACAAAACATATTCTTGAGTAGTGCTTCTTAAGCTGCCTTGAACTTTACAGGTCTTCCTTTGGCAGTTCTCATGCATGATAGCAGAGAGAGAATAAGGGTGCAGCAAATTTTGCAAAAGAGGTTGGAATGGACTTTTTCTCCTTTTCTCCTTTCTTCGTGTCTTTCTCCTTCTTGACTTCCTTTTTTTCCTGTCCTTTCCCCTTTATCTTATTTTTCTTTCATCCCTTATATTCCTTTCCAGTTCTTTCATTCTCTTTCTCTTTTCTTTCTCTTTCTCTGTTCTTTATCTCTCTCCATGTTGGTTGGTTGGTTTTAACTGTCCTATGGCTTATTATAGATACAAACAATCATTTTACTTTAAAACTATAACCATTTATGTAAGAACTGGAATGCTTTCAGCCTAAAAGGAAAAAAGGAAGAAAAATATTCACTGAAGTATTTGTAAGATTCTATTTCAAAATTATGCTTGTATTGAAAGGAAAACAAAAGTTAATCAAGGTGTTATTTTTTAAACCTATTATAAGCTTGGAAAGCAAAATTACATATTTGATTTTGATTAACAATAATTACTCGATCTACACAATGTAAAAAGGGATATTTTACAAATATTTTTCAAATTCAGCCATAAAAAGCCAATTATTTGCATAGCTCTAATCAGAATTCTAGCTGTCTGTGCTTCCTTTGTCAACTTCCCATCCTTCCTTTCCTTCCTCCCAGAGAATTGTGCTGCAGTTTTGTTATACATCAGTTGATCTTTAAACATTTTTTGTTGCAGGCTCAGTGTACTCTGTTATGTTTCCAATTTTTTAAAAAAAGTAATTTTTAATCCAAAATATGAAGGTCACTAATTAGCTCATTTTTGTTCCAAGACAGAAGAAACAATGTTAACTTCCGTAGCATCTAAACTGAATATAAATGCCTCATTAATCTTAGACATATCCAAGTATCCAAGGATGGATGACAATGTAGAAAAATAGCCCTAGAGAGGAAGACACAGAAAAATTAGACAGTGTTTATTATCATGAAGACATTCTTATGTGCTCTGTAGACTAAGTGATATCAGGGCACAATGCAAAGTTTTGAAGAAGTAAAGCTTTGTGTAGGATACCTTAAAAGCCAGAAAGCAAAAAGCAGTCATTTATTACAGCATGCCAGATGCACAGGAATATTTTCCAAAGCCTGCATGCTGGACAACAGAGGTGTTACAACTTTATACTGTCATCTAATTACAATATTCGAACATTACCTCATCCGTTACCCACATTTCCCAAACCATCCCTCCCACAGTGCCACCCCTGACACGCCTCCTGAATTTTGAGTCGGAGGTCTCGAACACCACTATTCTTCATCTTCTCTTCCTCTTCCTCTTCTCCCTTGACACAGTATTACACCCTCTGGAATGGTTTCAAGGCTTCTGGATAGCTTTGACTGGTTCTCGTCAGATGTTATGTCTCTTTCTCGGTCCAGTTCACAGATAGAAAAACCCTTTACCTCATTAAAATTATTGAAATTAAGAAGAAAAAGAAAAAAATACAGAAAACTGGTACAAAAGCACGAGTAAACTGGATTTTAGGCGACGTGTAAATAGCGAGGTTGATTTCAGAATTCCTGCCTAAGCTATGCCAGAGGCTCTCCCAAAGAAATGCTCAGGACCGTATTAGTTTTTACAGTAGTTTATATACTCAGTCAACAGAAAGTTCCTTCTAGGAAAGGGTGCTTCCACTTGGTTGCCATATATTTTATTGCTGTCTTCTTGGAAGTTCTTTGGAAATGCATTAGGAAGCACACTCAAAGTCCAGCTGGACTCAAAGCAGTGCCCTGAAACAAAATTTGTGCAAACATGAAGCAGCATCCCATCTGGTGGAAGCAATCTGCAGGTGATTCAGTCGTCATTTAAATGGATTAAACAAATCAATGGATCATTTGGATTTTACATAGTCATAGCGGATATACAGTAACAGATATACAATATTAATTACTTAATATAATACATAAGCCAAAATGAATAGAGATGAAATAGTAAAATCCTAATGTTTCACTTCTGCACGTGTTACAACTTCTTAAATTGACATGTTCTGACAACGCACTTTGATTATAATGAAGCTGTCTTTCCAGCTGAAGAATCTTCCACTGTAGTAATTAAGATTCTCTTAGTTTTCCAGTCAAAGTACTCTAGAGAATTGCTTATTCTTTCAAAGTGTTTCTTTTCAAAGAAAAAAAAAAGAAAGAACAGTTTTTTTAAAAAAGGTTTCTCTCTGTTAAATGTCTCTTAGTCAAAAAAACCCCAAAACAAATAAACCACTAAAAAAGCAACTAAACAAAGCCACAATATAACAAACTATTCTTACTTTACCAACACCCTTCCATAAATATTCTGGGAGCGTATGAGAAAGTAGAGACTGGTGACAGGTTGTTTTGTGGTTGGGGGTTTTTTTTGTTTGTTTTTTTTTTTAAGAAAATTTTAAACATCATCTTAAATCTGTTTTACACTTTTTTTCAATCATCTGTCTGTAAAACAATTTGCCATTCACAGGCTAGGTGTAGCTATTGTAGACAGGTTGTAGCTATGAAAATTTGTAAACTATAATATCCTGACACAATTTATCCATGTTTTTGTCTAAAAATATTTTTTGAAAATATTGAAATATTGAAAATAAATGAAACTCAGCAATGCCATTTAAACTGAAGAGAAGAAATCTTATTTCTTCACTAGTTTAATTCATTTTTTACTCTGTTCCCTGAATGGAACTTCAAGAGACAATGCTAACATTTTCTTTTTGCTTATTGGTATTCTTGATAAAACCTCAGGAAGGAGATTAAAATATGATTTCTGCAATATTAAGAGACAGTGCTGTGTCCCAGTGCTAGCTTTGTCCTTTGTTGGAAATTTTTATTTGATCATTAGAAATTTAATTTGAAGGACCATCATTTGGCTTTTAAAGGACTGCCCTGTTTACAGGAGATTATACTGGAAAGGTGCATGAGCTATCTTACAAATTAAAGGATTCTTTTATTCCTGTTAAATTTTTACTTCCATAAAAAGATATATACTGTGAGAAAAGAGACCACAGTTTCAGATTCTGTTTTATTAACAAAGCTATAAAATTACAGTTCCCTAAGTGAAACGGAGAAAATTAAAAAAAAAAAAAAAAAGAAAAAAGGCTCTGGTCTCCTATATAAACAATAGCCTTTGCCTATTACATCTTCTTCACATTGTAATTAGATTTATTATGGCTGTATGCTCATGGTTTAAGTGGATATGTGATGTGAGTTTAATTGGCTTATGTGTTGTGCTGAGTTCAGTAGTGCATTAGAGCCTGCCTTGTCCTGCTGCTGTAGGAAGCATCTCTTGTTAAAAAATTAGCCATTCCACCACAATCTTTCAGAAATATTCCACTGCAACAAATGCCCACATTTTCTAAATTATGTTGGAGAAAACCCATCCAGCAAAGTAGCTATTACCTCCCGCTTTTCCCCTCCTTCTCATCATATTTGAGAAATCTCTGTTCTTCCAGGTCTGGTGAAAAACCCACTCATCAAAAGCACAAATTCTCTTTTTATTCCTGCCACAGGCTTCAGACTATTTCTAGCTGCTCAGAGAATGAATAACACTGGGCAGCTTATTTCATCTGTCTGTGTCTTTATATAGCAGTTCTGTGAATAGAAGGAATAGATCTTAACCCATCTCAGAGACTGCTGAATGAGGTATGCAGTGAGAGCATAATTTGTAATGAATATTACAGATATTCAGAAATAATCATATGTAGTAATGGAATAACATACTTGCCCATATTTTAGGTCTTCCTGCATGTACACGACACCAATCATATCGAGGTGAATTGTGTCTAGGGAATTGGAATCTACAGTTGAATGGTCTGAATTTCTCTTTTCCATTTACTTATAAAAACAGTTGCGAGGTCTATTTTAATGTTGCTAAGAATAATGATCAGGTCTAAATGGGATTTGAACATAAACAGGTAAAAATAGGAGGAAATTAATTTAAACCTGATCCAAAGAAAATGTTCATATCCAGTACAAGATCTTATAGAGACTGAAACCAGCCGATAAAGTGTATGACTGCCTTTGAGGATCTGTTACTATTAATACCAGGTGTTCACTGCATTTCTGTGCGGGCTTTTTACAAACTTCTCCTATTTATACTACAACATCTGAGAAATTTTTTTCCACAAGTGGATAGTGAAGAGTAAATCACTGAAGTACAAGTTTCTGGTAAACATTCCCTTTCTCTTTAGAGAGGGAATTGATGGCAGCCTCAATTAATACACTGTATGGATTTTATGGTCCTGTTATCTTAGGAGTGAAGAGTGACACTGTATTTCAATCATGCAGCAATAATTAAGAAATACATAACATGCAAATATTTCTCAGAGTCTGTGAGTAATCTAGACTGAGCCATGGTCTGACATCCTGTCTGGTCAGATGAGATCATATGAGTTGTCTTTGTGCATCCTAAGTTCAAATTTCTCTTTTGTTTGAAAACAGTAGACTTGCATGGATAGTAAAGTCCTGTCTGCTCCCTTAGGACATCCATTGTATTGAGGAGTTTAAAAAACAAACAAAAGTTAAGTCTTTGGTTTTGCCAGGTTAGTCTGTGATTATGCAACAGTTCTTTTTATTTCTTCTTGCTTTTTTAAGGAAGAGGGTTCAGTTTTGGTGTTGATGAGCTTTATACATAGCTCTGGCTGGGCTTTCTGTTGCAGGATTTATAAAAGTATATACGGCATGTGGAGCATTCTACAGAATGTGTACAAAATGCACATAAATTGAGCACTGAAATGAAATGCAGTAATTAGTGTAACCTGTTTAAAATAATATACTTTGGGTAGAACTGTTTTCACTACTATATTGACTAAGAGTGTTGGATTTTTTGTAATATACTTAAAATCAAAGTCTTTAGTACATGGTGATTTGTAGTTTTCCCTTGTCTGCTTTGCAGGTGATATGGTATGATAGTTCCAAAAATATAAAATTTAATAATAGAAATGTCCCACTCTTTGCTTTAGAAGAGATCAGTTATGTACAAAACTAGAATTGCTCTTACATGGTTTTGGACAAAAGGTAAATTATGCCTTAAATTAAAGAGCCGTGTGCACAAACCGTGCACATTTGCATTGCTGAGCTCTGTGATTTTCTCTCTCCTTTAACCCATATGGACTGAAGACAATGATAAAGTTCCCATGATTTCAGCAGTTGAGGATCAAGACATGGTTCGCTATACGCAGCAGAGTAATTTAAAACAAAATTTGCCATTGCTGATTGCATCATAGGTAACTTGTTTTTAATACCTAATTTCTAATATGTCCTTAAAATCCCAGTGCATAACTCATAACTCATAACTTGGGGCATAACTCAGTGTGCTGAGGTCCAAGAGGTGGACCTGTGTTCGGCACTGGAACAGTCTTCCTGTCTGCATTCTGTGCCCTGTGTTCTCTGCTTTGCACTTCAGGGACCTGACCCACAGTGGCCAATAACCAACATACATTTCTCATGAATAAAGTGGAGAAGGTGAAAGTATCCAATAAAGAAAGTCACAGTGCTACCAAACTTGCCTGTCAGCCCACAGCTCAGACTGAAGTACTTACTGTTTCTGAAATCTTTTCAGAGATGGTTTCCCAAACCTACACATCCACAAGTTGCACAGACAAGTTTGGAGACTTTCATTCTCCAAACATTTTGAGATCATATAGTCACAGAGCTGAGATTGGGTCACCACAGAGGCTGGGACGGGAGTGTATATGGGAGATGGAGGAGAGTCAGGCCTTCCCCACAGGATTTCTGCATTTCTTTAACACCTAGCTCACACCCTGCACATGGCCAGATCTGTGGTACTAGTCTCTTCCTGTTCTGCAGTGGTTTATACACAATGTTTTCTCAGCAGAAGGACTCTGGCCTTCCTTGAAAAAAGATGCACATGCACCTGTTTGGGAAGAAGTGTTGTGGAAGGTTCTTGTCTCCCTATGAGGTCTACAGACAGTCTGCAATTAATGTAACATCATATTGCCAAGTGTTTGCATCCATACGTTTCCACCTGTGTAAATCTAGTCTGCCCTAAGTCTCAGTGAGGCAAATGTTTTTGAAAGCACAAAGCTGAACCCACAGGAAGACTTGCTGCAGTTATTTGAAATATGAAATGTAATTTATATTTAAGGAAATCAAGACTCATGGACTAAATAGTTTTTGTTGGTTTGAAGCCACTGGATTTACACTGGGAGTGGATTTGGTCTTTATGTGTTATCATTTAGAAGCTGTCACAGCTCTCAGATTCTTCTTACAGAGGAATAGGTTCCCATAAACCATGTAATCTCTTCCATACCAGACTGTGCATTTGATTTCCTGCCTCTCCAGGAAATAAAAAAGTGATGTCTGCAATATAGGATAAGGCCAACATATGAATCAGCACTTCCATAAATCTAGAAAAGTGTCTGACTGTTGGTTCTGGTGGGGAATGGTATTATTGTTATTTTCTTCTTTTTATCAAGGAGATAAAATAGATTTGAAAATTCTTCAGTCAGCAGTAAATAAGTGGAAATAGCATCACAAATAGGAAACCAGCTAAAGAGCTGAACTTCTGCAAGTCTCTAAAATGGCACTAAGACTGCCAATGTAATAGAGGCTTACCAAGACCTCTGAACTAGTGTGAGTGATATTTGTATCTCTTAGAGGCTGTGTTAAAGGAGAAGAGATAATGATAGAAAAGATGCAGCTGAATATGTGCCTGCTTAATTAATTTTGATGTTGTAAATGTTGTAAGTATTGCTCTTAGCAGTATCATATTAGCATTTACTGTGTGGTCATTCTATTGTAGTCCACCCCTGTTGTTCCATTATTGATTTCCTGAAGACTGTTTATGAAGTGTTTGTGTGCTGCTAGAATTACAGGATGTTTCAAAATGAGCATGCAGTCTTTCTAAAAAGAACTGCACTGATATAGGTATATAAGTATATAAGACAAAAAAGAAGTTGTTGATAGTCTTTATTGCACACTATTTTCCCAGATGCTTTACAAATTAAAATAGCAAAGCCATAAGAATTAAATGATAAAGAGGGAGAAGAGGAAATTGAGAAGAGATGGGGTAAGTAGTGGTGAAGGGTATTTTCAGTTGGGATTGTGATATGAAACAGGGAGTTGTGGGAACAGGGACATAACAGGAGTCTAATCCAGACAACATGGTCTGCAGGGACTAAATTGTCCATCACTATTTAGAATGCAATTTTGTGTATTGCCATTTCTTTAGTGATTTTTACCTAAGCATATTAGACAGGTAACACAAATATTTAGAATCAAGGCAGTTGTAATAGTCTATGGATACCTGCATACATCTCAAACTCTAAAATGTCATTTTACGCAAACAAGCAGGATGAAAGTAGTATCAGTCAGGGTTCTGCCTGAGCTGGACCTTTGGAGCAGTTTCCCAGCTAGTCTGTCAATGATTTGAGTGATAACAGAAGATAAGAACCCTGTAAATGCATGCAGTCAGTCTCGTTATTGATATTTTTACTATCCTATGCTTGTCTGCTATCTGTAGCTTGAAGCGTTTCTGATTTTGGACTCAGCAAATTTTCAGCAGAGGATGATAATGTCAGTGTTTTAAATTTCTCATTTCTATGAGCTGAAGATTGTACAAGCACGTAGATATATGATCTCTTCAGAAGAAGAGGTCACAGAGAGGAGGTGAAGCAGCACTGCCTTAAAAATTACAGCAATGACAGTAAATGTCTGCAGAAAGGCTCTACAGGAGAGAGAACTTCTGCCTTCTTACAGTGTGCTCAAGACGTCCATCCTCAGGAGTGAGCTATTTGTGCCAGTAAATTGGTGTATTTATAGCTCCTCTAGCTGGCCATAGACATGGAATCTGAAATTAGTCCTCCTTCTCTTCCTGAGTAGGTGGAATTATTTTCAGAGCAGTCAAAGTCTTTTAACGTCTCAGGAGAAATATTTTTACATGGCCAATGCAGAGTCCTTAAATGGAATTGCCTTCAGGGGAATTCATGTATGTTTCAGTTGATTGTATATTTAAAATCCAATCTGGTGAAAGCAGACAATCATGTACACAGTGAAAAAAGTTCAGGAAAGATCAGCAGAATTTATGTTTTAAACCAAATCTAGCATAAGGAAAGTTTGTTATCTGTTACAGGCATATTTTTATAACATACATATTTAGTATATATTCACGTGTGTGTGCACGTGTGCATTTATGTATTGCAGACAAATCTGTCGTGTAAAACTCAGCAGTAATATGTAATATGCAACCATAGCTATTTCACCTTGTGATGTTCATCTTTATGCTAATGAGTGAAAAAACCTGTATTCATCTTCGCACGGGGTGGTAGAAGTAGCAGTGTTCTTCCAGACTTTCACTTTAAATTATCCTTAAGGAATTAATATGCTACTACGAAGTGAGCAGAAAATGCTGAGATATCTTGGTTGCTCTGCTACAGTCTGCCCAAAAAGAACTTTTGCACGCTTTCCACCTCTTGCAACTTTATTTTGAAAACTATTAACATGTCTTGTGGACATTCCATCTGTCTTCAGTGTACATCTTTGCTCTCCAGTTAACTAGATTCTGAGCTCACTTTTTTCCTCCCGTATTCTTGGGGAAAGTAATATGAACAAAAATTAGTCAGCCCCAACTACACAGTTAGACAGTAGGTGGTACTTGCTTGATCTGTCACATGTAACATGAGCAGAGTCCTACAGACACTTAAGAGCCATTTATTAAATGTTGGGTGCAGGGTGGACATCACAGTGTATATAATCATATGAAAATTCTTCTGGAGTTGAAAGAGTGTTTTTTGTGATCTTCCTCTAATGAAACACCAGCTCCTGTATTCGCTACCTCACCCATTATTTCTCTAACACAGCAGGATAACATAAAGATATCAAGAAAGGATAATTATTAATTTTTAGCTTGAATAATTTTTCAATCTATCCCAGCATTTTCATGCTGTGGAGATAAGTACTGAGTTAATAATTTTGCCACTGTTACTGACATAGTATAATGATGGAAAAACTAGAGTAGAGTAAAATAGTGCAGAACAGACTTTGAGAGGATTTTTCAGATGTGAGGGTGGTTATATCCTAAAAGTTGATTGAAAGCATAACTCAGTTTGTGGATTCAAAGTCTAGGGCAAGATCCCAGTAAAGTTTGAAGTTTTGCTGTATTTGTGCTATATTTACATATGATATCATTATATACCTATCATTATATATATCATTATACATATCAATATATATACATATCATTATATTTACATGTTATGATATGTATTTTCAAATTAAAACTTTAAAATAGAAACCCCAGATTTTCTGAGTATTTTGTTTCAGACTTTCTATCCTGTTTCTCAAGCTCAGCTGAAATCTGCAGTTAGGGCTCTAGGTGGCACATTGTAACTGTTTCACTAATGCAAATGGCTTGGGAAGATGTCACCTCTGGGTCAGCAGTTCAGACTAATGAGTGAGAGACATAGTCAATGTACATTGAATATCCACTACCTGTTGGACTGATACGGAACATCACATTTGGAGGGAGAAATCAAGAAGTTAATTAGAAGAGACTGAAAAGTTGGTCCTTTCGAAAGCAAATGCTGCCAGAAAGCACAAGACATTTTTCCTTTCTGCAACCTTAGTTTTGTTGCTTTCTTCTGTGCAGAAGAGCATTGTGTTTGCAGTTTTCAGAACAGACCTGTCCACAGGTATTAAACAAGAAAGGAATTTTATAAGAAAACAGAGGGAAAATAGACAGTTATTTCATAACAGGTGCAGTATGTGTCTTGCTCCTTGCCTTGCATTTATTTTAGCCCAAGTTTTTGTGTGTCAAACTGCACTGTAGGATGACAGCATTTTTGAACACTTATCTGAAGTCATTCGTGCTAATGCAGTATTTCTGTATTGTAGTAAATTATTGTAAAAATAATAATAATAGAAAAATTTTGAAGCATAAGAAGCAAAATCTCATTTTTCATGTTCCCGTTAATTATCTTAAAATAAACTAGATTTAACAACCTAGATTTAACATTTAATTTTGACTATTTTTTGTATATTGCTAACCAATCTAAATCTGGAATATTTCCAATTACGTGACATAAAATGGTATAATGGTACATTTTATTGCATGAAGGTGAAATGATTTCCCTTCATGCTGTGAACCAAATTTAGAAGATCGTATTGCAACTGCTGTAGAAAATTTATACAAGGAATAGTCATTATGTTTCTGAAGGAATGGATGTTAGGGGAAAAAAAATAATTGTGATACAAAAAAAGCCCAGTATATCAAGGAAGGACACTGGGTACCTCTAAACACAGTAGAGAAAATGTTTGTACTTCAAGCATAAGATGATATTTTCTTTTTCATCTTTCAAAGCTCAAAAAGCTTCCAATACTTTAACTGAATTTCTCTGAACTCTGGAGTTTAAACATTTTAGGTAACACATTTTAAAAAGTTTCTTTCTTATATTCAGTATTGCATTGCTAAAAACACAGTTACATTAGTTGTATTGCCCATATTTTAGATGAACTGTCATTTGCACTGGGACTTCTTTTGCCAACTTCATGCCATTTTCTGCTTTCAGTCATTTGTACAGTATGTTTTGCTTGTGGTTTTATGCTGTGTACTTTGCACTGGTTTCTTTCTCTGATTACTGCTTTCATTTAACTTTGAAAGATACAAACAAGGCCTATATGATAGAATTATGCATCTTAATCTCAGCCTTGGTGAAACATCAGCATATGATTAATTGTATGATCAATTACATTTTTTCCTGCTGGTCATGTTTTTGTGATAAAGCAATGTGAAGTAAAATCATTCTAGAGCACCTTGTGGAATGCAGATTAAAACTCTAGGATGTGAAATAGGAAGAAGGATGAAATTACAAAGACATTCTCTTTTTTCCAAGTAGAAACTAATTCCCAACCAGAGGGAAATTGTATTTTCCTAGTAGCCAATCTGTAGACATCATTCAATAAATAAATATAACATGATGTTAAGTTTTACAGGATCTGCCACACTAAATTTATTTTACCTCAATACAAAATGTCAGCAAAAATATTCTCTCTTCCAAAAATAAAATAGTCATGTATAAGCATTTCATAAAAAAGCAAAGTTGAGCACTTGAAAAGTACCTCTTCCTGTATTGGACATGTTTTTCTGCCAGAACAGCTGCATCTTAGAATATAATAAAACATTCAAAACCTTTCTAACACAAACATAGAATTCTCAGCAATGATCTTTTACAAACCTTCTTCATTTCATCATCAAAGTATCTTGTTAAATAAGCTGCAGAATCAAGAAGTCCATGGAGAATGAAAAGTTAATTTCAAATCTGTTAATTAAAGAAAAGTAAAGAAGTGTGTTGCCGATGGGAAAAAGTAAGTCTCCTTCACATCTGTACTATCGTGCAGGTTAAGGAAAATGCAGAAATTACATATTCCCTCTTGGGCCCTTTTCATGGTAATGTGTTGTGGTGCCATTTGAGGTAAACACGAATCCAGTCATTAGTTTTCTTTGACAGCATAAAATAATTTTATATATTAAAAAGAAACATAGTATACCAATAAACCTGTTTGTTTTACTTCTGTATTCCCTGTTCAACAAAACTGAATCATTGTACCACAGCACAAGGGAGATGGATTTACAGGTTGAGATTTTAGGTTCATCTGTGTCCTGTTCCTTATTATGAGTATCATGGAACATTAGCATGCCTTGGAAAACATATAGCTATACAATTGTGTACAGCCTGTTGTGTTGGTATCATCACTTCTGTTAATACCAATTACCAAGGATGAGTTCCTTCAGGGCTCCTGCAGGGCTTTAGAAAAGCAGAGTGCTGAAGATCTTATGTATCTTTGTTCAATAAACATTACTGTGGTTACTTTTATATAACATTTCACTTTTTATTACACACTTTATTTGTTAGCAGAAGGCAAATAGACATTTTTTTTCATAAAGAACCAGATCATTGTTTAAAATATAATAACCTTCCTTTCTTATTTTTGATTCCCGTTGATTGGCTTACTGTAAGCAAATTATAATATATTCCTTGGCTCCATTTTTACATGAGGTAACAGTTTCTTAAATATTCCTGTTTGCCAGCCAGATGGGGACAAGGAGGCATAGGTGTAATTGTGCATTCAGGATAGACTTCAGTGCACACTGCATAGTTAGTGAGAAGTCTGCTACATGTTTTGGGAGTTGTGTTAGACACTCAGGTGTCTATCTGGAAAGGAATAGTAATGCAAGTTTTTATTGTAGATACAAAAGCACAAAACAAATCTGAAGTGAAGTCTGGTGCAGCTGATGCATTTAAACTTTGCTTGCAGGAAGGCATTTGTAATTGATGCAGTGCCTACTTTTATTGATAAACTTCATTATCATAGGATCATCTAATAATTAGCCTGCAAAGGATCTCTGGAGATCATTTGGTCCAATACTCCACTCCCAACAGGAACAACTGCAAAATTATAACTGTCTTGGATGGTAGATCATGTTGCTCAAGACGTTGTCAAGCTGACTTTAAGCATCTACAATGATATGCAGTCTCTCTGGGATACCTGTTCCAGTGCTTGATTACTTCTGATGTGATTTTTTCCCCCCTTAATGTTTGCTACTTTTTCTTTCTGTATATTTGGCATTAGGCTGAGAAAATTATTTCCCCACTCATTCTTGGATGTCTGTGAAAAAAACTGTATCTCTTGGCAGATCAAGTTTCAGTTGAAAGCAGTGAACGTTTTTTTTAAGGAAAGGAAAAGAGTGACCAGAGAGTGACAGCAGTCTGATTGGTCACCAGTTCTTGAGCAGCACTGAGAAGGTTTTAGACTCTGGGACTTGAAATCCGTGAAATACAGGTATGCAGGATAAGTGTCATACGTCTTCCAGACACTGTAATTTATCCCTGGATGGATGGAGTTATGCTGGAAGCTGCTCCTTCTGTGTCCATCTCATCCAATTACCTGCCTTTGAGAAGGCAGCTTGAGGAAAAGTAGGTGTACACTACACAAAAATCAGTGTGCTAATAGTTCTGTAGCTAAAATTGTCACTAACTTCGTGCTGAATTCATAGAGTCAGAAGTTCTACAGCCAGAGGGGATCATTATGTTCACCTTGTCTGACCTTCGGTGTTACATAAAGGGTAGATTTCTTCAACCGCTTTTAACAATTAAGACAAATCCTATGAAAATAACCTTAAAGATACAGAGGATCTACTACATGATAATAATTCAAATTGTTAATTAGACTCTTTATTATAAACATATACCTTTTTTTTAGTCTCAGTGCAATTGAATACTCAGCTTCTTGCTACTAGATGGATCATGGTACTAAAAATTTTATGCAGCGCATAATTATTCATTAAACCAAATGTCTGCTTTAAAAATATTTTATAATTGGAGACATCAGTCACTCTTCCATAATGTAAAATTCAAAATATTAATTAAATCCTTCCATTGCAAGATCCTAGAACATACATGCCGTGGACCTGTATCTGATTTCACTGATACTCATCTTTACTCTTCTGTCTCTCATCTTCCTGTTATCTGTTTATACCCTACTTGCTGTAACAGAGTCAACATATTATGAGTTGCTTTACTTTCTGTGTGTTTAAATCTGTTCATATAATAGCACAAAATCTTCAGGGACTACAGGATCACTTGGATAAAGAATATGTATGTGATTCTTGTATTTTTCTTCTGTTTTTAATTGCTAGTACATTTATTTCTAGTATAGAACTATGTATCAGGTTTTACTGTACCTGTGTTGTCATTACCATTATGGAGTTAATGAACTTAAGTAAGACTGACATATGTTTCAGCTTTTGTAGCATTTTGACTCTCAACTTTTTCCAGAAAGAACGCCGAGAGAACATTTCTGTCACTGTTAGTTTTACTTTGTCAGAAGGGCAATCATAATTACTATTAAAATGTCTAATAGCATAAACTTAGGGGAAACTGTTGTCAGCAATTGACACATCTACATAGTCAGCAACATCCAAGTTTAGAGAACCAAAGAATGAAGTCAGATCCATACTGCTATAAAACAAAGCCTTCTGGGGTAGTGCAGCATGGAGTGGTGGCAGAGAACTTGATGCTGTGTGTTTGTTCTCTATTCTTGTGTCTTCCTATTAAGGATGCTTTTGAAAGACATTAGGATACATTATGTTTTATCTAAGTATATTTTCTTTTAGCTTGTTCTTTATTGGGAGAAATTAATTCCATTTCATTCAGTAAAATGTATTTATTATTGAGATGGCCACCGTAGAAAACCAGTTCCTTTTGCAATACTAATAGCTTTATCTTCGTAACATTTTCTCAGTGAAGTCAGGTGCTTCTGTCAAACACTTCAACTTGTCTATATTTTAGTTAGAGGGCACATTTATGGATCTCATACAGTTTACTTATTCTTCTAAAAAAACAACAGCCCACAAGAAACTCCACACAAGAATCCATAAAGATTTAAGAGGTGATACAGTGGTGCTTTGGGATGTTAGAGAACTAATTCACCTGCAGTGAATTCCTTGACTTTACTGGATTCTTAGATAAAGCAGCAGTAAGATAGAGAGCATTATTTATTGTAAAATTTTAGACAGAAATAAATATTAAAGTATGAGGAAATTGTGCTGTGTGATTTATAACCTTGATTTCAATTACTTGAATTTTTTTAAAGCCACAGGTCAACTTCTTGGCTGGTATAAATAAATAAAAATGCTGTTATTTATGCTAGTTGCAGATATTATTACATATTTTTAGTTTCTTCATTACTCTATTCTTTCTTTCATATATTTCAGAATAGAAGCCCCATGGCTATAAATCAGAGTGTCAGGAGCTATAGAATTGGTTCCCACGGGAGATTTGCATCAGCTGAGCCCATTTAACTTGATTGTTTTTTATTTGTAGCTGATCAAAAATTAAACAGACTATGTTGTGCTTTTACCTTCTTAAGTAGTGACAGTTTGGAGCTGCTTTGAAAAGATAAGAGATGGGTGTATATTTATTTAAAAGTTTTGTTAAATTACAGGGAAAAATGTGAAAGTGATACAGAATTTAGATTGTTAATAGATCATTTCAGATAGGAATATAACATACTCCCTCTAGTGATGAACAAGTAATTTTCAAAATCTTCATAAGTTTATAAAATGACTTATTAAAAGTGTTGATGACTAGTAAAACTTGGAAGCAATCTTTTATGTTCTGGTGGTACATGGCATGCAATAGGCTTTATTGCATACATATTTTGAATAATATCTCAACAAGGAGTTGAAATGTTTCATTAGATGTTCTTGAATGCAAGACTTCTGGACATATATCATCATCATTAGTTCCATTTTCTGTGAAGCTCCTGTGAATCACAGAACATATCAGTCGTGAATTAATTTTCTCTCAGATAAAAATAAATTCACAAAAAGCACAACTGTGAGTTAAATAATAAATAGACCAATTTACACTCATAATTCTTACATCCTTAAATCTTCATAAAGTGTCATTAAAATTCAATGTTCCTTATACAGATTAATGTACAAGCAATACATAGTGCAAAAATTAGATTCAATGGATATGCAAGAGGTGGGTTTATTCAATAATTATAGCATTACTTCATGTATAATTATTATCTTTATTAGATGTAATTTAGACAACCAGTATAATTTAGATACACATGCATCTACTACTTTAATAAAAGTATGCTTGCTGCCCTTGACAGCTTTGTGCCTTAAGCAAACATGATGTATTGAAAACTCATCTTTTTCCTGTGGAGTTCAGCAAACAAAGCTCTGTTGTTGACGACATTGTTTTATTCTACTTTTGGGAAGCTGTTTAATATAACTAAAACAAAAAAGACCTTGGTTCTAGTAATTTTTCTTCCTCAAGGCCAACTAATTCAGCAACTAGTTCTTGACTTGGTTGTCAAAACCACAGAATGTTGATTGTAGTTTGGGGTTTTTTTTAAATCAGGGAGGCTTTTATACTGGAAATCAAATTCTTTGAAACACATTCTTTAAAAAAGAAACGAAACAACAAAACCAAGCAAATTTCTTAAAACCAAGAAAACCAGTTAATAAGTCGATAAACTTAGTAATCAACTGTGGAGACTAGACATTAAATTCACAGCTTGATATGAGCTCTAGTTACTTAGTCATTGAAGATACGCTATTTTTGTTATGATTGACAAAGATGCTCTACCAGTGGTGCACCTATGTGGGTTGATAGTTTTGTCTGGAGGATTTCTTTAGTTTCATGTCTGTTCGTGTTAAACTAGTACTACAAAGTGGGAGTTTAGGTTGAAATTCAATCTGGTAACCTGTCAGAGAATGTACATGATTTGAATGTTACTCCATGAGAGATGGTTCAGCAGCTGTACAAAAGTCCTACTGAGTGGCAAACCTGAGGCTTGTTGGTAAATGAGGAGAAAAGTCACTCCCCATGGTGTAGATGATTCCTTCCTTCTGCTGAGCATGGTGGAACAAGAGTTGATGTTGTTAGTGTTGGTGTGTTCATGTGTTGCTGTTCCCATAAAATACTGCAGCGATGCCTTGTCCTTCCAGAGCTCATTGTTGTTCTCCCCTGGAGAACAACAGTATTAGCTGAGGTTTGGCAATTGTGCATAGAGCAGTATGTCCTGACTAGTACTGAGTAGGCACAGCAGTATTCCTGTTTAAACAGCTTAGTGACAAATATCATGTGCTGCAAAAACACAAGGAAGGAGCCTGAGCCAAAAGAAGCTGCCTGTTTTCCAGTTCTCCATCACAATACCAGCAAGTCAGCCCTGCAGGGTGTGTGTAGGGACACCATCTTTTCCTAGAAAGGATTACAATGCTGAAAGGTGTCCCAAAGGAGAAAACTCTCCCCTACACATTCTTCAAGACTAAAACCATTAAACTTCTTCTTTTTTTTCTGTTTTTTGTTTTGTTTTGTTTTGTGGTTTTATTCTGTGGATTTTCAGCATTATTTTTCTGAAGATTTCTAGAATTAAATTGTCTGAACATGAGCCACACTTTATAACAAGAACATTTGACAAGCACAGAATGAGCTATGTAGCAGTCAATATATGTATGTCATGTACACCATTTCCAGTAAATTATCAAGTTATAAAGTCATCTCAGATTTTACAACTGTTGAATGCAGTGGTACTTTTACATACTGGGATTAAGGGACCACTGTACTGTTGGCATGTGGTGCCAGAAAAAAACCCATCCAAATAAACAAAAACCAACCCACAATGTGTTAGGATTTGGATCAAGAGAGATGACTCTTTTGTGTGAATAGTGATACTGTATGTAACTATGCAGAGCTCATGAACTGAACTTTGAAGAAGCAGAAAAGCTAAGACACTTAAAAGGAAAGAAAGAGTATCATTAAAAATAAGGAATATTCACATTCTCTGAGAGCTGGGGAGCTAGAATCATTGACCCACACTCTTCAGGGAGTTCAGCTTACTGATACTAATTATTAGACCTACAAATTCTTAAATAGTAATTAATTGCATCCATAAAAGTGAAAATAGTATAATTAGATATGTTTCAATTTGATATAGGTACTTTTAATTTGGCCTGTTATCATCAGTAGGAACAGATGCTAATTCTTGCTATCTGTTTGGTGCTAAAATAACTGATCTCTAGTGACTACTGAATTGAATGTTGCTAGGTTGATTATTACAACTCATCATATCAGAAAAGGAAGCCTTGCTGTACATGAAAAGCATCAAGTTTAATTACCCAACAGAGTAACGCCAACTTTCCCTTCTGCACTGCAGAATACAAGAAAAACATCAAGGTCACACCTGGGATCTGAAATCTTTCAGGTTGTTCCAAGACCTTCTTTATTCAGACACAACCTTCCACATAATACTTAATATTTTTCTGGAATAAGGAACTTGTCTGTTAGTTGGAGTGTGTAGTCCTCATGAAATGACCTTCACCAGTGCTGTAGTTACATCTCAGAAATAATTCCACTAGGAGATAAGAATAGCAATGGGCTTCCCCACATTCAGAATTATGTGACATTTATTTCCTCATTTTCACTGTATTTGACTTCTTTTGAAGGTAAATCTAAGGTTATTTTTTGTCTACATCAGAAAGAAGAATGAACAAGGTTTTTAAATTTCTTTTTAAAAAATGAAGATACTCATAATATGTAAATCTGCATCATGCACTTTTAAGTTTGTGAGTATGCTATAAAATAATGACTTCTGTATAAATAATTTATTCAACTTGTTACTGAGGAATGATTTTTTTAATTAAGGTGAGTTAAGATGCAAATAGGGGTTTTTTTCCTAAAAACAGGTGGGGGAAAAATCTGTTTTGAATAGCTGCTTTTTTTATAGGGAAAATAATTTAATATACAAACTAAGATAGTTTCAAAATAATAGATTTATTTTCTGAATACCATAGTAGAAGTATTCCATGATGCATTCATTGATCTGAAAGAAACACAGATTCTCTGTTCACTGTTTTGAACTGGACTTTATAGAATAGAAAAATAAAACATTGTGTTTTCTTGGAATTTTCTGTATAAGGTCATAATTCAATGACAGCTTTATGAGAAACACTGGAAGAAAAAGAGAAATTGAAAAAAAATTTCCCAAGGAGTTCACATCTTTTACTGTGCATGGTTTGTACTTTTGCTGTTTGTACTGGAAAGCAAGAGGAGGAAAGAAGGAATAATATGTTTTGTCTTACTCTAGAAGCTCAAAGCCCTCCACGGCATGTGGCTGCATCCCACCGTAAGAAATCCTGTCTAGCGCTGATGGGATTCCTACTGAGGGAAAATACCATTCCCTGTGTCTCAGCTGAGCACTTGCTCTGCTGTCTGGATAGCAGTTGGCCACCAGGGATTTCAGCAGTGAATCTGCTGAAGGTGTTGCACACAGTATTGCACAGCCACTCAGTCCTTTGAAGTTGTTTAGTAGAAATGAGTGCAGCAGTATCTGCTGTTACACAGGAGTGTTCTTTTTGTCACCAAAACAAGGTCTAGTCCAGGGTCTGGTGAATGGTGCAGAGTTTTGGCTGTATGTATCAATTTTGGGCCGAAAACCAAGAAAAACAACAATTGAAACAAACTGTGAATTGGAAGATAAAGAAACCCAAGTAACTTGTAACTTCATCTACCATTCAGACATCATCCATTGTAGTTTCCCAAAGTACTTTTTGATTCAGATAAAGACATGTGCTCTGGACTGGCCCTTGCTGCCATGCTTTGTGGACAGGTACTGATCAGAGGTACAGCAAAACACAAATCTGAAGACTATGGAGAGAGAAATAAATACCTGACCCATTTTAAATACAGATTTTTTTTTTCATTCACAGATATTAGGTAGTTCCCTATTTTAAGCATAAACTCCCCTCATTTTTCTGTATGTCATGTGCCCTGACATACGATATAACACTTAAAATCCTTTTATTGCTTCATACTATTGATTAATTAACTATTTATTCTGTATTATTGACACAAAATTAAAAAAAAACAGTGGAAGTGAGTTTGGTTAGGAATACATCTGTGGATGGTTTCTATGGTAGCCTGTTCCACAGCCCCTCTTTTAATGCCTCTCAAAGTAAGACTGTAGATTTAGAAAATCCATTTTTAACCTAACAACTTCATAAATCCTTTGATAATGTATTCTTAAACAGACATTATACAGAGCAGCCGGCTTTCTAAGTTTGAATAAAATAAATACAGTGAATAGGAATATTAGTGTTTTTTCAGTTGAAAAGTTATTATTGCAGGCATTGGAGAACCTTTCAAGGTACACTGTGTACAATTTAAGAGAGTTCTTCAGCTCTCTGTGTTAGTAAGTACAAGCTGCCTAACAAAAGTAATACATAAAAGTTTATTCATAATGTCAATAAAATCAACTGGTATTGATGTTGATAGCAGAAATGTTGTCTGTTATGCCAGAAGTGATATGTTTCCAGGATTTCTGGAAGTGTGTTTGAATGATGTGCAGTATAAATAGACGTTTTGATGTCACAGTTGAGCAAACTATCCCAAATCTCTCTTAATAATATTTCCCCTAATGCTCCAATCAGTTGGACTGTCAGCAGGAATAACAGATTTTCTAGTACCAGACAAAAAATTCAGCTGTAACGTCTGACTGTTTAGCAGACCTACATGTGCCAACAGACTGCAGTTCTCTAACTATATATTCTATCCCCTTGAAGAGCTGTGAAAATCAGACATTTCCCAGAAAAGACTTTGTTCCTCTGAAGACCATAAGAAACCATGTTCTAATTAAGGTTTTTGAGTAGTGTAAAGCATTTTGCATGTAATTAGGTGTACTTTTATTTTCTTAGTACCGTTAAAAGTCGCTGTCTGGATCTCATTAGCAGATGATTTTTATAAATCTTATGGAAACATAAATGTTCATGCATACATGATTCTCTCATAGGGATGCACTAATGCATCTTCATTCTTAAGATAGTTCTCTTGTGCACATATATTCATTTTCATGTAGAACCTGTTGTTTATAGTTATAATAAAGATTTATGGGCATGTAGACAACTTTGTGCAATAGGAATCAAAGTCTCAACTTCCAAAGAGGCAGAAGTTTGTCATCATGTTTTAGTTTATATCTTGACCTGAAAGAGCGGAAATGCATGAAAGAAGAACACTGCACTCTAAAGCATGTACCAAAAAAGAAAAGACTTTGGACTTTATTATTTATTTATTAGCTCAATATATTCCTAATTAACCAAGATATAATCCCATTTATCATTCAGATTTTCATTCTCAAATGTTGCTGTTTTCTTTCCTGTTTGGAACCCTAAGATGGCCTTTTAGTTTTATAAGCATGAAAGATATGGGGATATATTGCAGGGGTATTTGCTAAGACATTGACATGTTTTATGAATAAACTTCCAGTGTCTTCTAGAGTTTTATGGCTGGGACTAATTCTTGCCTTAAAAAGCAAACAACAAAACAAGCAAACAAAATACACAAAACTCTTGAGGCAGTAAAGTGGAATCCAGAATGATTCATAACTGATTTTCCTTCTTTTCATCTTTTCATTTTTTGACCACTGAAAATCAGATTCCTTCAGGCACTTGGCTAACCCGTGTAAGTCTATACTTCCAAATGCCTGAATATCCATAATTCACAATTTGTCATTTTCCAGGAATTATGTAGAATATAATGTGTTTGTGATATCTGCATTAGCAAAAGTTTTTCTGATTTTTTTTTACAAGTATCTTCTGCAGTCTTCCATGCCTGACTTGACAGAAGGTATTCACACTTCTCTGTCAGTAGCCTTTACATCTGAAGTCTATTGTTAACACTTTGAAAGCTACTCTTGCCAAAGATAATGCAAAAAAAAAAAAAGGGTGTTTTATTTGATCAAATGCTGTATTGGTAATGAAACGTGTATAGTGGGGCTCAATGCAGAGTCAAAGTCCTTAAAAGAACTTAACTGCAGACTTAACAAGGAATTCACCAACAGCAGGACAGTGACCCAATTCATTCCACAATTACCGGGCGATGAGTGACATTGTGGAGGGAACTCCCACTATATCAGTCCCTGTCACAGGATAAGAGCACCTTGCATTGCATCATAGGTAGCTCTGGGTATGACACAGTTTATTTTAAAGAAAAGTCTTCAAATATCTGTCTCAGCCTGCAGCTATTGAGCTGCATTTCTTCTCTGGGTTCTTCTTGCTGGTTCCAGTGGTCCTCTCGTAATTAACCAACTAAATAAACAAATAAAAACCCTTCCCACCTGCAGTCCTTAACTAGAACTACTGTCATTCCCATCTCTCATTTACTTTTCTGTTCAGCTCCAATATGACTTAATTTTTACAATGCATAAATTATCTTTGGGCTGTTCAGTGTCTGTCACATTGCACAAAACCAAAAGAAGAAATAAAAAATGCAGTCTGTGTTTAATCAAAAACTCCTGAATGCATACGGAATATATATAAAAAAAAAAAGTATTTCACAGGATATATGCATCTGGAATCTAATAATCCTGCTAAACCACTAGACAGGAGCTTATCTAGCTTATCTAACACATATGTCTCAAGTTTGTAAAAGGTCAAAATCAAAAGAATTATTGACTGAATGCATATTCATTCCATAAAGGACATGCTTATCTCTTTCTATGTGCATTGCAAATCTCAAAGTCAGGAATTCATTGCCTCTGTTTTACACTATAAATATAAAATATATTGGCCTAAGAATTATGTGGTGTTAAAGAATGTGGGCACTACAACCTAGTGCAAATTCCCTTAAGACTGCTTTTCACAATGTTATGTTTTGCTTCTTCAGCAAAAATCAAAAGGTATCAACGTCATGAATCCCAAAGTATAATGGAAACTATTAAAAACATGGATCAGGCATTTTTAAAAAGAGTTTCTTTTGATACCACTCAAATTCACCTAATTTCAGTGGACACTAGATTGAACCATGAAGTTAATATGTTATTTTTGCTACCATGAGTAGATACTGATGATGCACAAGGATTGCAAAACTTCCTTTTAGTTTACATGAATTAAACACCTAGAAATGAAACTATTAGTTCTGTGATGAAGTACAGCTAAGTGCTTTTCATTTTCTGCTAAAACTCGGTCAGAAAATCCTGGAGATGGTAAAACCACACTGTTTCTTCCAAATAGTGTCTGGTTTTTCTCTCTGTGTACAGGTAACTTTGCAAATAATGTAGTCTCATGACTCAGCAACTGCTAAATGCCTGGCTTTCACAGAATCACAGAATGATTGGGACTGGGAGGGACCTCTGGAGATCATCTTGTCCAACCCCCTGCTAAAGCAGATTTACCTAGACCAAGTTGGACAATAATCGTGTCCAGACAGGTTTTGAATTTCTTCAGAGGAGACTCCACAACTTCTCTGGGCTGCCTGTTCCAGTGTTCTGTCTCCCACACAGCAAAGAAGTTTTTCCTCATATTCAGATAGAACTTCCTCTGTTTCAGTTTGTGCCCATTGACCCTTGTCCTGTCACTGGGCAGCACTGAAAAGAGTCTGGCCCCATCCTCTCAACACCCACCCTTAAGATATTTGCATTGTTCAGATCCCCTCTCAATTGTCTTCTTGCCTCACTGTAGAGCATTTAGCATCTTTGCTCTCTTTGAATTGATTAACATCAAGATCTTCTTCAGGATCACATTTGCCAACAACCTGCTTATTAACACAGCTTGAAACTATTACCCCTGAGAAACATTCTCAGGAATCTGGAATTCGTTCTTTTGCTTTTTCAGTTTGTTTTTTTTTAAAGGATGCATCAGAGAAATTGCTGGTATTGCACACCTAGAAAGGGGAAAAATCCTTTCTTCTTCATGACTGTTGGCAAGAAGGAACTTATGCCATTGTGGTTTATGTTGTTATTATGAGAATTATCATAAACACTTGAAGCTTCAGGCTCTGTAGTAGATCTAAAATCACTTTACTTGAAAATTATGTTTATTACTCTCTTCAGCTGGGAATTCAGTAGATCAAGATAAATGTGGTGTTTCTCTGCTTAATGCATTTAGTAATTTGACAAGATAGGTATAACTTCCCATACATTTCAGTTCCTCACAGTAATAGTGTTCCAAAGTAATTTGGCAAACAAACAAAAGAGCTAATTAAGCATTGTTGAATTTTTCTAAGGCAAAGTGTATACAAGGTCATACCAAGGGCTCAGCTGAAGTTTATTAAAGATTAGCAGTCTGTTTCTGCAGGAGGGATCCCTCCAGCTACTGTAATGTATGACAGCCTGGCATTCCACAACAAGCTGTTGTACAGAACGGAATCACAGAACAAATTTTTGTTAGAATGTCTAGTAAAAGGGCTTTATATATTAAAGACATTTTTCTCTGTGTATTTTGTTACATTTGGAACAGGTAAGCACAATAAGACACTATTTGCTTCCATACGTTTGGAAAATGATTCTAGGAGTAGGTCATTATGTAAAAAAAGGTCTAGGTTATTCTCGTGCCTTTCATTTACACTTTTAAAATTTAAATTTACACATTTAAATCATTGTGGCAAAGACACACTTTTGCGTTTGGGTTTACCTCATGCAAAAGGAACCAATCTGTGAATTCAAATGCAAATCAGGTAAATACATATGAAAATGTTTGGATGATGGTGTGCCATATTTGCCCTTAACTTACAAAAAAGGGGCAGTAATTTAGATATTTATTATATGTGCATAAGCTTGGAGCATTGAAACCTGTGAGCACAGTCTGTGAGCAGGTATTGGACCATGCAGGGACTAAAGCCTTTACTTCTACGTTCCTGGCCATCATACAGGCTGTACAGGAACAGTACTAGTGCAGTATTATCCTTGTGATGCTTCTAAAGATTGTAAAATATAGATTATTTACTGTGCAAGGATGAAGTGTTCTTTAAAATGGTACTGAGTACGGAACACCTTTCCGAGTCTTACCTGTCATTGTTCTGGGAGTTTTAACTGACATTCATACTCCTAAGCTGACAAATAAAAAAATTTGCTTCTTTCTCTTTTCCATAACCACATGGAGTTAGCAATAAAAGAAATACTGAGGGAGTACCTTTCCTGCTTTTCAAAGTAGCAGAGCTGGACAGAAACTGTGAAGGCTCAGTCTTTCCAAGAAGAAATATTTTCTAAGTCAGACTGTGCACCTTGTTCCCAAATAAGCACTAAAGTGTTGTAAATCTTTAACTTGATGCTGAGATTAAAAAGAAACATGTAAATTCCTAGTTGTTCTACCTGTACAAACTGATGTGGAGCTTTCCAACCATGGAGCTCTTGTACAATCAATAATTCTGTACTTTTTTACTCCTATTGGGAATCTTGTCTGAACACTACATGAACTGACCATTTTTCCAATCTGCACTAGCAGCCAACATAAAAATTCTGTGTTATTTATTGTTCCCCAGGCTTATATAAGCACTATTTCAAAAATAGTTTATTGCTATGGAATTAACATTTTTTTATTCATTGTAAAGATTTCTTAGGTGTCTAGGTGTATACCCTCAGGTGCCTTAAACTCAGTTAAAAAGAAAATACTTCTTCAAAGGCTATTTATGTAAACAGCATCTAATTCCTCTCCTGGAATGTAGCACCATCATATAACACCACAATGAGCGTGGAAAGCCTGCACTGAAGTATAGTGAATCAACATATTTCCCCTGTATAACAGTAGACACAAACTGCAAAGGGTCTTTTTAAAAAATAACAATAAAAAGAAGATAGAGAACGTAGCTTGAATATCTCCAGACTGTACAAGCTATCCATCTTGAAGCTATAAATCCAAACAAAGTGGTGGCTCACTGAATGACCTTAATATTGGTTTTGAGAGCAGATTGATCAATGATGCAAGTAGTGGTCATGAAATCAAAGGTCAAGATTAGTCCAGATTTTGCAGACCAAGATCCTTTAATTTCTGAGGTACCTTCACGTTGTGTGACAGCACTTGCTTGAGTGGACTGGTATTGGTTACTTGCAAGCCACTCATTTTGTGTCTTCAACAGCAACAATACATTACATTTGTCATAAGTATGCATAGTGCAAATATACCTGCAAATATCAGGTTTTGATCCTGAAAAAACCTAAAAGTATCATGTTCTTTCATTATGGAATTCAAAGATTGTTTTTTCATAGGTTACCATAGTAACAAAATGGTAACTGGGTTCCTATTTTTATTTTACATTAATAAAAGGCTAAATATTGTACACAGTAGCAAGTGTGTCCTATTAAGCCTTGATACTGCATAACAAGAGGTGTTGTGTTGCTGTAGAAATATGAGGCTTGGAAGGAATCCTTTGTTTTAAGTCTTGAATCACCACAGGTTTCATGCCTGTTTTTCTGTCTAGACGAATGTAGTTAACAACAAAATCTATTAAGTGTAACTCTACATTAGGTTAAAAGCAAGGAAAAAGAAAATTTGCCTATGATCTATAAGATTCCAATATAAAGATCTCAATGTTCAGACCTTGCTGGGTGTTTAAGATGCTCTAGTAACTGTGTCCAAGTCTGTAAATCTGCACATCGCAAACTCTATGGTGCTTACAGAAGCCTGTAAAGGATGATAGAAGTATTATTAGCAAGAACTCAGTTCCTCCAGGGTAAAGGAGTAAAAGAGGCAATAACCATTGATTATTCCATTAGCCAGGGAATTGCTTTAACCATTTCTAAAATCTCAGATCTTCCAGGCTGAGGGAATGACAACAGATGCAGGAGGGAAATGGGACTCAGTAAGATTTTATCTAGACGAATAAAGTTCTGCTGGGGATGGAAACAAACTGCTATACCTGGGATAAGAGTCACCCTGAACTCAGGCAACTATTGATCATGATTTGCTCCTTTCCCTGTTTTTTGAAAGAAGTGACTATTCAACCGCTAATAGATGTACAACCCTCAGTAAACAAAACAATGCAGAACTCTTAGAGCAGATTCCCTGAGGATTATGAGAAGAGAGGGTGGAACCTTCCGTGTTACCATCCAAGGACAGTGTTATCTCCTGGCATTGTAGGATAGACATAGCAGATGTCATCATCATGGCTTGTCTTCGCAAACAAAGATTTCAGAAGGACTCTACCCACGCTTGCTACACGCACACTGATGGCTGAAAAGGCCAATGAGAGACAGACAAGTCTGGTTGCAAAAGACTCCCCAGGTGGTACCAACAACACATGGTTCTTTCTGTTGTCTTTTCTCCTCGAGAGTGATCCTGCTTGTGTTCTCAAAGGAGGCAGCAGCGTTACAGATTGTTTGTCTCCAGGCCTCCTGATTGAAGGCCAGAGCAGACCAATGGTGATGATCAATATGGCCAAGGCTGAGATGTTGTTTCAGGGAGCCCTTGTATCTCCTTTTCGGGGCTCCTCTCTTGCGGCAGCCAATGGCAAGTTCGCCATAGAGCACGATCTTAGGGAGGCAGTGGTCATTCATCCTGGAGACGTGCCCTGCCCAGCGCAGCTGTGTTCTCAGCAGCATGGCCTCGATACTTGTGACTGCTGCCTGTTCAAGAACAGACGTATCGGTCACATCCAGTCCAGTGGATGTTTAGGATGGTACGGGGAATGCTGATGGAAGCGTTCTAAGAGTCGCAAGTGGTGGCGGTAAATGACCCATGATTCAGATCCGTATAAAAGAGTAGACAGTACGATGGCTCTGTAATTTTGCAATCGTCCCTCATGAATGATTGCTGAATGTGTTTAAAACAAACTGCAGTGTATCAACACTTAATAGTATAGAATAATTGAAAATTTAGATTGTGAGGAACTACACTAGATCAACTGGTCCACCTCAAGGCAGGACTAACCTCCACATTTTGTGTAAATTATATTTTTGTCTGATTGATCAACTTCTGATAATCCTAGTTTGGCTACCTAAAAAAGTACTGAAGAAACAGTAAGCTAGAGATACTCATTAATATTCCAGCTTCTTCCCTGTGCCATGTCTGGGAATAAAATAGCTTTGATTTGCTGAAGTGTTTTATGAGGAAGATACAGTTCCTGTCAATAGGAATTTTTCACTTTGAGAGTGAAAAATTTCTCAGGAGAGAGCATGCAGATCAAACATCTGATGTCTGCGCTCTTAGCAGAGCTCCCAGGAGTTCAGGGGCTTAGCAGAATCCCTGTGCTTCTACACAGTTCTCTCAAAGGGCTGGAGATCATTGGGGATGCTGCTGCATCCCCAGGGGTCAGATGATCCGTGGGAAGTAAATTCAGCATGTTTATGGACAATCCAAGTGTCTGAGTACTGAGTACTGCCATCTCTGAAACAGTGATCACAGAATCACAGAACCGGTCAGATTGGAAGGGACCACAGTGGGTCATCTGGTCCAACCTCCCTGCTAAAGCAGGATAATCCTAGAGCAGGATTGCACCNACCTCCCTGCTAAAGCAGGATAATCCTAGAGCACTTGGAACAGGATTGCATCCAGATGGTTCATGAATATTTCCAGTGAGAGGGATTCCATGACAAAGATCAATCTGTTCCAGTATGTGGTCACTCACACAGTGAAGAAGTTCTTCCTCATGTTCAAGTGGAACTTCCTGTGCATCAGTTTCTGCCCATTGCCTCATGTCCTAGTGATCGGTACCACGAAGAGCCTAGACCATCTTCTTGGCATCCCCCCTTCAGATAACTATACACATAAATGAGCTCTCCTCAAGGCTGAACAGGCCAAATTCCCTCAGCCCTTCTGTTACAGTCCAGTCAGGGGCTACAACATGGTTCTTTTAGATGATTACTTCCACGGTGAGATTAAGGCACAAATCTCCAAATGTTAGGTCTCAAACAATTTGCATTATTTGTAACAATAAGTAATGGTAAAAGCGGGAGTGGGGAGAAGACAGAGAGATAAAGAAAAGGAAAGGCTACAAAAGGAAAGGGCAAAAGAGTTACCACCACCAGTGAGAGAACGAAGTGTAGTCAGCCTCAGGCAGTCAGGAAAGGACTGCTGGAGGGAAGCAGGTGGTATGCAGACTGGATCCAAGACAAGCAGGAGATGCAGGCAGGTGGGACATTAGCAGGACAAAGGCAGACAAGACGGAGGCAAGCAGAACAGAGCAAGGAGTGGGGCCAGCAACCAGCACAGGACCCTGGGCAACACAGACTGGACCAGACCAACAGGCAATGCTGAGAACTGCCTTAAATACCCCGCGGTGGGCGCTCACTGGCCAGCTTGGCTCTGGGCAGATCTTTCCACAATGTCGATTGGTTAAGCTGCTGGTATCCAGGCAGGCTGACTCTGCTAAGGCGGGAAAATATAACAACTTTCTGTTGGAGACTCTGCAGGGGTTTCAGCAACCAGTCCAGAATATCCCCCTAGGGCGATGAGGACAGCCCTGCCAAGGGCTAAACTCGGTGTCTGCCATTTTGTTCAGTCCCTGGGCTACGGGGAGGGCTCCTTGTAGCCTGCAAAACTTATGCTTGTCAGGTGCCTCAGCTGATGGAAATCGCTCAGTTGGTTATTGTAAAGTGGTTAATTGCGGCTTCTGCAACTTTAAACGGCTTCGAAGAAGCCTTGCCCAAGGCACTTAATTGCCCATTAACACCTCTCCCTCCTCGGCAGAGCAGCTAATTACGGAGCGTTCATTGCACCGCTCAATGTAAAAACAAAGTAGGGAGTCAGAGATAGAACAATCTCTTAACATCTTCCTCATAAGAGGGATGCTCCAGTCCCCCAGTCATTCTTGTTACCCTCCATCACACTCACTCCAGTAGCTCCACATCTTCTTGCACTGCCCAGGTACTTGAACCTAAAACTGCCCAGAACTGCACACTGGACAGATGGACACATTACTCCAGGTAATAATCCTAAAGCACCCATTTCTGCAAATACAAAATCCACAGAAATGAACAGCCGTATGAGTTTTTGTTTTAAATGTTGAGATGAAAAGGGAGTTGGAATCAGAGAAATGGGGGAAAGAGTCTTATAGACATCAAAATACATTCCCATGTTAGCTACCAAAATACTAGCTTTGGAGGCTCATTCAGTCCTTGTCATAGACATTCAAGCTGTCTGTGAGACAGCTTGTCTCTATGACAAGCAGTTGGGTTAACCTATCTAAGGCACTTTTATGTCTCTGTGTGTCCAACTAGCAGCAAGGAGGTTGGACAGCTCTGAAGGCCATCCAGTGCTTTGGCAAAGCTGAGCCTTGGCCAGTGGGAATCACTGATAGCATGGGAGTCCTGTCATTGCCACTGAGAGAACCTTGGCACTGCTGATGTGCTGTTTGTGGCACAGAGGTCTCCATTAGATCTAGATATAGAGTGGGATTCAATATGAGATTAGGACAGCTACATTTTGGTCAGTGCAAAGAATAATTTTGTGCATTTAGGGTAACGTAAGGGAGAGGCACAATACTGTGTTTAAGGTGGTGGATTAATAACTGAGGATGAGACAACATCTTTTGCACAATTATCATAACATTAAACTTTTGTCCAGAAAGTGGAAGATCTAATTTCTAGCTACTGCCTAGTCTTCAAACCAAACCCTGCTTGTGTGATTTAGTCTGTATCGTATTGGTAAAGAAATGATTGACTAAGATGTTTCAAACACTTGAGACTGAGGAGAACCTAAATCTCTCGTTTCCAAATGGATTTTTGAGATTTATTTGTTGGTTTGAATGAAAGCAGGGATAGCCTGACAACAATAAAGTAGACCATTAGGAACTCAGGTAAATTTCTATATCCCATAACTTTTGCTAACTAAGCCAAGCTGCTTCTCAGCATGTATGAAATATTGTCTGTCAGCATTTACAGAGTCCTGTCATCCAGAGATGACAATAGAGGCAATAACTAATTATAAACACCTTTGCAGTTTGACAGCATGATTAGCAGGTGATTTTAATCTCATGGGCCCTAAACCCTAACTGTTTGCCAAGTCCACTTATGGCTCTGAAACAAGCAATGTGAATATAACCATTACAGATTTACTTATAGAACTATTATTTTGTATACTGAATAAATGTTTAAAATATCATGAAGTAGATTAATTGCAGACAAGACTATGTTTTGTGTTACCTCCGAATACCTAATGTCCCTGAGAGCCTTTCTAGTGATGTAAGAAGAACAATAGTATGACAGGCGTTCATTAGTGAGGATAAATGATATGGATCCAAGTAAGTCTGGCATGATCATAAACATGTATCTCATGCACCTCTGTCAGCTTCAACAAATGTGGCTATATTGTTTTGAAAGATATCCTCACAAGGAAGATGTGCTACATAAGATATTATGTAAACATCTTACTTTGTAAATTTTCCAAAGACTTCAAAAAGATCATTCCACATACAGGCCACGTGCTTGACAGTGTGTCTTTCATCTTATTAATAGGCACCACAAGGCCACATAAGGAGGGGGAAGTTCCTGGTGTGGACTATATTTTCATCACTGTTGAAGATTTTATGGAATTGGAGAAAAGTGGTGCTCTCTTAGAAAGCGGGACATATGAAGGTAAGCACACTTTTACTGCTAAATTTGTATCACGTTTCCATTCTACTTTTTTCTAATTTCATGGGAATTGCACTGGAACATCCTGTTACAAATGTCTCACTGCTACTGTTCACAGAAATTTGTGAACAGCCATATGGCCATATGTAAAAGCTAAATGGGTTTATTGTAATTTTAGTGTATTGTAGTGGTTAAAGAAACACGATAATACATCCCTTAGAAGGACAACAATACTAGTCCTTTATACCCAGTAATTGAAAACACTTCCACATGATTGTCTAACATAGGGCAAACACACTCTACAACTCACACTCAGTAATCAAATGTAAGGCTGACACTTTTCCTTTGCGTGTGTAATCCTGCAAATAGCTATCTATATCAGAGGTTGAAACCTCACTGCCTAAAGTAAAAGAGGAAGGATTTGCTATGTCATGTCTTATGGGCTTTGTAAAGTTACTGAAAAGAACTCATTACTTTTGTAATATGACAGAGAGATAGGAACTGTGCTAAAGACTGTATTAGAAGATACCTGCCTATGGGGCAAAGAGCCAGCAGCTTATTGCAGAACACTGCTTCCCAGGAGAACTGATGATTCATCTAATTTTTAAACTATTCCAAAACACAGCTGTCCTGAAAGTGAAATTACTGCAAATAGGTGTGCAGTTACAATAGCAGGGTGTTTAAATAAAACTAGAATAGTGATACACTGTTTTAAACCAAATGTTTCTTAGAAATACACCAGTATTTAAAATAGCTGAGTAATGGATGGTGGTTTTTTACTGTAATACGCAAATTTACAGGAAGCACCTGTTATATGAAAAATATGACCCACACATATGAGACCCATACACTGAGTAAGTGGAACCTTTTACAGAAAGCAGCCCCATATTTCTGCCTTGCAGCAAAAGAAGCAATGAAGACCTCTTTTGTCCTGACGTTATCCCTGTCAAGGAAAGCATAAATAAGAAGATAAATAAGAAGCCATTCACCCCCAAAAAAATCATTAGCTGAGTTATAAATAGCAGTAAAGAATGTAATCCTTCTAATCAGCACAAAGTATCCATTGCGAATTAAATAAATTTTCATTAAGAATTATGTCAATACAGAAGGTGTAACAAAGACTTACATTAACAAAGGTCAAATAAAGGAAAGTGTATAATCTTTTATCTTTTGACTTTTTTCACCACTGTCTGACGTGATGGTACAATGTACCTAAACATTAATACAACACCACAAAGTTACATTTATCGGAGATTTTATGGAATATTCATTAAATAACGAGTCTTTCTTGAAGTGTCTGTTACCTTAGGTGTTTGAAACTAGTATTAGAGGAGTTTAAGTGTAGCACAAATCTGTCATTTCTTGCCCATGTAATTTCATTAGTTTGTAGCAAGTTTTTAGAGATTGAACTACTAAGTTTAATTAATTCACAGTGCTCTTCTGTCCCTTGAGGGATACTGAGATGTGTCTTTTAAGACCAGCTACCAGAGCTGAGTGGACAGCAAGGTGAAATAATAGTTGAGGAAGTCTGCATAACTCCTCAAGTCAGCTGAGGACCCAGCTGAAGAGAGGTCCAAAGCTGTGACTGTGCAATGTCTCTCACGTCATTTGCTTATCACAGATGACAAGTTCACTGAAGCCAAGAAGTCAGAAGCTAAACATAAAGAAAAAATAGACTCAACAGATCAGTTCTGCCTAAAGCCTGTCTTTGATTTCCACATTTCTTAATCATCAGATGTGCATTCTGACAAAAACAGATAATATATTATCTGTCTATGCATTATGGCACATAATAGGTAGCACCTTAGAAAATATAAGTAGTTTACAGATACTGTTTCTCCTTTCCCGTGCAAGTACTTTTGGACATTACCTTACAAGGTTATACCCCCAGTTGCTTGTAGCAAACGTGCGTAGAGTCCTTCCCAAATCTTCATTCGCAAAACCTAGCCATGATTTATTCTTAGAAAAGTATAGTTCCATAGTTCCTCTTTTTTTGTTCTTTTGTTTCTTTTTTAAGCACACATTATTTTTTGAGTTTTAAATAGGTCTTCAAGTTATAAAAATGTCTGAATTAAAAATAGGATACACTGTGACCTCCTTAGTACATCAGGCTTTCTTTGTCTACCATTTTTGTGACAACTGTGAATGACTGTAGTATTCCAAAGCACTGTAGAAAAGCAATAGTATGTACATGTTAAAAATTCTACAAACCATCTATTTTTACCTGGTTTTCAAATATGGAAACATTTCATTTCAGTAGGACTATGTCATTATTAATTGCCCTTTTCTATTCATATCTTTTTGAGCAACTGCTAGGGAAAAACGTTATCTTTATAGATGTGTATTATTTTAAACATACATAATGATACATAAACAGTTGCTACAGGTTTTGCAGCTTACCTGTGGCAAAGTTCCCTGTCAACCTAGGTAACAGTATTCAATGCAGAACAAGAGAAAGAATACAAGGGCCAGTTCCACTCTCACTCAGATTAACAGTCCAAGTCACATTAACTTCAGTGACATTGTCATTGAGCTCTGAATTTGTAATAAAATTACAAATTTTACTATACATATCTATATAAAATTAAAAATATATTATACACCAGCGCCTTGCTATTTGGAGTGGGGGTTGTTTGCCTGAAGAACACTAAACCCATTTATTTGGAAGTCTTTGTGTAATATCACAGCCAAATCCTAAAGGTTTCACTTTGTTTCCTTTCTAGCAGAATTTCAATTTACTGTACTGATTAAAGGAATCCTGGTTTGGCTCAGAGTGATAAATTCATTGTAGATAAAACACCAACACAGCTGAATATCCAATACAGATATTGGGATGACATAAAAAAACCATGGTTCTGTAAGCAGAGGAGGAGATGTTCCTGTGCAGAATGAAAGCCACTGTCATACAGACTCATGTAACACAGGAAGACATGCCCCAGCAAAATAATCCACATTCCTTTCCTAATGAGCATCATAGATGGTCTTTAAATTGACACAATGTGTCAATCTATAAAGCACAGAAGAGCAAAAGCTGTGATGAACAGACAAATTGTGTGTATATGTGTGTGTGTGCTGGCTCTTACAACTTCTCCAGTCGGAGGTTTGCCTCAGCGTACTGTCATCTCTCTGATATGTCAAACTTGTATGGAGACTTCATGGGTCACTGACATCAAATGCTGTTCCCATCTCCTTATTAGATCAGCACAATTCCTTAGCCAGAGCAGCACATCAGTAGACTGAAAATGTACTTGATCTGCATGTTGCTTAAGAATGCCAGTGCTCATAAACAGAAATGTAACAGCTTCAGTATTATTTCCAAAACCCAGATATGTTAAGGTATATGATTGAAGATTATGGTAAGACATCATTGTGAAGTGTTAATAAAGTAAGAGTATAAGAGCAATGCATGCCATGGGTAGAATTGCCTTTTAAAAGTAACATATGCAGTAGCAGTGCTAGAAATAATGAGAAATGTTCAGTGTGTAAGTGCTGTAAGAAAAAGAAATATGGTTGTTGGTAATCCATAAGGACATAAATGTATTTCAAATACACAAAAGCAATAGGGATTTTAGAAGTGTGGAGCTCTATAGGAAATGCAAACACAAAATAAGCTTGTTCATAACATGGAAAGATGTGACACAAATAAGAACATAAATTTATTCAGCCAGTACACCTATGATAATGTACTAAGTAGGACTTCTTTTTCCTATAAATTTTTGTTTGCCTCAGAAGATATCCATAACAGTTGCTTTGTAAAAGACATTTTGTTTGCTACTAGTATAATAATATTTCTTAATTTATCCCACGAAAAGCAATTATTTTAGTTATTGTGCCATTATTTTTTTCCAAAATCCACTTTTTATTATTTGTTTGATTGTTTGGAATTGTCTCAAATTCATTCACTGGTGAAAATTCAAAGCTCACTCAAACTATATAACCACCTACGTATCAGGGACTTTCCTTGTCCCCACTGAAGTTCATGGTAAATTTCCAGCTGGCTTAAATGAAAACAGAATTGCACCCATATCTTCCTTACTGATGGAAGGCTGAGTGTTAGCTTGAATTTCCTTAATATTCCAGAAATCTCTAATTATTAAGCCTTTAAAAACCAGGTTGAATACATCCCATGGGTGAAATCTTAGTGTTCTGTGTTGCTTGTTTATTTGAGGACACAAAACTTCCAGTTGTTTTAGGCACAGTTTTAAGGGCTCAGCTTACATGTTTTCAGTTGAGTCACCATTATGATGAGTGTGGGTTGAAGGCAATGTTTTGCCTGTGACTTCCAACACGCTGGCACATAAGCAACACTGGGAGGTGCTCTGATTCCATTCACCTGGAGCCAGTCTGTATACTGTCTCCTCAGGAAGCCATGAAGTTTTACACAAGCTTTGAATTCATCTCTCAAGCCAAATTTAACCTAAAACCTAAGTGATCTAAACTGTTCAGCTAATGCATTTTCAATTAGCATTTCATTTTAATATCCGTAAATTTAAGACAAATGCTCCATCTAGGCAATGGAGATTTTATTACTGCTTTGTGGTAAAAATGGTTTTATGAAGAGCTAATGTTTGATTCCAGTCATTTTGATTCCATTCTTCCTTGTAAAAATTGTAAGGTATTCAAAATTCCACCCACTTGCTGTATGCAGCGTTCCCTTGTGTGCCGGACATCCTGAGCAGACTACAGCAGATGGATATAAAGGAAATTAATCAACATAAAGATAATAAAATGGTTCTCTCCTAAGACCTAAACACAGTAGTTAATGAAATATTCTGATTTAAAATGGAAAACAAAAGAATCATGGGGATAGATGTATAGAGATAAAAATAAAAGTAGTCCTTCAAAAGCCATGTCTTTTAACAGCAGAAGGTCTTTTCAAGGGCATAGAAGAATGAAATGAGATACTTGATAGTTAAGATCATATTCCTGTTGAAAGTACCTCTTGAAGTGGTAAATCTCATATAATATGATGTCCACTTTTCACCACCATATTCAGTGAACATGTAACTGTGGATATTTCAACATTTAGGTCTACAAATAGGAGAAGAAATCTTAAATACAGTCAGTGACTTCATGATCTGATTGGGTTCTTTTATGTGTCCTATATTAGTAAGAATTTATGGGCTTTTTTATGTTTCCTCCCTTACTCTTGGGACAGAAGCAAGAGTTGAATCTCGTCATTAAATACGAAATGTGACAAATGTAAATGGTCAGAAGCTCAAAAATGTAATGCCAGTGAATTTATTGACACGTATAAGGAATCCTGTTTACATTTCTTAATAAACTTTAAGTCATAAAATTTCCTTCTTTTTTTAAAGTTTATTTAATTAATTTCTGTTTTCCCTAGGGAAGTGATAAGGAATAAAAATTAAATAAATATTTTTTCCTTTTTGTATGAAAAACAGCTGCTTTTAAAAGTTATACTATTGCAATGCAATAGTATAGGGTGACTCTGATAACTTGCACCATGCCTTTTTTAACTCCCTGAAAGGTGGGGTTACTGTGGCTGAATGCATACTTTGTGTCTGTTCTGAGGCTGTGTAAATGCCCATTATTTGATAATTGATATTCCTGGTGTGTGGTTGCTTCTATCTTAGGAAATCAGGCCTCTATCTTCACTAGGATCCAGAGGTAGGAATGGGAACACAGGTGACATCAAAATTCTTGGTGAATGATGGTGCTTGCTTCCTGCTGCCAGGGTTGTTAGGTGAGAGTAGTTGCTCACAGTCCTGTTGTAGTCCTCTCACTCCTGCAGCTTGAGCCCTTCTCTCTTTTCTGCAACAAGTCTTATGGTTAGAGGGTGTCACCATCCTCTATGACAGACTGGTGACACTTCAGCAAAGCTGCTGGAAAGCTTACAGACACCTGAGGCTGCAGATCATGTCAGTATACAAATAATATTATTTCATAAAAGTTGAAGATATGGTCAGTTTTGATCTACTGCAAGAATGCGACTAATAAGAAAAGATAACAACCAAATGTACATCATAATGTAGCATTAAAAAGGGTCACCTGGGCCACGTGTGTCAGTATAGGTCAAACCCACTCCTGTGGGCATCCAGTAAATAGAAGCTTATGTGACACCAGTTTTATGAGTGAAATTAGAATGGTGGGACTTTAAACATCCTGACAGCATCCTGATTCAATGATGTGATGGCTTCTTCATCCCGTGCACTTCCAGGGGAATGAGAGATTGATCACTGGCTTCCCCACAGCTTCTAACAGGGTTCAACTGAAAGAAAACCAACAGTTATTGGAATTGTCTCACTCTCTCCAGGATCATTTGACGGCTCCATCCCTTGCCCAGCAGATGGCCATGGATACACTTGATCTGTGTGTGAGTTTAGTAGGCTGTGACTGGGATGTACTTGACTGAGGTGTGGTGCAGAAAGCATCTAGACAGAACTCCCAGCCTGGCCTGTCAGACATCTCTGCTGCTGCCCAGATAGAGGATGCTGGGAGGCCAAAGCAGTGTTTCTGACCATCCCAGGGTGATGGCTGGTGCTCTTTCTGAGTTGATGTCCAGTGCTTCTTTCAACCACTTACGTCAAGCACAAGGTCTGAGACTAAGCCACTGTCACATGTCACAGAATCACAGAGTAAGCATGTGCCTCAGAGTATTGTCCAAATGCTTCTTGAACTCTGTCAGGCTTGATGCGTGACTCTGGGAAGCCTGTCCTAGTGCCCAGCCACCCTCTGGCTGAAAACCCTTTTTCTGATGTCTAGCCTAAACCTGCCCTGAAACAACTTCAGGCCATTCTCTCGGGCCCTGTCACTGTCACCACAGAGCAGAGATCAGTGTCTGCTTCTCCTAGTCCTCTCACAAGGAAGTTTTAACTGCAATGAGGTCTCCCCTAAGTCTCCTCCAGACTGAACAGACCAAGTGACCTCAGCCACTCCTCATACGGCTTCCCCTCAAGGTCCTTCACTATCTCCATTGCCCTCCTTTGGACACTCTGTAATGGCTTAATGTCTTTCTTATATTGTGGTGCCCAAAACTGCCAATATTCAAGGTGAAGCCAGCCCAGTGCAGAGCAGAGCAGAACAATCCCCTCCCTCGACTGGCTGGTGATGCTTTGCCTGATGGCCCCCAGGATGTGGTTGGCCCTCCTGGCTGCCAGGGCACTGCTGACTCATGTCCAACTGACCATCGACCAGGATCCCCAGGTCCCTTTCCATGGTGCTGCTCTCTGGCTTCTCATTCCCCAGTCCGTACGGACATTCAGGGTTGCCCCACCCAAGGTGCAAAATCCGTCACTTTCTTGTGTTGAGCTTTGTGTGGTTGGTGATTGTGGAGCCCTCTAATTTGTCTCTCTGCAGGGCCTCTCTGCTATGGATTGGTAGAACCTGTAATTCCACTGGCTGGTGCTGTGCAGCTCAGCGGAGGTGTGCATGGACATTCAGTTCATCTGATATGTGATCTGTTGAGATTCTGTGGCTACCACAAGGAGAACCTAATTGTCAGCTCAGAGCTGCTTCAAATGTCATCAGCTGGCAATTTTCTCAAGAAAATCAAAAGGATGTGTATTCCCCAGGCAGACAACACTTTTCTTTGCTCATGTGTGTTCCCAGGGTGTACAGCAGGACCAGGTGCAACAGTGCACAAATTATTGGGGTCTGAGTGCTCCAGAAACCCTGTCTGCTCAAACAGGCTCACTGAAACAACTGTCAGTGTACTTTATTTTGTATCAAAACTAGATCAGCACCAAGAGAATCTCAACTGCAGGGAAATCAAGGAAGAAATTTTGCCTTCATGCCTTTTTCCAAGCTGGGTTGACCATTAGTCAGCTCAGCCCAGGACCTCAGCCCTTTACAATTCTGTGCAGTCACTACTAGAAAGGTATTAACAAACCGAAGTGTCCAGGCAAAAGTAATGCAAATTACCAGGAGAGCTGTAGGGAATAAATTTAGAGAACACATCATATAGAGAGCTTTGTTGAGTAACGATTGAGAAGCTCAGAGAATTTAAAATGTGTGAACCCAATGGATGAATTCAAAGTTGGGCAAATAAGTAACCAGGGCTAATGTCTTGAAGCTGGAAAAGGTGAACATTTCAATTCAATATTGGGAAAAAGTGTTCTCATACTGATGTGATTTAAATGTTAGAATAACCTCCAGAGGTGGAGACGCAAGTTTTGTCTCTTAGAAAATTTAAAAGTAGTTATTAGTAGAAATATTCCTGCACTAGTAGAGGGATTAATTGAAGGCTGTAGTATAGTATTTTATACTTCAGTATAGTATATATTAATGCTGTCTGTGTGACACATTAGGTTTTGACTCTGGGGTTTTTCTTGAAACAGGTCACAACCAGTTCATATTTGCATTTTGGTTACGTTTCTAACTGAACTTTGCCTGCTGGGTGTATTGTGCTGTTTTAGCTCGAATGCAAACTGTGTTAGAAAAAACCATCAAACTCTGTACAACCTGAGTTATGAGGCTATCACACTGATATGGCACATGTATCTGTACTTATTACAAGGTGCTGTGCAGAATTTAACGTTTCAAATTACAAATCATTATGGTGTGCTCTGGAGAAAAGTTTAGCTACATTGCTCGGTTACAGAGATCTCTATTTTTCAGTGCATTACTGGAAAGACACAATATTTGCTCTATCCAGTTTACATGCATTTATCATGCTATTGTGTCTTTGTGAAGTTCCTGTGGATTTTATATCCTTTTGGAGAGTACACATTCATGTTTGTGATAATCCTCATTATTAAGCTACAGATGAATAATTATCACCTTCCTGTATCAAATAGTATTCTGCTAAATATCATAAACTGTCCACAAAGTGTTTTGGAGGTTCTTTTGAAAACAAGTGGAAAAAATCCCCTTTCTATTTCTGTCAACCTCAGAATTTTCAGTAGTTATATTTTGTAAAGACAAGGTATATTGAAGCTTCCATAACACCTTTCTATTAACACCTTCCTATGAATCAAAAGATTATGATTTTTCTGAGTATGTTCCCTAAATCCTTGCCTTTTTCGAAGACTAACAACTGCCTTCTCTAGTCTTTGCTCCCTTAATCACCACAATTTCTCAAATATGATAGAGAATGGTCCCAAAACAATATCAAGCCAGTTTCCCAGCATTTTAAGTTGTGTCCTAACCGCTCCTATGGACTTGAATGTATCCAATTGACCTAATCAGTACCAAATTTGATCCTTCTGTACCATGGCTAGTACCTGTCTCTGCCATTCTTTACTCCTAAGCAAACATCTGAAGGTCCTGGGAGTGAACAGCAGACTTTGACAGTGAAGGCTGAAGGAGTGAAGACATTGAGTCCTTCACCAGGTTACCCTTTCTTATGCTCTCCATCACTTGGTCACCTGCCACATTGGGCAGCAGGCCCACGTTCTCCCCAGCCTTCCTTTTGTTGCTTCTGTGGCTGTAGAAACCTCTCCTGCTGCCCTTGATGTCCTTCAGTAATTTTATGTCTGGCTGTTCTTTGGCCGTTCTAATTCTTCCTTGTGTATCCAGGACATGATTCTCTGTTTCTCCTTGTTTGCCTGTCCATGCTTCTGCCTTTCTGACACACCTGTTGTGAGGAGTTTTCTAAGAGCAAAACTGACTCTCAGAGTCTTCCCTTGCTTGCACAATGTTCTATAAAACCAGATTAAGGCCTCTCTATACGAGCACAGATTGTAGTTTCTGTATTTCTATTCTTTTAGCAGAAATTGCTTTGCAGTAAGACATAAAAAACTTCCATTTTATGGCCTTGGGAAGAATTATGTAGTTTTTTGAAGTCTCACTTTGATTACTCTGTTTCAATAGCAAGGTACTATGGGACTTTGCAGTCCACCATAGCAACCATGACCAGGGTTGTATGCAGGACTGCAGACAGGTGAACAAAAGTGTGCAACTTTCCGCATGCTGGCACAAAACAAGAGAATGAGCTGCTTCCTGTCAAGATGAACTTGAAATAATGAAGGACTTTGAGTGAAGCAGGTTGTGCCAAGTGCAGAATAATGCAGTATGAGTGTGGGAAGAAGACCTGGATTTGTATGGTTAATTGAAAAGAAGGACTGAGCTACCGATACAGCTTTTTCTGCAATAGAGTTGCATTACATCCCAAGTGAGCTAATTAAAGCAAGATAAAAGACCAAAAGAACACGACACTAAAAGAAGAGTTTGTGTTTCAAAGCAAGGAAGTTTCTGGTTAAAACAAAACAAAAAACCCTAAAGATATTAAAAACAAATGAATAGAACCTTTCAAGTGTAGGGAAATCTGTATATTTGGTTTATGCAGTTTTCAGAAATAATTACTCTATGTTTTTACCTTGTGCAAATGAAAACATAAGTAGATCTACAGGGTCTTTTGGCCAATGGAAGGCTCCCTTGTATTTCCAATAAAAATAATGGAGAAGCAATCAGAAAGCAAGGTTAAGTATGCTGCTAGAGAATTAAATATAAGAGCCCAGGTGATGGCCTACATTTACAGTTATTTTATTTTGTGCATACAGGAAAAAATAGTCAAGAATATGGAATAAGCTTTAAAAGATAGTACTGATGCAGAAGAAGGCTACTACACCTGCATAAGGAAAGTGGAATATATTCAGTGGACAATGACTGAAAGTGGTGTAAGAGAGGGGCTGCAGCATCTGCAAACTGAGTGGTTCTTCAGGATTTAGATCTATATTTCCAGACTCAGTTAAGGGTAAGTCAAAGCTCCTTCAGACAGCACCAGAAACAGACAGGATGCAAGCTAGCCATGACCATGGTGGGTTGACGTAGTTTAAAGCATCCTTAAGGCTGCAGAAGATCAGGGGAATGCAAAGAGAAAAATCTTGCTTTGATATAAGTTCACCCCCAAATTATGTACATATCAATGAACTCAGGAATCATATCATATCATATCAATGAACTCTATCAATGAAGTCAGGACTACAGGAGAAAAATCTACAATAAAAAAAAATAATGTTTAAGTCCTGAATTGTATAGTGGTGTGTGTGATAAGAATACTGAACTTTCAAATTGATGATGAGGAGTCAAATACTCTTTTTGTCTGTGGGTAGACACATTTGCAGGGAGTTCCACAAACACTGGGGTCAATTGTAGTTTAATTATACAGTTGTTTGTCCTTTGTGTTCTGTGCATATGAATGCTCTTCCCTAATAAGCATAGAGGTTATAGGAGTTTTAAATGAAAGAATTGTTGCTATTTGTATTTACAAGTAGTAGATGGTGTCAGAGAACCCCAGGCATAGACTGGAAACCATCTCTAGGTGCCACAGAAGCAGAGAAAAAATGGAGAAAGCCCTTTCCCTTTATGATTGCATCATGGGAATTTATGATTGTATCATGGGATGAAGGACAATAGATGACAGCAGTCAGTAGGGAAACCATCTGAATGTCAAGCAGTGTACATCACACTGTACATCACATTGCTGTCACAGCTGTACATTGAAACACTTAAAGAGAGAGGTGAAAGAGGTGTGAAAGGGGTAAAGAGAGGTATTGAAGAGGCAGTGGGCACACACAGAAGCACATGTTACATCTGGATATCATAAAACCCCTTTTTACTGTGAAAGTGACCCAAGTGCTGGCACAGGTTGCCCAAGGAGGTTGTGGAGTATCCATCTTTAGAGATATTCAAATGCCATCTGGCCAAGGGCAGCCTTCTCTGGGTAACCCTCCTTAAGCAGGGAATTTGGATGAAATGGCCTCTGAAGGTCCCTTCAAACATCAGCTGCCTGAAGTTGGTGACATCATAGTCTGGCTATAAATAGTTCTTCCTGAGGGCATGTCAGGAGCAACAGAGAGATACAAGGAGACTTTGTAGGAGCTGGTACTAACCAGAAGAGGAAAGGTGAAAGCAAATGCTGAGTTACGACTTATGCAGGTAGTAAAACCAGTATGGAAAATAAGTGAGGAAGGGAGAAGAGGTTGGTGCTGTGATGAATAAAAGGGTGCTGTAAATAAGCCAAATGTGCAGAATGAGAGTTTAAAAGGTAGGCAATTGCAGTGAGGATTTTGAACGGCTCTTGCAGCTGCGAAGGCAGTATTCTCTCACGCTGAGGAGATGGAATGTCCCATCACTGGGAAGATCTGCGAATGGTGTAGCTCATGGCTGCTTTCTTGCCCAGTTTAATAAGAAAGATGTAACATTTATTTAACCACGTGCAAATGGAGAAATATTCTCTTAAAAGAGAATTGTATTCAGTCTGGTTCATAATAACTCCAAAAGGATTTTTCTAAAGCAAGCTAGTTTACCTATTTTTTATTACAGTAGGCTGCATAAGCTGCTTACTATTACAAAATATCCCATTAACAGTCTTCTATGATAAGGCTTTGAAGGGCTTTTGTAACAAGAAAAGGAAGAAGGTGCAGGTCTTTCCCTCCTCCCTTGTCCAGTATGTGCAAGGCTTGTTAGAGGCTCCACTGCAGAGGGATATAGGCTGTGGAGTAGATCCCACACTACCATTGTTTCAAGGAGCACTTCACTTCCTATAGATTAACAGAGTGTACCAAGGGAAGGAGTATCCTCCTCACCAAGCTGACACTTGGGATATGTCAGACAGAAGTTTGCTTTTTGAGTTAGACCCTACCAAAAGCCGCTGGCTGTTGTAACTTCATAATTGAGAGTCCTTCGAGAAAAATTCTGTCTAACCTCCCTGTGGAGATTTTGGTTGCAGGTACTTGTGTTTGTAATCCCCAGCACACATTTTGTTGTCATATTTTTCCCAGCTGTATTTGGATACTAGTCTGCTGAGCATAAAAACTCAGCAGCTAAAAGAAATAGAAATTAAATCTCCTACAGGCTACTGAAACTGTTATTATCCTTGAAAAAGCTATGCTACTATGTCTGAGATGGGATAAAAATCTCTTGATCGATGAAAATTTGAATTAAAAGTCTGACTGATTCAGCTATAAAAATTATGAAGGAAAGTATGGTATGAAGATGTGCATGATTATATGCTCAGTGGTGAAATATAGCTGGAAAGAGAAAGGAAAGAAATCAAATAATAGAAATGAAGGAGCTGTTCCTGTAACACTATTTCACAGTTTCCCTTCATATTCTCATCTGGCAGTGCCTTTATAGCATCAGCCCCCAACCTTTTCCACCTCATTGCAACCCCCACATTGAGAGTTTACTGTCAATGTCAGGAAGGGCTCCTCTAGCTAAAGGAAGAAGCTAGAGATGAAGACAGTATGCTTGGTTGATTAAGGTAAAGCAAAATATTGTATTGCTACCCATAGCAGGGGTGGTGCTCCTGCCATTTCCATACTGGGATTATCCTGAAGGATCAGGTAGAAACCACTAACAGACCCACAGTTTTAACAGGAGGAGCTCTGTGTCATGAGGAGGCTGAGCTGACCACAGCTCAGTAACCCTCTTGCCTCACCTATGGTGAAAGCTCAGAGAAGCAAGGAGAAAGATATTTTTAGGGACTGTGAGATGAAAAGTTGGTATTATCTTCTTTGTTGAGGCTTAGGCTGAATTAGCTGGAGCAGAGCCTGCATCTGTGACTTTCTGGATTTTAAACAGTCTCTACGTAAAGTCTATGTGCTTTTTTGTTTTTATCAGTTATCAGTGATTTGCTGCATCCTAAACTATTTTTGACCCCAGATACTACTGATTTTTGTCAGTGAGATCACATGGAAAGAAAGTAATTCCAAGCATAATAATAAAGGATGATGTCTTAGGAAAATTGTTCTGGTGTTTGAACATTTCATGGGCTCCTCATTGTATGTATATAGAGTATGTGTTTGGAGTGTTTACCTTAATGGCACATGGCTTGTACAGACCCTCCTTTTTATGTGTGACTTCAAAGGGGACACAGCTGATATGAACTCAAGAGACTATTTTTTGAAGTGTGGCAATCCAATTATTTAAGCAAGATTTGGGAAGAAATCTACATGACATAGACCAATTTTTTTTGAGATGGGTTTTTCCTCTTAGAAATCCATTGTCTTACAGAATGCTGTTAATATACATAAAATCGGGGCGGGGG